>JAJJWX010001616.1:0-600000 GCA_023529315.1 Papaver bracteatum
TCAATAAAATATTTAATTGTCATTAATTATCCTTAGGGGCCAACAATTTATACCCAACCAAGGTCACTAGTTAAGGGGTACCCTATAGGACATTGAAGTTACCTAAATACCCTTCAAGTAAAAATAAAATGGTATTCTTCCTATTCTTCTTCTGCTCTATTGCATTCTCTCCCGATTGTGGAGGAAAATTATTTTTCCCTCATTCTTCAATTCAACTCCTCCTCATCGTGAATCGTAAAATCAAAACATCGTCGATTCTTTTTTTCAACGATGTCTTCAAACGATAAACCCAAAAGAGATCGAACGAAGAACGTTGTTCGCGGCGTGGAACCACATATTGGAATTGCAGCAAGAAATAAAGAAATTGTTGCTGAAAATGACCAAGAACACGAAGACGCAGATGTAGTTGGTTGTGGCGAAGCTGATAGTCAAACACTCCTGCAACTTCAAATGGCCCCAATTAGGAAAGACTATATCAATTTTTGGGTTTATTTCACTTTAATTCGACGAATCAAGAATTTTTTTTCTAGGGTTTTCGGTTATTTAACCAGATTCGGGAGATATGCATGCAATTTAACTTCCGAATGTAGTCGTTTTCTTCAATCCTCAAGAACACCGACGATATTCAGAAGATGTATTTATTGTTTAACTTCTGAATATTGTTTCTCATATCTTTCTATGTATAAAATGTTGATAATCGGTAGTTTTAAGTTTTTTTTGACTAACGATTATGTTGATGTAGAGCCAAAGTAATCGGTAGTACACTTACTACCGAATATATTAGAAAATTGAAAAATCCCCAAATTTGTGATTTAGGAAAAATCTCACTTTGGGGCTAGGAAATATTCGGAAGCGAATAATGTTCTATACGTATGCTAGGCATGTCATGCCCCAAGAGTAGTCACCGACTTCGTGGAGAGGATCCAAAAGTTGTGGAAGGTTAGCGTCGATCTGGTTGCTAGTAGTGTTGGGGAAAATGACATATCCCAATACATAAAGGAGATATGCGGTGGCCACGTGATTCACTTTCTCATCAGTTAACGTTCCTTTTTTTTTCTAAGGTGCATCGAAACTTATTCATCAAAATAGTAGTGTTGATATGTCTATTTTTGTATTGAGCATGCCTCATGAACTCTTCTCTTGATGTCTTTTCATCCCAACCTAAGATCTTTTTAGTTAGAGCATAAATTTTTTCCCAAGATAACTGGTTTGTGTAGTTCAACTTCACAGCCGTGCCTTGGTCAGAGAGGATAAGAGTCTGCATAACATCATTCGGGGTAATCTCCATCTCCCCAAACGGCATATGAAAGGTGTCGGTCTCAGGATACATTCTCTCCACGAGCGCCGATATAGCCACACAATCATATTCCAACATTGAATTCTCGGTAGTAGCAGATAACCCCGAGTTGGCTATAGTAGTCTTGAACCTTTCACATTCACCGGATAAAGGCCATTCAATCATTTTTGTTGGTGCGGCGGTAGGTTTCAGTAGATGAACCGCATATTGATGATACTATTAAACACACGAAAAATGTTTAAAGTAGATACAAAAACCCTTAATACAACTATTACGATAGAACACATAGACAATACGTTAATAAAAAGGATATGATTATTATTACCTCGGTTTCGTATATGTCTTTGGACCAGGAGTCTTTGTATCCAAATAACGATTTTCCTCCATCCGCTGGTAGCCCAGGGATTTTTCCTGCTGTAATATTCCTTACCTTCAAGTGGTCAGGGACAATATGTGATGCTTTCTTAGCAATATCCTTCTTTCCACCTTCTCCTCATGTGTTGGCTTTTTTGGTATCACTTGGTTTTCCTTCTTCTTGGGTAACACTTGGTTGTCCTTCTTCTTATATTGTTGGCACTGGATCAATTGGTTCAATTTCTTGTTGCGATGTAACTTGTGGAGCACTTTGTTCTACGCCACCTTGTTCACGGGATTGTGGAGCAGTAGGTTCATCACCTTGTTGAGTGGTTGTTAAGCACTTGGTTTCTCACCTTGTTGACTCCCTTGTGGAGAAATTGGTTCTACACCTTGTTGAGCACTTGAATTTCCCTTCGCACTCCTACCTATCCTAGCACTAGCTGACACTTTCTTACTCCCTTCTCGACGAGGCCCTAAGTCGCCTGTTTTGGGGGCTTGCTTAGCTCGACTTTTCCTAAACAACAAAATAAGGAACGTTTACAAACTATACAGTCGAAAGAAAAAATACACAATCAAAACCCAAATGTAAACAATCGGAAGTAAAACGAAACATTTTGTTACTGAATACATAACATTCGGGATATAACCAAATTTGTTTACTACCGAATGCTTAATTGGAGTTCAATAAACTCTGAATTTTTCAGCGGAGAAAGGCGTCAAGGCGAGGAACTATCCAAGTTGGCGGGAATGTGGCTCTACTGCAGTTTTTTTTTAACTCTATAAGTCCATCTATAGTTATTCGGTAAACAATACTTATTATGCATATTCTGAACTCCAAATGATGAATAATTGGTAGGAATTACACATTTTGAATTACCGAATGTTGTTTATTTGGAAACATATTATTTAGTTTAACTTTCGATTATTTAGAATCGGAACTTAATGTTGGGAAATTACTACCGATTATATATGGCAAAAAACTATAGTTTACTGAACTCCAACTGATGCATATTCGGTAGGATCTACACATTCATAACTTCTGAATGTAGTTTATTCAGAAACATGTTACGTAGTTTTACTTCTGATTATTTAGAATCAGAAGTTATTGGGAAATTACTTCCGATTATATAGGCCAAAAATTTAAGTTTACTGAACTCCAAAGATGCATACTCGGAAGGAATTACTTATTGTTAACATCCGAAAATTATTTATTAGGTAGTAAACATTGTCCGATTATGCATATTTGGTTTCAATTGTTTTACTTTTACTTCCGATTATTTAAAAAATTCATTTACCAATAATTGGTTTCTTATCTTTATAGGCATGGATCTATGACCACTTCCCTATCCTGAAGTTGGACGGAGAGAAACCGGAGTGGCGCAAAGGTACTCCTAGAGGATCTAAGTATATCTTCGAAGACAACCGTTATAGGACAAAAGAGCAGCAGTTGATTCACATGAGGGAGATTTTGGACCAATTGAAGGCCTCAGACGTATGCTTTGATCCATACAAGGAAGACCGAGCTAGTGGACATATAAATGTTCGGTCGGACTTGTCCATTTATTTTGGACCACTGTGGCACCCCACAGGATATGTGATGTGCAACCCCTCTAGGGTGATGCTACAAAATGGGAATGTACAACATCAACCAATGGATCACTTCGGGGATTACTACAAATTGGATTTGGAAAACTGATCTTCTAGTGGTGAAAATCTCACGATAGTTCACTCAAGCCCACCTACTGTTCTTGATAACTGGGATAAGAGGACTGAGTTCATTATCAACACTGGTAGACCTGTCACCCTATGTGATGAAAATTCTCCAGGCTATATGACTTGGTATAGGAACGTATCCCATCCTTTGGTTATCCGTGAAGTTAAATCAAATACTACTTCGGTGGAGTCCAGTTAGAATTGTATCATCAAAGACATAAAAAATGGTTATGATAGACTGGTGCGTATTATTTTAACATTTTTCATTTTATATTATGGCTATAAATCTGAGGTAATAACCGTTTGATGTTATGTCATTATGTATAAACATATGTGAATAGGTTCAAGTGTGTTTCTAAAATGTTAACTGCATGCATGAGGAGCGGAGATCCCATGCCAGTTGAGAGGAAACAAGAGGCTAGAGACTTAGTTGATAATATGGATAATGAAGATTATGCAGCTCAGTTTGGGAAGAAAGGCACGAAGAAGAATTCGCCCAAGATGGCGGTATCAAAGACGGGTAAAAGAACTCGAGCTTATCGAGCGCTGAAGGTGCTCCAACTCGTGGTCATGAAGGACTTGGAGGAAGTCACGGTCTTAAAGTCAAGAATACCAAATAAATGACAATGATTTGTGTTGTGTTAGATTATGTCGTTTCATAGTATTTATAGTTTGTGTTGGATTATGTAGTTTTTAAGGTTTGGATTGTATTTTAAGTTCTTAAATCATGTTATGGTTTGTGAATGGTTAGTTTTATGGAGTATGAATCTAACAATGATTTGCCAGTTACTCAAATATAACATCATGAAACCGATGAATTTTGATGTACAATCAACAGATACTTTAATATACAAATCTTCCGAATGTAACAATCTAAAGTCATGTTAACGTATATATCTATCGAATATTACAAGTATTTTTGATCCACTCTATATTCGGAGGTTTTGTTAAATAGTTTGTCTTCCGATTATTACAAGGTTTAAAGTTAAGCATTTCGAAATTCCAAGCCCGGGTCATTCCAAATTCCAAAACCTAAGGATTTTGGGAGGATTTGAATTTTGAGCCACTTTATATTCGGAGGTTTGGTTGACATGTTTGACATCCGATTATTACAAGGGCTACCAATTTGAAATTTTCAGTTTTTCTCAAAACTGAATTTTTAGCCACTCTATATTCGGACGCAATTAAATTACAATTACTATCGAATATATTAGTTAAGAATTTCGAAATTCCAAGCCTTATGGTAGTTCCAAAATGCAAAAACCTAAGGATTTTGGGAGGATTTGAATTTTGAGCCACTTTATATTTGGAGGTTTGTTTGACATGTTTGACTTCCGATTATTACAAGGGCTACCAATTTAAAATTTTCAGTTTTTTCTCAAAACTGAATTTTTAGCCACTCTATATTTGAACGAAATCAAATTACAATTACTACCGAATATATTAGTTAAGCATTTCGAAATTCCAAGCCTTATGGTAGTTGCAAAATGCAAAAACCTAAGGATTTTGAGAGGATTTGAATTTTGAGCCACTTTATATTCGGAGGTTTGGTTGACATGTTTGGCTTCCGATTATTAACCTTTTAATAATCGGGATTTAATGGTTAAATGTAAACTTTGGATTATAGAAAATTTAATGTGCTGATGAGTCACATGTTGCGTACACTCGTGTCACACCTCGCATAAACGACCATATTTTCAAAAAAAAAAAAAACCGTTGGAACAATAATCTATATAAGGAGGGTATCCTCTTCCCCTATATGCAACAAAAATATCGATTACCACAAACCTTCTATTATCATATTCGGTAGTTAAAATGTCTAACAATTTCTACCGATTGTTGTTCATTATTGGTGGCACGGTGTACGTTGTACATGTACACTCGTGTTACATCTCACCTCAACGGCCATAATTTAAAAAAAAAAGAGTTGTTGGAACCATAATCTATATAAGGAGGGTATCCTCTTCTCATTGATGCACCAACCTACACACATCTATATTCCATTGTCTACTATTTGTAAACCTTCCAATATTTCATATTACAACCATGGAAACCTTTGACGTAGTTGAAGATTTGGCCATTGTCAAAACATGGTACCATGAAACATAATGTGAAGATGTCATAGCCGGAAGGTTAACACCCGAAATATTTTGGGGGAGAGTGTATAGCCAATTTGTGCGAGAATATGGAAATCCAAAGCAAAGATCCCTCCAACAAGTTCATGATCGGTTCCGACTTATCCAAAAAGGGGTAAATTATTACATAAAGAAACAAAAGAGGATCTATAACACTAGCCACTTAAGCTTGTCGATCCAACAATTTTGTAAGTATTTGCATACAAAACTATATGAACTTAGCATATCTTCTTACTAAATTATACGAACTTAGAATTCTATTATAGTTTGGTTGGTTTATGTAGGAGACACTCGAAAAAAGGCACTACTTGGACGAAAAAGGAAAAGAATTCACATATGATGGAAGTTATGAATTCTTGAAGTCCGTGGCCATGGTATAGAGTTTGGCACAATTTATATACATTCGGAAGTTCTTATGTTATCTTATCTACCGAGTCTATTTATATTTCCCTAAATTATTGTCTGAAATTTGTCATAATCGGATGTTAAAATGTTATGTAATCTACCGATTCTGAGAATATTTTCAAAGTTATAATCGGAAGTTAGCATATTATTTAACCTACCGAATATAAGTGTGTTCCAATTTATTCAAGTTCTGAGTTCAAAATGCATATAATCGGAAATTTGGTATAATACAAAAACTTCCGAATGTTACATTCGTTAAAAAATTATCTAATACTTTCAACCGATTATATCATATATCTTCAATGGATTTTTCAAAAAAACTTGTACAAAAAAACCGGTTCCAAATACATCTTCTAAACATAAAGCACAAACTAATCATCATCATCAATCTTCAATCAATTCGAGTAACCCATCGGGAAACTTGTTCTTCACGACACGATCCTAATCAACCATGTTGGACTCTTATTGTTTCACCCAATCCTTGAAATAGTTCATTGGGAAGTAACCGTGCTACTTACTCAACGGAGGGAACAAAAAATCTTTCTTTACCTTTAATCCGATAAAATGCATTTCATTCACAAACGCCATAACGATTCTTCTATCTTTAACCGACTCGTCGCAAACCGTTTTTGTGGGTGAAAACATCATACTAAGTCCATACTTAGGAGGAATAAAGAAATGTACCACGCAATTCAAAACGTCCTCTAGGAGATAACCAAATTTAGGAATTGTCATCCAATACTTGTATCCGATTGTCTTCAATCCCTTTCGGCACTTTATACACGCAACTAAATCTTTGAACTCATGTTCTTTGTCGTATATATCTCCTCGCCTCATCATCTACATATAAAAATCCTTGTCATTCATTAGTTGTACCACCATCTTATTTCTTAAATATTGGCATTGTGTGACATCTTCGATAACCGCCTCTTTAAAGTAACCTATTTTTTCCGTAGTGACGTGAAATCCACAATTGCCATACCCATCAACCTCGTCAATAGACAAAACAAATAGAACAATGAGTGGAGGGAGTTGTTCCAAATACTCTTCATATATTGTATAGTGGTTCGATTTGGTCTTCCATGAAGATCCCTATGACAATGAAGAGTACCTTTCTTCTCTTTTATAGTCACAATTTCCATTGGTTGGGTTTGTTGCGAGGCGCCCATTTTCCCAAAAAATTCTTCGACCACCTCGTCTTGACTTACTTGAGAAGGATTCGTAGAGACGGAGACCTTTGGTCTCACTTGTCGTGTGGCTGGTCCACTTACATCCTTTCTTGGACGACCTATTTTCTTAGGTTCTGTCTCATCTTGAAATTCGGCTTCCAAACGCTTATGCCTACACATTATTCTTTTATTATACAAATACTCCTTCAACTCTTTTCTTTGGATGGTCGTCGAAAATTCAGTGTTGGGCCTACCGGCCCCCTTTTTATTAATAGGTTCATCAACCTCCCGTAAACAAGGGTGAAGGGCTTCCTCCAAATTATGCATTAATATTTTCTTTTTGGTGCCATTTGATGTAGCGTACGCTCGGCTATTCGTGCACACAATTCCGACTCAAAGAAAGACGGACTATCAACTACCGGGGTGCTTGGAGTAAAATTTAGTTGCTTCCAAAATGGATGAATATCATTGATGTCAATCACTTCAACATACCTACCCAACTTATGATGAAACGGGCGTCCAATACCTATCATATCCTTGCAAACACATACCGTATTCTCGTCATCGTAAGCTTTATAAAACTTTAATTGTTCCATCATGTGATTTATTGCCCATTTTGAAACTTTATGAACAATGCCCCTAAGAAGCAATCTTTCCTTATCATGTTCCATTGGGAATTGGTGTACACTAAATTGCATACATTTCCTAACCTTTACGATATCACGATTGGTGTATTCATGGATTTCTTCTTGAATCGACACAACTCCATTTTGACTACCAAGTAGTATTTTCTTTAATCGGACATGAGACCCCTCCACCATGCTTGTCACCTCGTTCTTGAAGTTACGATATTCATATGTCCATGCAAACACAAACCTCTCCTTAAGCGGTAACCATTTTGTTTTACAATATTCAACGGGTTTTGGGTAGTTCGTGATATTCATCCTCAAATTTCTTCAATTTATCTTCGTAAATTTCCTCGGTCATCGACCAAACGATCTTGTCCCATGATTTTATGAACATTCTCCAAATAATTCCATCCTCCTTCTATTTTTTTTATCAAATATATGTTTCTCTTCCTCCCGTTCTTCTACGGTTAATTTACTAATGCGCTCATCCTCTTCCTTCGACCTCTTCGTACCCTTCCTTGGTTTTTAGCTTGGAAATGAGGATGGCAATTGGATTTGAGGTTGCATTGAATGTTCCACGTATATTGCAAGTTTCGGGCTTCCCGAAAAACCACCGTTATTGCATGCATTAGGGCTTGATCGTTATCCGTTACAATAACCCTTGGAAAATTATCACCATTATAAATAGACCTCAACGTCTCCAACATCCAAATGAAACTCACGTTGTTCTCATGATCCATTAAACCCCATGCAATCGTAAAAATGTTTTTATCCGAAGTGTGGCAAGCAATGTTCAACAATGGCATGTTATATTTGTTTGTCTTATAAGTGGCATCTATCAACAAAATTTGATAAAAACATTGAGCCAATTGGATCATTTCGGGATGTACCAAGAAAATACGAACCACTTTATCATCCTTTTATTCCCTTCTCAATGTGTAGTTGTGTAACTCCGCTAACCACTCCGATTGTTGCATGACCGTTATATCATCCCATTCCATCCTTTTGATCATAGCTAGGGCCGACTTAATTGTAGACAAATAAGACAAGTTGTTGGGGTCGTCCGCCTTTATTTTACTTAAGATCGTACTTGCTTTTTGGATCCTCATAGACTTCACCGTCTCCATTTATTTTGGTTTTAGCTTGGCAACCATTACATGTCCAATTAGAGTATCCGTATCATCGTGGTTGTGACAACCATTATCAACTTTAAACATTTTCCACTCTTTACCTTCCTTACATTCGGGCTTATAGAATACAATCTTAAATGGGAATTTGATGCGTGTCGTATGCGTCAAAAATAATTCACTTCCTCACTCAACTAAATATAAATATAGTATTCGATAAGAAAGAGTTCGTATCCACAGAGAGGCGATTGTTGTTATGCAATTTTCAGATTCTTAAGTAACCAAGTAACCAAAGGTGTGTTTTTGTTTTTATCAAAGTAATAAAAATAAATAAAGCAAAGCAAATAATTGGAATAATCAATAAGGAGAAGATATTAGTCACTCACACGGGATAGAATTGTATCATATCAAAACAAACATGTATTTTTCTTGATTTTATGATTAGAATTGGTAATTTAATCTCCTAAGAGCAATAATTATCAAAAGCCATAGGATATCTTGATCATATTCGATTAAAAAATGTATCACTACGTTTATTTCTTGATTTTTATTAACAGTCAAACTGAAAACAAATCCAGTCAAACCAAATAAACTAAGTATTAAAATCAAATCATAAATGATACGATCTTGATTTTTATTTCTTGATTTTTATTAACAGTCAAACCGGTCAAACTAACAGTCAACCGTTACGACTGACGGCTGACTAACGGTGGTAAAGTGGATGGAAGAGATTGCAGGTGGTTATTGCAAACCGTTTATTTCTTGATTTTTATTAACAGTCAAACCGGTCAAACTAACAGTCAACCGTTACGACTGACGGCTGACTAACGGTCACTAACGGCATCACTGAGTCAGAAGGTGAGTTGAGAACGAGTCAGATCTAACTCAGCAACTGACTCGTTCTGGCCAAAACTGTTCTTGCACAGTCTACTGCAGCATTTCTATTCAGTTTCGATGCAACAAAGTCTTATTCAACTGCAGCATAACCTCTTCATTGCAGTAACCACCTGCAATCTCTTCCACCTTCTCTGTCACAACCACAAACCCATGTCCCACTGTAGCTTCCTGCCTGTACCAACCCACAAAACTGCAACTAATAAACTGCAATTCATCTCATTCTTTGCTTAGTTCCATATCCTAAGCATTCATCTACCAATCATACTACACAGTTCAACCACCAACACAAACCTTGACTTGATCAGTTCCATTGCTTGCAGCTCCAATTCCTCATCTGCAATTTGAATTCCTCGTGCCTTATAAACCTATTATCGTCAGAATTCATCGCTATCTCAACACCAACTTCTCCTTATTCTGCTCCATAACAGCATCTCTTGCATAAGCTCAAACCTGAGTTATAACCACCTACACCAGCTGCCACCTCCTGCAATCTTGAACTCAAGAAGCAACATCATTTCATCAGCTTTCTTTCCCTGCCAGTAACCCTATCATGTAGCACCCTTGCATTTTCTTTTGAATTCAGAAACAACTACATCTCCTCCTTTCTCGACTCCCAGCACCAACCACTTCTCACTTCCTCAAGCCATACTCTGCAATCCTTGTCAGTCCCTATAACTCACTGCACTTCATAATCCATTTCTACACGTGCTCCTGCATCAACAACTACTGGAACTTAACCATCTAAACTGCTACCACACTGCAGTATACATTCAACACACATTCCATTTTCACTCTATCTCAGTTTCCATGGTATTACCATCTTTAACAATGCATATCACCATCTAAACTCAGGCTCCGTGTTGCTCACATCCATCCTGCAACCCAATATCATTCTATAGCTCACTGCCAATTCTTCTCTTGATCAATTCAAGTTTCAAACCAAACCCACCTTGAATCTGTTCCAAATCCAACAATTCAATTTAAACAGGAACAGTGAAATCTCCTCATAACTCATACCCCCTTCTTCCAGTTGTTTCTTTTGTGTAATCACCAGCGACAATAAATTCATCTCCTTCTTTTCATCAGGAACCCTAAATCTCCATCAAATCTGTTGTTCAAACATCATCTGCTCCATCAACCATATACCCATCTTCTGAACAGTAACAATCATCAATATCAGATTCAGATCTAGTTCTTCTTCTCCTTCTTTAATTCAAAACCCATTAAACCACCAGTTCCCATCTGAGCAGCCACCAATCAACGGAAGTACATCATCTTCACTGATGTCGACCTGAAATTCATCTTCATAAGCTCAATCTTCCATTCAAACTTCCACAAAATCTCTTGGATCTCTCGAGTTTATTTTCGGTTTCAGAACAACAGCAGCAGTTCTTTTTTTTTTCTTTTCTCTTGGATTATGAGAGACATACCTCTCGATTTTAGGGTTAAGGTGATTTAGAATGGTACACCCCAGAGAGAGATGATGCACCCGATAATTACATCCACTGGTAAATATTAAGGGATGTCCTGAATGACAACCCCTTGACCACAGCTAGTTATCTTTAGTGCTCCTGTAGAACTGATCGACCCTTGACCTTTGCCCAGCTCTCAATAGTGTTTGTCTTGTGAAATGACAGTTCTAACCTTATTGCTCAATTTCGGATGATTTCTTCTTCTTTTCTTCCTTGTGACTCCAGAGTACCTAATAACTCAAAAACACGCGTAAAATACATAATTCACAAGAAAAATAGCAAAGAAAGCATAAACTCTAGATAGTAAATACGGTGTATTCTACACCTATCAGCATCTTATTTTCTTTGTATTGCTTCAGTATTTCCTATGCCTTTTCCTTACGTACTTACTATTCTTTCCCTCGTGACTCTTTCGCTCCCCACCTCGCTCACAGATCATTTCAAATCGAGTTCCACCCACATGATTGTTTTGAACTACAATGCACGTGTTCTCTTTTTCCTTGTTCATAAGCCATTCCTTTGCCTCCTTCTTACTTCCAAATAACTAAACACGAATATAACGAAACAAATATCATAAGTATAAGCATTTAACATACATATTTGAAGAAAAAAAATATGTATAATAGTAATGAGTATACCAAATCATTTGCATAGTGTAGGGAAGTATCGGGCCTCAAATAGAAATCATCAACCACCGATACAACAGCCTGTAAAATGAAGCAACATGTTTTACCAAAACAATCAGAAGACATGCAGTAAGTTTTCCAAACGATTGTAATAAAATCGGCAGAATATTTTGTCCCCCAAACAACAGATTTTAATAGAAAGATTTAGAAAGTCTCATGCGTACTAAAAAATAAATAATCGGAAGATATGTATCTGTTAATACTTCCGAATATAAACAATCGGAAGCTCAAATAATAATATTCCACCGATTTTCACAGAAGAAGAATTACAATTTTTACAAGTTTGCGAAAATTTAATTTTGGGGCCAATGATATATTCGGTAGTTAGATAAAGTTAGAATACTACCGAATGTAAAAGATATGAATACTGAGTTTTATAATTTTGAGGATTTCGTTTTTGGGGCCATTCGGTAGTAAATATACTATACATAATTACCGAATGTAGATATTTTGGAAAATCAATTTGGGGGTTTTCAAATATGCTAGGTTAATTATCATTAGTTTGGTAAAGGATAGTTCTGGACGTTAAGCCTATTTCAAACTATATTGCCTCTTTTTTAGATACAAAAATTCAAAGTAAAAGTGCCTCTTTTTTTAGAAGAAACCTATTATAGGGGTTCCAAAGTTTGGTTTTTAGGGGCTCACAAGATGAAAAAAATAGAGAGTCATGAAATAGTAATTAACATAACCCCTTAACCTATTAATTTATTAATGGTAATATCCTCAATTAGTTAGTGCAAATAATTAGATTAACTAAATTAAGTATGATTAGTAATTAAGTCATAGTAATTTATAGTTAGGGTTTGAATTTTTTTTTTTTTTAAAGTTAAACATATGGTTGGGAGTCTTCAATTTTCCCAACCGTAAAAAAACTCAGGTTAAAATACGATTGGGAGTTTATATTTTCCCAACCGTAACTACCATATATACGGTTGGAACTCCCAACCGTAATTAAAAAATTTTGAAATTAAATCAAATTTAACCTATTTATGCGTTGGGAGTTCATATATTTCCTAAGAATCATAGTTAAACAACAACAACAAACAAACAAACAAACAAAAAAGACGATGGAGAAAAGAGGAGGATTAGGTTTATGATTGTTTTACGGTTGGGAAAACCAATATTTACCAACCGTAATTAATTTTGAAACTATTTTGAAATCCCTAATTTGATCAAATCTAACCTATTTATGGATCAAAAGCAACATAAGGTTTACTATCGCAACAGACTATGTGCACTGTACTTGGATTAAAATTAAAATATGAAGAAACTAAAACCAGTGGTTGTGGACTAAAAGGTGGGTTTTCGATTCTTACCTAATTGAAGTAATTATTTGAGTTACCTAGTCACCTTGTATTGTTTCAAAGGAATATTAATTCCCTAATTCTTTTTCTCCCTTTATATTCTCCGATCGGAGAATCGATGAAGTAACTACCTAATTGAAGTAATTTCTTGCGGAGAATCGTAGTTAAACAACAACAACAAACATGAAAGTCTCATGATCCGTTGAGTATAGGATAAAGGAATAACCCATCGACCAATCTTCTTTCATAAAGAACACATCTTAACTAAATTAAGTGATTGATTAGTAATTAAGTCATAGTAATTTATAGTTAGGATGAACCAAATGATGGTGGATATTATTTTGAATCGGGGTTTTTTTTTTTTAAAGTTAAACACCAAACCAAATTGGTTTTGAAAGGACACTCTACGAAGAGATGGAGTTATTATACATCGACGGTTCGTGTTAGTCTAGAAAGAAGTTGGAAGAGCCTAGTTTCCAAATTAAAAGTCTTATTCTTGGGATTACTAATTTTCCAAATCTTTTCCCAAGGAAAGTCTAAAAAAATCTTGATCTTTGGGGAATTTTTAAAATACTAATAATGATTCCCATAGATTTACTTGATTTTTGACTTACAAACAAAATTTTTAATATTTTCCAAATCCCAACCGTAACTTTAAGAAGTTTAACCCATAATTGATATGATAACCTATTGGCAAGTTTTGTGAGAGGAACTCGGGGTTTTAATTCCTAAACTCCTTGAGAGTTGCGCAAACTTGTCCAAGCTCTTATGAAACCTCCTTGTCTTTTTGCCCTTCTTTTTTCCACGGATGTTTCTTTGAATTCGATCAAGTTGATCTAAAGTTTCTTTTGGCGAGCTTGGACTTGCATTTGATAAGTTGCGTAGGGGAATTGTTCTTGGGATAGAAGTTTGGATATTTTGAAGGAGAGGCTTAAAGTTGGCTTTTCCAATCTTATCAAAGAAAAGAGGTGGACTTTTAGAATTTTTGCAATAATTTTCCCATGTTTGGGATGTATATAGGGACTAAAATAAACACTTGATTTTTGTAGATTAAACACGCCAATGATTTGGAGTCCATAAGGTTTTTAGCCTAGATCTGCTTTGGTGAAATTTTGCTAGTTTCAATACCACGGATTCCAACAGATTCTCAATTATCTATAAATGTATCTTAACAAAAAGCTTATATCATTAATCCAATGTATCTTAACAAAAAATAAAAAAAATAAAATAAAAAAACTATTTTGAAACTTTATGGCCGGCCCTGTGACTAGATTCATTAGAATAACCTTTTGAATCTTTTAATGAATCAGTATAATATTGAGTAAAATGAGTCTGCTTGCTTTCCACTTTGATCTGCAAAAATTTATTATTTATAGCACATTCTTCATTTGAAGAAATGAAAAACGAAAGAAAGAAACCCAACCTCCTGAAGAAATGAAACAAACAAACATCTGGCTACCATTACTTCAACAAACAACATTAAAAAATCAAACTTTTAAATCATGTACCTTTAGTGCAAATGACATCTGCAGATTTTGCATCTGGCTTGCCAGTTCCAATGTACTCCAAGGAGTCTAGAACCAAGGATGTCACAGGGATGAAGTCCCTTGAAGAACTTGAAAGCTGATTGAGCATTTGAATGCATTTTACTCTCAGAGGCAAGTGTCGTGGCCCAGAAAAAAGGTGAGCCACTCCATTAATAATTTGAACAATTAAGTACACCAACAGTTGAAGGTCATTATCTTCCACGTTTGTGCAGACATACTTCACCCACAAATCCACACAGTTGATGTATTGCCAGCTATATATCTTCTCCATCTTTTCCTGAAGACACAAACACCTAGGTGTTAGCAGGATGTAACTTAAAAGAACCCCGGTTGAAACAATCAAAATTTCAAACAAAAAACATAATAGAAAAGAATGAATCGTCTGTAATCCCACCGTAACAGTATTGCTGGTGCATGAGTTAACAACAATAAACAGATGGATACTTCAGGTTCAAGGGAAATTCTAAGCTAAAAAATATTACAATCTGTCTTAGCTTACGGGAAAAAAAAGGAAGAGCATCTACCTTTTCCTTTGTGTGAAGGCACTGCTGTAATATTGTGGCTAGTTGCTGGATAGATACCAATGCCTTGCTACATGATCTCGGGACATCTAGAGAATAAAGCTTGACAAGGGAGTGCACAAGAAATTTTATGTGTAACAAATTTGTGGGCTCCAAAAACTTGCTTTGTGCAATAAAGGCCTTGTATGTTTTTATCAAGCAGGACTCGAGACAGTTTAAACTCAACTGACTAGCAGCATTGCGCATGATAAGAAATGAAGCAGATGGAACTTTTCCTTCCCCAGTTGCCCAGAGATGAACTGTTACCTGCACTCAAATTTAAGTATCATAAGGAAAAGAAGAAGATGAAAGCTTTTGCATGTCAAATTTCCTTCATTAGTGCTAGGGGGGCAAATGTAAACCACAAGGAAAGATGCTCAAGCTCATGGGGTTCAACCCAGCCGTTACCCCGTTCCAAATTTCTAGCCACAACAAAACGTTCATTCAGTTTTAGCAGTGATTTTAAAGCAATCTTTATTGGAGATTAAACAATAAAGTTATTATTTGGAATTTAAACAATCAGGTAATTTCTGGTCAGGAGATCTACATGGTGAGGTATTTCACACCATGGACCATTGACTTCCTGAGTTTCCAAGAGGTCCCTCTTAGCATTACAACCTACCACTAGTTTGATGAAACATTCTCAGCCATCAGTGATTAGGAAACAGAACCATAGTAAGTTTCGCCAATTAATTAACCACAGAAAACAGAACCATAGAAGTACCTTGATGAGCTTCTTCAGTAGTGACGGAAATGCAGCAAAGAATATGGTCGAAGCTCTCAGTCAGGTTAGAGCAAATGCAAGTATCTCAGAGTCAGTAACGTGGTTGAGAAAGATAATTGTACTACTTAGATAAGACTGAATCAGAGGCTCTGAATCTTTCCATTTTTGGTTTCTTCAACCCCAAAACAGTATGTTTCTCGCAGTCAAAGCTCGGGATCTCCAAATGTGCTCGAAGTATGTTATCAGCTTCACGAAGGGTAAAGTTCACTATCTTACAAAACGTCTTGCTACTCTGAATTCTCTGCGAGATTGCATCCATGGCATCACCAGATCCATATTGACAGGCAGCTCGGTATGCATTCAAGAGATTAGGAAGAACAGACAAGTTCTTTTCCTCTAAAACCAGTTGACACCAGGAATCAATTATTGCAGTAGTCAAAGGCTTGCCAATGCTGGAATCAGCTTCCACCATATCCTGGTCACTAGTTTCGGCTTCTTCATCGGAATCCTGCAACAACCAAACCCAAAAATATTGAAAAAAAAAGTCTAACGAGGATAATAAAGATTTCATAGCTCTCGCTGGTGAAGCAAATCAAGTAACGGACGGATTACATATAATCCCAGCAATTTGATTAAAAAAGAAAAGTCTGTAGGTACAACTCCCATTCCAAACAACTCTGATATTAGCACAACACTAAGAAGGTATGATAGCTCAAACAACTTACACTGTAATCACTGTCTTGCTCAAGCTCATCAGCATGAGCTTCCAAGAATTCTGCAAATTCTGGATCCTGAATCAAAAAAGAAAAACACGGAAATCAAACTCGGTAGATAATCTACCGAACATGAGAAAAGTACAATTGAATCAAGAATGAAAAATAAGACTAAATGAACAAGCACGGAGTTACAAACTGGAAAATGTGCTGATAAGACAATTACAGAAAAAAGCATCAAATATTGTTTATCAGTATTGACAGGTTTCACATTCTCAAACAAACTCACACTACTGATAAAGTTATCTCGTTGCATTTATTTACAGTAATGCACCATTACCTTTTCCACCAGACGGTCCAATTTCTGCTTTTGCTTAGCAAGTTCCAGAAGAAGCTCGTTGTTCTGCACCATTAAAGGCCTGTCGTTCCCCTCATCTGCAAGACATTATTCACTCTTTAATTAGTTGCAAACACAAAAAATCACTAATGCACCAATTACACACAACAAATTCAATTGCTCAATTCTAACCTGAATCATCGTCGCTTTCACTTGCAGCATCATACGCACTTTCAAAGGTCTAATTAGTAATTCAAAAAACCCATTTCAGTCAAATCCAAACAAGACTAATTAAAATCATCAAATTGTGAAAAACTGAAAAACTATCCCAACAACCTCTGGAAGAAATTCATCAGTATCAGAACCGTCTTCAGTCGAATCATCGGTTTCATAACCATCAAATACAGGCACGAGAGATACGTCTCCAACAGCTACATCATCTTCATAATTATCAACATCTAAATCCTTTTTAGGAAGAGTTTTATGTGTAGGACCATCTTTCTTCTCTCCTCCTACACTTTACCAACGCCACTAATAATAAGACCACAACAAAAAATTAACTCAAAAAAAAAAAAAATCAAGATTACAATCAATTTTTAAAGAGATTCTTACTTGGTTTCTTTTTAAACATAGAATTCTGCTTTCGCCTCTTCTTCATCACAGATGGAAGATGTTTCTTGGCGAATTTCCTCGCCCTTTTCCCAAGTTTCGACATTTTTGCTTCCTTGGCTAGGGTTTCAGAGAGGGAGAACGAAGAAGAAGACCAAGGAGGGTTCGTGTAGAATCTACATGGTTTCAGAGGAGTTACAAACATAAACATAACCAATGACAACGATAACATGGTATGAAAAAAAAGAAAGAAACCCTTTTTTAAGATTAGTGCAGACATTGCAGATTTCTACACTGGTGTCTCTCCTCCATCAAACAAGCTCAATGAAGCTCAAAAGGTTCATACTACAAGCAGTACGTGAAGACTATGACAAGATGGTTTTCTTAACAATCGCTACTAAATATACAACAGAAACGGGACGAAGGACAAAGAATACCCACATTGAACATTCAATTAAATGTAACAAAGCTCCCAAACTCATAAACACAACTAACCAAGGCACCAACGGATTTTTATGCTGTTCAATATACAGAAAATAAACTAATATACCAGAGTTTAAAACCAAAAAAGCATGGAAAATTCATGGAAATATTTGGTGAATTTGTCAGAGAAAGGACTTCAAAGCTAATATCTAAATTTGAGAGCCCAAGCTCCACCTGAAAATGGGAAAACAAAACATGCTTAGAATAGATTAGTACACAACAGCAATTCTCATTAGCTAATTGAAAATCACCAAATACCAATGCCTCTGAACCCCTAATTAGCTCATTCAATCTAACCAAGGAAGCAGTACTAGATCCAAAATTCAACTAGTTTGACATTTGTTACATCCCCCATAATGTCAAAAACAAGTATCATTCTAGCATCTAACAAATCTCCCAAATCTCAGTAAAGCATGCTAATGATATAAATATAAAACAGCATAAAAAATCCAAGAAAAAAAAAACACAAATAGTATGAAATCAAGAACACATGTACTCAAGAAGTATTTGCCAATCTTCACAAGAATCCTAAGAACACTTTAAGATTCCAAATCAATAGATGTAAAAACCTAGAAACAGAAAATAAAAAAGAAAATAAAGAGGAGAATCCGATTACCTGCCTGCCTTTGATCTTTAGATCTTCCGCTTTTTCAATCTATTGTTTTGTCGGTCAGGGAAGGATGAAGAAGAAAGAAAGAAAAGAAGAACGCCGCTGCGAGTTATCCCTCTATTTTTCAGTTTCAGTTAAGAAGGGGTAAAACAGACTTAAAATATATACCAAATGACGCGATTGCCCCTCCGTGTTTTCGTCACTTTCACATTTTAAATTGTAAATATCAAAATATCCAGGGGTAAATAGGTGACACAACACTTCTGTTCTTCACTCTCAGAAAACCAATTCAAACTGTGAGCCCATTTACAGGGCGTTGTTGTTTAAACCCTAGTGTGTGTTTCTAGTTTCCACTCCCCTTTTCTTCCAAAATCCTCCGCAAAACAGCAGCTCTCTCAATAATCTAAACCCTAATAAGCACAACCTCTTTCACAGCACCGTCGGGTGAGCATTATTCTTCTTCTTTCGTTTTTCCTAGTAATTGCTTGATATTTATGAATACTTATTGATTATTGTCTGAAATTTTTGTAAAATATGTTCGAAATTTGATGGTGGGTTTTGTGTTAAATGTCTTTAATTATTGCTGAATTAAAGACATTTGGTGCCATCACACAGGATAAGATGATAAAGCATAATGTTGTTGAAGCTATTTTTTTGTTTACAAAAATGTTAGAATCTGGTTGTAATGGTGATAAGTTTACATACCCAATTCTTTTAAAAACACTAACTCCTCTTCAGTATCTATATTCAACTATTCATGGACAAGCAATTGAAAATGGATTTTCAGATCATGTTTTTGTGGAAACTTCTGTACTGTATGCTTCAGTTAGGGATATTTAGTGTTTGATAAAATGTCTAGCAGAGATGTTATCGCTTGGAATTCTATGTTAGATGCTTATGTTTCTAAAGGGACGATGGATAGTGCAATTAAACATTGTGATTTTCGGGTTTGCTAAGTTTGGGACTATAGAGTCCACCAAGGAATTTTTCGATGAGATTCCGGTAGTAGTAAGGCAGGGTATATGGATAAGGCTCGTAAGCAGGGTAAGGCAGTAAGCTTATGTTGTTTAGCGCAGACTTCTGATGTTGAATGTCATATAGCTTAGATTATAGGACTTGGATGCCATTTTGTTACACGTTTCCTGTCCATAAAAATGATGCAGCCTAGTATGACATTCTTATCATCTACTGGCCATTCATCGACCAAGTGGATTAGGTTTTCTTTGTGCTTAATTATTGATATGAACAAACCAGGAAGTTTACTCTGAAAATGAGTGTGGTTTTGTAGGTGGTATTCAAATGATATGTTATCAACTTATCATTGCCACATCAATAAGAGTTTGAAGGATAATCATTCTAAAATTTAGTCAGGTTATATATGGAATTTGCCATTTCGAAATGCCAAATCTGGAACTTGAAAATCTGATATAGTATAGCTTTGGCAGTTGTGGATGGTCTGGTTAGGGTATATTAGACTAAATTGAGTCGAATACCAATTCCTGTGTTATCCCCTGTATAGCCAGATATTTCAAAAATCGTTAGCTGGATGTTATAGGAAATATATGTGATCTTTTTCGTTAAGAAGGGCATTTCATTGAGCTGGTATTAAGTATAGTACCCTTGAACATGGATCCACACTCTCACAAAAATAAACCTTCGTCCCTATTACTTAAGTACCCTCCATTAAGGTCGTATGCTTTCAGAAGGTGGTAGTTTAAGTAATTTCAGAAAAGTCATTAAGTCGACTCTCAATATTTATATTCTGTCCCTCTCAGGTAACACTCGAGATAAGCCCTAAAGGGAGAATCAAAGCTTTCGGTGTTTCTTTCGATTCCATACTATGCTTGAATTACAGATTTCCGGCAAATCTTCTGCCGGATTCAACTAATAATTTTCAAATCGATGTAAGTTTTCATAGTTCAGTTTACTGTGTAGATTTTGTTGAATTGCATAAGCTCTGATAAGTTAATGTTCACCACGATTTAGGAACATTTTATTTCAGAGGCTTATGTGTTTGTGGAAATGCCTAAGAGAAAATAATGCTCAAGTTATCTACTAAAGAGCTTGTAATTGTTTGGATCATATTGTTACAACTAAATGGGTCACTGTTTCTGTGTTGCTCAAATTAAAGAAAGATCGGAGAGTAACTGGTGTTTAAATTGCCATGATTCCATTACCTACAGAGAAAGAAGAAGAAGAAGAAGATGATGAATAATCAGAATCAGAATCAACATAATCATCAGCAATCAAGTGAAGTGAGACATGATGATGATGATGCACTTTCAGATTTCCTTGCTTCTCTTATGGATTACACACCTACTGTAAGTGAAACCCGTTCTTTTTCTCTTTTGAATTCCATTAATCTTAAGAGAAAAAGAACTTAGATTTTGTGAATTTGTGTTTGTATTCTGCAGATTCCAGATGAATTAGTGGAACATTATGTAGCTAAGAGTGGATTTCAATGCCCTGATGTTCGATTGTAAGAGACTTAACCCTTTATCATCTCACCTTTTCTTGTCTTTTAGGAATTTAGTGTTCGATGCTGGAAACTGTTGTTGTTTTTTACAAAATTGGTGCTCCTTTTGATGAAAGCTAGTGTATTTAGACAAACCCGTGAGTGAATCATGCTCTTTTACTTTCTTCTTTTATTCGGTACTTAGGGTTTAATAGTGGAAACAATACCACAGAGGAAGTGATCAAATTTGTTAATTAGATGATGAAATATGATGTGTAACATTGGAATTTGTAAGCCCTGAAAAAAAATCAATTGGAAAATACTTGCTTAGGAACAAGATTGATTCAGATTGTTTTGAGTTTTGGGTCTTCAGAAAGCTCTCATACGAAATGGATATCGGATATCGTATGTACGCTGTTAGACTTTAACAAATACTTCATATGTTTAAGCTTTTGTTTATTATTTCCTCTGCAGAATAAGGCTGGTTGCAGTTGCCACGCAGAAGTTCATTGCTGAGGTTGCCACCGACGCTCTTCAGTACATCTCTCAACCTCTTTGTAATTTCAGTGTTCTGTTTTGTTGTACCAAGCTCATACGATTTGGTTACTTTACATGGCAAAACTGTTATTACATATCTTGATGCTGATCTGGTTCGTTATGCATCACAATCCAGGCACTCTAAGGCAAGGCAGTCTGCAATAGTCAAGGATAAGAAACAGCAAAAGGTGCGTTGAAGTTGTAGTTTTGTTTAATTCTGACCTCTTGTTTTATATATAAATATATTCACTGCTGGCGCTCTATAAGATGGATAACCTAACTTCTTGCCGATGCAGGACAAACTCCTGACCTTGACGATGGATGATCTCTCTAAGTCACTACGTGAGGTATGCCAATTCAACTCTATACAAACATATGTCATGCTGTAAAAAGAACTCCAAACACATCGTACATCACTCCACAACATATGTGGGCACAACTTTCTTTAATAATATCATGACCTTTCTCGATAGAAGTAGATGTAGAAATTTCTCGCTGACATGGCATTCATAAATCCTCACACATTTTTCATGTTTGATCTAATTTGTCATCCATGGACGCTCTGCAGTTTTTGTGAATTTGTTATTGCATAAGATATCCTCACTTGTCTGCTCTGCGGAAGATTTTTCCACTGCGGTCTGTATGCTGTTGCTTATCCTGCTTTTCTTGAATAATTATTGTTCATGCCTGCTACATGAGTTAGTCTAAGAGATGAATCTAGGACTCTAGGCATCTGTTTCAGTTTTTATGCCTTGCTGGCAGACCATCCTTTTACCGTAAGAATGTAAAAATCTAGAGATTGAATTGAAGTCTGCACAAAAACAGAGCACAACTCAATTTGTACATAACGTGACATTAGGTTAGGAAAATCTCCTGTAGTACTAGGCATTACAAAAGTGTTCTATTGCAGACCTATGAAAGGTAATGGATGGAATAATTAAGGTATACGTACGATTTTGCAGTCAACTGAAGCACATTTAGGTTGTATTAGATCTGTCACATGGAAACCTGTGGCCGTGGTTCATCAAGGTTAAACTGTTAAGTTGCTCAGATACCAATAGCGATCTTTTTCCGAACTTTTAAGTGATTTGTTTTTCGAACTATAATGCCTAAAAAAACTTAGGTACAGGAAATTGCATTGAAGAGATGTTCAATCTTATGATAGCCTACTTGTGGATTGATGCTAAAAGGGTTTAATCTTAGAAACTAAATTTCGTGTTCCTGCTTTGCCTTCTCAAATTCACTACGAGTAATTGCATCCTCTTTATATTTACTGATACACTGCAAACCCATTTCTTTGCCTCTTCAAGGAGCGACCTTCCAGCACAGACTCTTCCCCGATACCACACTCCCTAGATTTCAGCATTCCTCCAATGGGCTGGCTTAAAGAAGCCGATTTAGAGGAACTATTGACAGCTGGAGTAACCACTTCTAAATGTGCACGCCCAGGACTACTGCTTCTCGTAGGACAACTTAGACCAGGACAATCTGAAGGCATCTTGCCAGTAATGCCAGCAACCAATGTCTCTTTTGTTGAGCTCATCATGTAGGTGCAGAGCTGACATGATTTCCTGTGCTTCCCCATCCCCATTCCCATCATGAAGTTCCCCTGAAGGAGATGGATTTGATATATGACGTGTATATCAACGTATGTGCTCTGTAGGAACTTCTTTTGCCATGTAGAATTGAGTTTCACAGATTTTAACATACATTTTTTTTCTTTTTTTTTTGTTTTGGAACCGCTCTATTTTTCGTTCTCGTTCGAAATTCTGAATTTGAGACTAATACTTTCATTCTTTTTGATACCCCTAAATAGTACGGAGTGAATATGAAGCACCAGGAGTATTTTGCTGACAGCCCCTCTACCAGGATAGAATCTACTTCGAGGGAGGAATGAGCTTGGCATCGAGCGATCCAGGGCCGGCCCTGACATAAAGTTGCCAAAGTTCAACTTTGGGCAACATATTTCTAGGGGCTTCATTTTTTTCTTTTTGTTAAGATACATTGGATTAATGATATAAGTTTTTTGTTAAGATACATTTATAGATAATTGTGAATCTGTAAGAATCCTTGGTATTCAAACTAGCAAAAATTCACCAAAACAGATCTCGGGGAAGCTAAAAATCTTTTGGACTCTTTACTGCTTTTTGAGAAATCATTGGTCAGATGGTTAAGTTACAAAAATCAAGTGTTTATTTTAGTCCTCGTATCCATCCCAAACATGGGAAAATTATTGCAAAGATTCTAAAAATCAATCTCTTTTCTTTGATAAGAATCGAAAAGCCAACTTTGAGCCTCTCCTTCAAAAGTATTATTTCACTCTACAAGGTTGGAAATCCAAACTTCTACCACAAGCGGGCCGGACAGTTTTGATTAAATCGATTCTTCAAGCCTATCCAACTTATCAAATGCAAGTCCTAGCTCTGCCAAAAGAAACTCTAGATCAACTTGACTGAATTCAAAGAAACTTCTATTGGAAAAAAGAAGGGCAAAAAAAACAAGGAGGTTTCATAAGAGCTTGGACAAGTATATGCACAAGCCTGTCTCTCAAGGAGGTTTAGGAATTAAAAACCCGCATCAATTTAATATAGCTCTCCTCACAAAACTTGCCAATATGTTAATCATTGAACAAATCAATTATGGGGTTAAACTTCTTAAAGCCAAGTATTTCCCAAATTCATACCCACTTGAAACCTCCGGAACTTCGAATTCGTCGTGGATTTGGACGAGCATCCAAAAAGGTTTAGAACTGATTAAGGGAAATTTTGTTTGGCAAATAAAAAATGGAGCATCGGGTTAAAATATGGGAGGACAGATAGATTCCTAATACGGATATTTCCACAAAATTCTCAACTTATAAGATCAGACACCAACGACGATACAAGAGTTAATAACGGAACAAAATAAATGGGATCCTGAAAAACTAAACAAATTTTTTTTTCCCAGATTAGGATTAGGATAGAATGTGGAGTTGAGCTTTAGACTTCACGACATTCATCTATTAAAGATGAAGATCTACCGAGGAGAGCTTGGAGGAACTTCATCAACAAAAGGTATGTGGAGACTAAAACTTATCTATCATTCAGAAGTCTATTATATTATATTTCCTATTGAGACTGAGTCGTATAGCTATATAGACTTTTACTTTATATGCATTAGATATTTCGAGCTGAGTTTACCTCGCTTATATCTTTCTCGAAATATGTGTTGGAAGCTTTTTGCTTTAGCTACGTTTATCATTATTCTTGACGAGTTTGGTTGGAAACAATGTACTTGTTGGAAACAAAATAATAAGTCAAAAAATGATCATGTGAAAATTGCATTGAAACATCTTACATGATATGTGTGAGACAGTCAACTGATGTCGACTCGGAATGTTTCATATTGATCATTCAATCACTTGAAAATTTCTTATAAGCTAATAGTTTGTGTGAGACAGCTATTGTCATCTTCTAAGGCTGTTTCAATGATTGAAATGAGAGTTTAGAACAATTAATCATTGTCTGAATATAGCACAGTATGCATACCAGTATGCAAACTGTTGTGGTATGATTCAGGCCCGGAAACTAAGTTTGCATACCAGCATGTAAACTGTTTTAACTGTTAAAGTCCGGGAACCAAGTTTGCATATTAGTATGCCAACGGTTCTACCTGAGTTAGGTCTGGAACAACAGTATGTATACCGGTTTGCGAAATGTCGGACAAGACCAAAGTTTGGAATTTAAGTTTGCGTAGCCGTTTGCAAACTGAGTTGGTTTAGTTTCTAAAAATCGGTTAAGTATGATTCCATACTCATGAACAAATACATTTATAAATTAAGGAATGCAATCTTTGCAAACCGTGGCTTAATATTCATGAATTGGTTCTTGAATAAGTATTTTGTACAATCATGAACCAAATCCAGAAAATTCGAGGGTACCCAAATACACCACAGTCTTTTATTTATCCACTTATAAGTCCTCTTACCGAAAGTGATCGTCTATGGACAAAGTCGAGACAATGCAACAAATAGGTATTCACACTTCGTGTGATTGTCTATGGATACGAGATCGAAACAATACGACTACCAAAGTGTGATACTTGATAATAGGTTCGGACTAAACCAAACTCTATAGGATCACTATCAAGTATATCGGAGTTAACGTTTGTGTAATTTACTTTAAATTATATAAACAAATATAATTGTGGAAAATAAAAGAAAATCACACAGCAAGATTTTGTTAACGAGGAAAACTGCAAATGCAGAAAAACCCCGGGACCAAGTCCAGAATTGAATATTCTCAGAATTAAGTCGCTATAAAAAAATCTACACCAACTTCGTATAGTTGAGACCAAGCAACTACCCCTGGTTCACTTAGTTCCCCCAGTATCCCTGCGCTTCCGACCTCGATGAGTGCACACACTAGAAAAATTCCTTTGGATCGTATTCCAAACAGTAAAGGAACAACAAATTTGTTTGGTAACAACTCTTTTGATTCTTTCAAGATAAATATATCTCAAGTCATACCCAAAGGCTCTTCCATTTAATCTATAAACTCCTTTGCCTGGTTAGATCAATCTATCCAATAACTACAAAGTAGGCAAGTTTAGATTCACAATTAATCGGTATAGATTCCAACAAGAAACTATAAAGTGATGCCGATCTCACGCAACTAATCAATTGAATAAATACGATTCTAGTTGGATCCCAGCCAATCAAGGTATGCACACCCAAAGATATGAGAATCAAATAAGAAATCTTCTTCAATCTTCAATAAACACCTGCATAACACCACTTGAATCTCTTATGATAAATCACACATATAACTGAGTCTGTTCGCAATGGATTATCACAAGATGTCTTTATATCTACAAACAGTTCTAAAGATCCCGTCGATACTTCGATCTAGTTTGAGTGAATCTTATATCAGAAGAGAAGATTCTCAAGAATAAACAAACTAGGTGCAATCAAATTTTCAACAACCGTTAGTCAATCAAATCAATCGAAAACTAATAACACTGCAATTATCTAGTTTCCCAACAACGGTACTCGTAGATCTACTTGATCCCACAAAAGTATTTAAATGAGAGGTCATAAGATATTTCACCTAATTAGGATACTTTCCTCTCCGATTATATGGCTCCACCAGAAACAACAAAAAGATGAAGTTTGCTTGGATCTTAGGATAGTTTTCTAGAAATGCAAACTTAGGTATTTATAGACCAAGGATGTTTGGACACCAAAGAATTTCCAAAACCGAAAAAATATTCTCAAAATATGCAATGAATAACAAAATTCGGTTTTCCTAATTCCAATAAATGCTTGTCCAAAATTTCTGAAATCTCTCAATTGAAAATCTCCAATTAGTAAATGCACATTACTAATTTTTATTCTCTAGAGATGTGCATTTAATTGTTGGTAATTAAAGCATATAAAACCAAAAATCTTAATTAAAAGATTCTCAATTATTTCGGTACATGATCTCCTTGAGTACTAAGGAATATCTTTGAAAAATAAATGATAAGAGTTACTGAACATGTTTAAAGTATGTTGACATCTTTTCACTGTAAATCCTTATTCATATTTACATGGATTTACATTCTTGGAATCGGTTATACCACACTTCCAAACAAGTTTAGAATTGGTTCACCTGTATTCCAAGATCACTATGTGATTGATCAAATATCGAATCACATACATGGGTTCAATCGGTTCTACCAATTACTAAGATCGGTTATACCTCAACATGGAAATACTTGTGATCGGTCACACAAGCTACCATGACCGGTTACATCAGTTACCAAGATCGGTCACATCAATTACCATGGACGGTTACCATATACTCATGGTATTGCTTGTGATTGGGCACACCAGTTATCAGGGTTCGTTACACCAATTACCAGGACTGGTTACCAATTACAAGGATCGATTACACACACTCTGTGATCGGTCACACCAATTACAAATATCGATTATACCATCTCATGGTGATTACTTAGGATCGGTTACACTAATTAATAAAAACTAGTCATACCAAATCATAATTCAGGCATTGTGATTAGTTATACCTAGATACATAACAAAGTTACGATCGGTTCTACCATTTCACACATATTGGTAATCCAAAGATTTGCAATGAATAGCTATACTAATAAGCCTAGCGATTTCCCTTTCGATTTACAAAACAAGTTCATGAATGTACTTCCTTTAAACAAATGTAAAACATTATTTCCTAGGATGAAATATTCACCATAACCCATTCACATAATCATAACAGTATATACGAGATAATGTCGATGTCATATCTATGAAGTTCAAAAGATAAGCGTTATACTTCGTAGTCTGATTCCCTAATACTATGATCATACAAATATGACCATGCCACATCACTAGAGTATCATACAATATGGACAGTATATACAGCTTCGCAGTTATGTTTTCAATATAGCACGACTTGAAAGATATGTTACGAATGAAACAGTTCAAGTCAATATTACTAACCTCAAGAGGAAGGATGATGTTGCCATTGTAGTTCGATTCTTCTTCACATTCTTCAAGTCTTCATAGTAATACTTGTATGTCTCAATATTCCTAGACTCTATAGTCTAACCTAAACGAAGTTGACTCTAGTATATAATCAAGCGACTTTAGATGAGTTTTGAGTCACTAAAATATGACAACCAAACTTGACATACCAACGTTTGGTGGGATCAACCGAGCTATGCTCTAACAAATACGATTTTTTTTCAATTGTGTCTTGTATGATTTTATAAGAATATAAACAATTGAACAACTCTATGAGTAATATAATTAGATTCATTTTATTATCTTTCATGATTGATTGATTATCATATTTTATCTAAAAGTGTTGATGAATGTGGTTAATACAAAAGTGTACATACGTCTAACTTCGGGTAACTATTGTTGAGCCAACTCAATATACACGTTTAGGTACGGTTACCCATATCTAAATGAAGGTATATTTCATTTGTGTGTAGCAAGCTAAAACCATCTAACAGTGGAGAGATGTTGCTTTGGTTTTAATTAAACTTAGCTTGAATCTTAAATCGGGTTTTCATCTAACGGTGAATATTGATTGCTTTATTTCTAAGCTATCAAACCCTAACTTGAAAGACTATATAAGGGAAAACTCTCGCAACTGGAAAACCTAATCCCCACACTTCTATGTGATACTAGCTGCGTACTAGAGTCGATTCTCCTTTAACCTAGGTTTTTCCTAAAACCATTATAGGTTAATGACTTAAAGGCTTCATTGGGATTCTGAAGCCAGACCCAACTATTTTCTTTGTAGTTGCGTGTTTTGATCTTACTTGTTCTATTATATTGATTATTACCTTCTCTAAGATTTTCTCGAGATTTATCTCCGATAGGTAAGATATAAAAAGTAATCACAAAGCTCTTCATCTCATTCTTTGTTATTCCACAATAACTTCTTCTACTACCATATAGTTAAGTTATTGTGAGGTGATTGATATTTCTAGGATGTTCTTCGGGAATATAAGACCGAATTATCAATTGGTTCCTATTCACATTGATTTATCAAAACACGGAACAAAAACTTCGTATGTGTTTTTGTGGGAGATAGATTTATCTATCAGAATAGACTTTTCTGTGGAAGACAAATTTGTTTATAAATTATTCGAATTTGGGTCGTATCAACTCTTAGTTGTGGGTGAGATCAGCAAAGGGAATCAAGTGGTAGAGTCCTTCTGGGATTCATAGGAGTAAGGAACACGACTGTACCTTAATCGATGTGAGACTTGGTTAGGGATCAACTACATTCCGGTCTGAAGTTAACTTGTAGTGCTAGTGTCTGTAGCGTCTTAATACAGTGTGGTATTCAAATCTGGACTAGGACCCGAGGTTTTTCTACATTTGTGGTATCCTCGTTAACAAAACTCCTGGTGTCTGTGTTATTTATTTTCCGCATTATATTTGTTTATATAACTGAAATATCACATGTTTTGCATAGTTCAATCAATTGGTAAATCCAACCTTTGGTTGTTGATTGAAATTGATTGACACTTGAACATTGGTCTTTGGTACCGTTCAAGTTATTTATCATATCAATCAGGCTCACAATATCTATATGTTCGATTGCAGATTGTATTGAGAAATTGAGATATATAACTCTTGGATATATTTCTTTGATTGAGTCTGACTGTATAGTTGATTCTCTTTGAATTATATTGGAGTTATTCCATACAGATTGTCGAACGAAATATTGGGTGTGCTTGTTAGACCCATGCTATTTCAATTGGGTTAGGTTTTCATCATCTTCTAAAGTTATAAGGCCTATTTGTTCCGAGGGAACGTGATAACCACAATTTCCACCTGTAACCACGTGGTCGGTAGATAACACATAGATCTAAATGATTCCAGGATTTTTGAATAATATTCCTCGAATATGGTGTAACACGTTCAATAGGGTCCTCTTCGTTCATCCTTATGTGTTTCCCCATTGCCAAGAGTGGCCCTTAGAGTCACCGTAGAACCCATTTGTCTTGCTTGTCGTTCAAATGATAATTTCATTGATATTCATCTTGTGCTCGCTTGACTCTCTTGAGAATTAACGATGAGATCATTTTGATCCTCATGTATTGTAGTCGCTTGACATTCTTGAGAAGAAGTGATGGGATCCTCATGTTGAGAAGGAGCGATTGTATCATTTGGCTTGGCTTGTATGCTACTTGTCCCACTTTCTCCCTTCTTTGAACGACCCATTTTATTTTTAGTAGGTACCTCTTCATCCTCATGTTGAGAAGAAATGATTAGATCATTTGGTTTAACTTGTGTATTAACTTGTGTATTAGTTGTCCCACTTTCTCCCTTCTTTGGTCGACCCTTTTTTTTAAACATGTACCTCTTCATATTCATGTAGTGAAAGGTTTCTTTGGGTACTCATCGCCACTTTGAACTTTTTCCTTTCTTGATTTCTATTCATATTGGTAGATGTTCTACCCGTCGGCTGTTGCACCATTAGTTATTCAACCTGTACCATATGGGGGTTAGCGACGAGTATCAAGTCGTGCACCAAAAGTTGTCTTCCCAAACCATCATTCTTGGTGTATTTTTCTATTATTTGTTTTCCAATATCCATGTCCACAAAGGATTTTGGTGGTTTGAAAGTTAGTTACTATCCAAAATGGATCAATAATATCAAACAGGATTCCTTGATGGTACCTATAATAATCATGTGACGACAGGGGAGTCCCATGGTCGTCATCTTCAAACATGAACATACAATCCTATTGCATTACATCTTGTTATCCTCATAAAATTTGTAATCCTTCACCATAAAAATGATTACCCAGTGAGACACCTATAATCTATACCTTTAAGAGACTGATGGTAATCTTTGTAAGGGGTCACGAATTTTATCCCACTCTCTTCCATTTATGTTATTATATTGATGATATCACCCTTGGTGTATTCATGGATGGCTTATTGTACCGTAACCACATTTTTTTGACTCCCTCTGAGTAGGATGTTAAAACGTTCATGAGACTCTTATGCGGTACTTGTCGCCTCATTCTTGTACTACCTATGTTGGTAGGTGTACGCATACACAAAATTTTCCTTGAAAAGATTCAACAATTTCTTCAAACAATAAACCTCATGTTTCTCGCAATCCTTTTTCCAAATCCCAATGAAAATCTCCAAATTAGATTTGAACTCCGCCTCGGTTGAATGTACCATCAAATCCCAATGATATTGAAAAGCTTTCCACTTTAACCCATATCTTCGTACTCTTTGGATTGTCTCTTCTTTCCATTATCTCATTCCCCGGAGTTAATTTATTAAGAAGCTCATCTTTAACCTTCTCACGAGTGGTACCTTTATGTGGCTTTGGCTTTTGGATACGACCCCTATAATTACTTCTAATATTGCATATTGTATATTCCATTTTCAAAGAAAATGCTTAACGTTCGGGAAAACTACCCCTATGGCATTCATTAGTACTTAGTCCTTATCCGTTACAATCATCCTCGGAGTTTGATCACCACGGTATATCTCTTTCAAAGTCTCTAACATCCAAATAAAACTCACATTATTCTCCTGATCCATAAGTCCCCATGCCACCATGAAAGTTGTCTAATCGAAAGTGTGCAACTAATGTTTAACAACGGCATGTTGCACTTGTTTGTCTTATACGTACATTATATGTTATTTGTTGAATGCGCCAAGAAAGTACGAGTCACTTAGCCTTCCACTATCCGCTTCCTCATTGTGTAGCCGTGTTGATCGCCTAACCAATGACATTGTTTCATTACCATTTTACCATCCCATGCCCTCCTCCTTGAGGATGCTCTTGCAGCGTAAATTTTCCTTAAAATAGACAAGTTATTCTTATCATTCTCCTTAATCTTCCTAAGGATGTCACTTAGTCTAGACGTTTTCATCGAATTTACCATTTTCAATTGATGTGGTTTCAACCCACAAACGAAAGAGTGTCCGATAAGAGATTTCGGATCATCATGATGATGACAATAATTTGTCGCTTTAGAGATCTTGTATACACCGTTGGGTCTATAATCTTAAATGAGAAGCCATACTTTTTTTATTTAGTCATGTAGGCCCTAGCCGTCTTCTTCATATACGGTTTTCCTTAGCCCTGTGACTTTCTTTCTTTCCACCTCTCTCGTAAACAATTTCTAAACGATTACGAATTTTATGACGGTCTAAAACTAACGTGCATTTAACATCTATGCCCTTGTCTATACCAGTGTTTTACATCATCCCTATTTTCCCATACCAAATCAATGTAATAGTGGGCAGAGGTATGAGGACCCAACTGAGATACATGTTCTGGTTGATCTTCGTTGAACGCTTCAATAATCTACAATATATATCGACAAGTTAAGGATCTAGAATCGGTATATGTGCAACAGTCGAGCAAACCGAATATTTATATATATAACTTTTATCAACCGATTAAGGACTTGATGATTTTAGAGAAAATTCCCAAAAACAACAACCGGACGGTTCTTGTTGCGTAACATGCATGTAATCCGATTTATGTTTGGGCTGCAACGAAATTTTCCCATAAATTTGCTATAATCAGATTACATATAAACATACATAGCCAAGTGAAGGAATCGACATACACACATCACCAAAAAAAATCGATTTTTTCAGCTACTACTCCCACCAAAAGTTTACTATAACTGGTTTACAAGGTGATGAATAACGACTGATTGTCGTTCCCAATTTGGGAAGATAACCTAGAATTGGTTTATGTGGTCCACCGATTCTGGGTAATAATTTTGAAACATTTTCCATGTTTGGGTTATTATAAGATGCAAATACATGTTAGGAGATCCTTAGAACGCATACCTGCCCATTGAAACCATTATTACCTTCATTTTCCCAGTAATATTGCTTTTGTGTTATAATAAGATCCTCAATTAGGCTTTGGTTGACATGGTCTTGTTCATTCAACAAATAATCCAAATGGGTAGGATCAAAATCATGATTACACCCACTTCTTCATCACTATTAGAGTCTTCATTGTTGTTAGAAAGTTTCATTTTTGCAAACAAAATCACAAACCCCGGTTTTTCTTTTTTTTCTTCTACTTCTTCTTGTTTCCCAAACATTAGAAGAGAAATTAAATTTCTGCTCTACTTCTAACACTATAATCAAACTCTTTTGGGATTTTACCGATAGGCCTGAAATAAACCCCATAAGCCTCAAACTAGCTAGATTATATTACTCCCTATGCCTGTTTCAATATGGTTTAGATAGACTTTTTCACATACTAAAAAATGCCTAAATTTTAGTATGGTAATTTTGATATTATTCTTTTAACAATTTCCAACTAAATTTGCTGCTCCAAGTTCCCAAAATACAAGTATAAATGTTCAAAGTCAAAATAGTCAAATTTAACATGGATGTTGATAGGGCACAAGTTTATGGGAAGAATGCCAAATTTAACATGATTGAATTTATTTTTAGCATAAATAAAAAAACTATTCTATAAAAACTAGTCTATAAACTTAAAATGGTGACCCAAATTTCTTTTATATTGAAACTAGTAAAAGTTTTATTAGTAAGAGAAACAATGTTAATTTTTTTTTGTTGATAACAGAAAATGCTCAAATTTCTTTGTTGATACAAATGCATGGTAATTAAATAAAAGCAAAATCAAAATCGACATCTTGGAAATAGAGTTATGCTTATCTAAATGGGCAAAAAAAAAAAAAAAAATCAATCGCAAAAAAAAAAGTAAATAAATAAATAGTACTCCCTTCGTCCCTAATATAGAACGCGCAATTGGGGATATTGATTACTTCTCTCACCCCATGATTTCATCTAAGGGGTGACCAATTGATATGAAAGTATTAAAATACCCTTTGGTTAATTAAAAAACTTTATGAAAAGACTGTTATACCCTTTCCCCTAAAACATTAAAATCAAAAACCAAAACATATATCCCCATTTCTAACATTAGTTCTGGCAGTCCTTTAGGTTTAGGTTTTCGAAAGAAAAAAAATCCTCATCGTTCTTCAACCGTTCCTTCTCTGCCGGCTCCTCACTTTGATTTTTTTTTTTTTTTTACATTCGGTAGGGATGAAGACCACGCCGGTAGTGATGAAGACCATGCCGGTCTTGAGTTAAGCATGGTTATTTATGATGAAGACCATGCCGGTACTGCATTCCTCAGTACCGGCATGGTTATTTAGGATGAAGACCACGCTGATACTGGGTTCCGACATAGTTATTTAGGATAAAGACCACGCTGGTACTGAGTTCCGGCATGCTCGATATAAATTTGTCCATGCCGGTTGTCAAGTTAAAAAAAAATCAGTTTTCTGGATACTTTTCATCATGTGCCGGCACAGAAATTTAAGCAGCATACTATACCGGAAGCAGTGTCGGTATGCTCGAAAGTTAGATAACTGTGCCGGAAGTGGACTGATTATAAAAAAAAAATTATGAAAATTTCCAGCAAATGCTGACATGGTTTTTTGGTTGAATATCATCTTAAGCAAGAGCTTTTTTAAATTTGCAACAATGGTGGATTCAAAGAAAAAAAAATCAAAGTTTCAACCTCTTAGCAGCAATTCTCTCTTCACAATCATCCTCCATTTTCACAAAAAAAATTCCCTCACAAATATTTTTTTTCCCTCCTACTCTCACCTTACTCACACAAATTCTAATAAAAATACACACTAATTTATCTCTTAAATACTTAACATTTGTACTAATTATAATTAAACACTAATTAGGATTAGTGAGGGGTAGATTAGGAATTAAAAAAAGATTTGGATAGGGGGTAACCACGAATTGCTATTGGGACACCGTTTTTGTCCTGTAGCTATATCCCCCAATTAAAACCCATATCCCTCAATTGCGCGTTCCTAATATATAGGCGGAGAAGATGAAATCTCTTAGAATAAGAAAAATGCATGGTTTTAATAAATTTTCATGTTTTTTTCTTGTCTATACCTCTTGTCTTATTCTCAATACAAATTCTTATGCAACATAAATAAGGGTCATGAAATTAGGTCAAGAAACGCCAACCATATATATCTAAAAGCCCCTTAGAATTAGAATTCCATCCATCTAGTGGGACTAGAAAAATCTAATATTCCACCTATATAATAGGGATGGAGTGAGTAAAAAGTTGTAGGTAAACAAAACATATAGATGGACTAATGTTTTTCGTTTAGAAGTAATTAGCCGCGAGTAAATAGTAAGTCTTGGATAATTACAACATTCAACATTTTGAAAACACCATTATTATCTAATTAATTAAAACTAGAAACCTCATATCAAACGTTAAGTAAAACTAGAAACCTCATATCAAACGTTAAGTTTAGTTTCATTATAACCCCAAATTAAACCGAAATATTCCATAATGGTCAAACACAATTAACTTTCGCTAGTAACTAGAAACTTATTACACTTTACATGCTTATAGCAAAGAGAGAGAAGGGGAGGAAGATATTTTTGCTGATTTGATATCTACATGTTGTAGCAGTCTGTCAAAAAGACTAATGTGAAAATTGCTCTTACTTAGTATAAGAAAAAATCCTATAGCAAGAGTTTTACAGCCTTAAAATGAGTTCCAAGCAAATGTTACATCAGAGTAAGAAGAGGAAGAAGATGGAACCATCACCATCACCATCAACATCTTCACCATTGCATTTCTTCAAGATAATCCAAGCTTATGCCGTTAAACATAAACGCCTGGTAAGGTTTTTGGATTAGGATTAATATATCTCATATAACTTCTTCAAATGTCCATAGTATTAATTTTCATTGTTTCTTCTTAATTTTTGCCCGTAAATTGAATAAAAGTTGTAAATGTGACAGGGAATCCCAGAGGAATTTCTTAAGAAGTTTGGAAAAGAACTGTCTGACAGTGCAATCATCAAAGTTCCTAGCGGTTCAATCTGGCGTATTGGATTAACCAATAGAGGAGGCGTGACTTCATTCGAGCATGGTTGGCGAGAATTCATGGAGGTTTACTCTATTTCTTTTGGGGATCTTTTGGTTTTTAGATACGATGGGAATTCAAGATTTCATGTTCTTATATTCAACACCAGTGCTACTGAGATTGAATACCCAGTCTATAACTTCAAAACCAACTTTAAAGGTAAAGCTCAAGTGCTTGACATTGATTCTTGTAGTAGTGATAGCAACAATGAAATTTCTACCCAAAGTGAGTCTTCATCGAGTAGAGGCGGTCAATTCAATCTGGAAACCGAGGAACCAGGTAAGTCTTTCAACATAAAACATCGAAGCCTCCTATATGCTTATCTTGGTTGCTGTATGGGATTATAGTTTTTTTTTTTTTTTTTGCAAATGCAGTTGATGAACATGATTTTCCAAAACAAAGAAAAGTGTTTGCCGCGACTGTTACTACTAAAAGATCACGTTCTAATACTTCACGGGTAACAGAATCAAATGAAAGAGCACTAAGAGAAGCCGAGGCATTTAGGTCAAAGGTACCATGCTTCAAGGCCATTATGCATGCTTCTTGTGTAAAGAGCGGAGGAAATATGGTAATCTTTTCAACTTTAGAGCAAAGATGTGTTTAGGTAACCTTTAGTTGCTGTTCTTAATGTTTGAGTTCAGGTATTTTTGACATTGTCGTTTCAAGTTTCCAAACCGTGCTATTTGGACAGCCTTTAGGAACAACTCTTGTAGCTAGCTGCATATGTGGCATCTAGTTGGACGATAAAACAAAACAAAAATCTTAAAACGTTGAATGTTGACTCGTAATTAGGAAATGCTATTCTGCGTCCTCCTTTTCGCCCTACTCTGCGCGTACATTTTCTCTTTCTTCCGTGTATTTTCCAAGTCTCATTTCTCTTCTATCTTCCATGGAAACAGATCTTCCCATTATTGAAAATCATTACATCCGATCTATCTCTCTTATAATCCTAATTGAAATTGTTGCCAAGATCAAATTGAATGAATCGAAAACACTAAGCAAACTCTTTAACCCATGACTCCATAATGGTGTTAGTTCATGGTATTCTTGGTTCAGATTTGGGATTTACGCTTCAAATCGATGATACACGGATGCAAAGAAATATCTAAAAAAGATTTCTTTTTCATAATAGCAATGAGAGAAGTCATAAGCTAAGATTCCAAGAACACTTGGCTTACTCTTTTTCAAAACCCAATTTTAATTTCGAACTTGTTTGTGTTTTACGTAATGCACACGACAGGACTTTGGCTTACCCCTTCAATTCAAGTTTCCATGAGAAGAATTGTTTGAATTAATAAGGTTGATTAGTTCATAATCACTGATTTAATTTTTTAACAAATTAAATTTTAAATACTGATTAGAAACATGGGTTTGATGTGAAAGATGAAATTAAAGGTGGGGTTTAGAACATTTCATGGTATAAACAGTTAGTAATCCATGAAATTTGATAATTTCTTTTCATATTGGCTTCTAAATAAGGAATGGTGATTTTAATGGAATATCACCATATTTATCCATTAATGTGCAGTTAATCTCAACACACCGAACATGTTAAATTTTGATCGCAGACATTAAGGATGAACTGATGAAGATGGAGAAGAAAGATGGAAACTTGAAAGTAGATAGAGATTATAAGAACAAGGAGAGAAGAGAGCATGTGATTCTTCAACCACGTGGAAAAATCCATAAAATGGTCAAAAAAATTGATCCTCAATATCTCCAAAATCGGTGACATGGGTTTAATTAACAAGAGTTATTGATTGTAAATCCGTAATGAAAACTAATTTTGCATCATTTTTTCTTTTGGAAAAATCAGATCTACAGTTGAAGAACCACACATGATTTTTTTTCTTCAAAATTTTAGTATTAAGATTGAGAGAGATGAGTTAAGAAGAATGATATCCTTTGATGTTGATGGGAACTCGTTTGGTTTCATCTTCGCTGATGTTGTCTCTTGAGCTCTGTTTGCTGTTCTTCAAAAAGAAGAAGAAGATGAGAAAGAGTTTTATTGTTATATTTGGCAATGGTGAAGAAAAAACAGTGACAAAACACACGTAAGAACAAGTCAAAAAGTTATTTTAGAAGCTGTCCACAAAGGCTAGCTATAGAAGCTGTCCACCTAGGCAGCTGTCCACAAAGGCTAGCTATAGAAGCTGTTCAAAAATCATTTTCGTTCCAAAAAAAAGCAAATTATATCTTCTGTTCTGTTTGAGAGATATTACATGCATATTTCCTGATAAACTTATAATTTCCCACCTTATTATCCTTCTCAATGCAGCATGTGCCGTCCGATTTTGCAATTCCATATTTGCAACACAAAACTACGCGGGTTACACTAAGAGTTTCGGACGGGAAATCGTGGGATGTTGGGTTAATTTTTACAGAAAGATTCAATAAAACAACACTATCTAAAGGCTGGCGCAAGTTTGCTTTAGACAATCATTTGAACAAAGGGGACGTCTGTCTGTTTGAGCTGGTGGATAAGAAAAAATTCGAGATGAATGTTCACATTTTCCAAGTCTCGAAAACCAACTTTAAAGATAAAGCTCAGGTGATCCGTCTCGATTCTTATAGTACTAGCACCAATGAAACTTCTACCCAAAATGAGTCTTCATCAAGTGGAGGCGGTCAAGTCAATATGGAAAGTGAGGAACCAGGTAAGTCTTTTAACACTAAACCTGCATGACTCATCTTGCTATATCGCGTTATTATTTATTGTGCTTGCAAATGTAGTGTTTTGCAGTAATGTTAGAGAAGCAAAAGAAAGAGCACTTGCAGCAGCTGAGGCATTTACATTGAATAATCCATTCTTTAAGGCCATTATGCGCCCTTTCAATATAAGTAACGGACTTGTGGTAAGCTTTTCAAATTGAGAGCATAGATGCTTCATGATTTATGTTAGTAAAATACATTTTCACACATTAAATGCTGAAAACATGTATGAAGTATGAACATCCCCAACCCTGTACGGCATTATAATTATTGAATAAGTAGACTTGAAATGACAAAGCAAATCATGTGTGCTGTTCCGTTAAAGAAATGTATGCTTGTATTCTCGTAAACTTTTTATTCCCTCCTTAATTTTCTTTCAAATGCAGAACATACCTTGTAAGTTTGCGACTCCATATTTGAAACACAAAACTAAGCTGGTCACTTTAAGGGTTTCCGATGGGAAATCGTGGGATATCAGCTTAGCTTCTTCAATTAGCTCAGGTACAACTTTATCCAATGGCTGGAAACAGTTTGTTTCGGATAATCAGTTGAACCAGTGGGACGTCTGTGTCTTTGAGCTTGTTGATCCAAAGAAATTTGAGATGAATGTTTACATATTCCGGGTCCTCCAACCGACATGTAGTCGTAAAAAATTAGAGACAAATGCTCCTTGGGCGTCCATATCAGTAGAAACATCACTTGCAGCAGCCAATGCGTTTAAGTCTAAAAAGCCGTTCTTCAAGGTTACTATGTGTCGCAGTTACTTAACACTCGGACATGTGGTAAGTGTTTTAACTCAAATCATATGTTTTATAATTCATTTCGGTAAAAAAAAAAAAAAAAAAAAGGTAATTTTCAGTTTCTGAGCTTTGGTTCAAGATAGTAGTCTGAAATGTGCACACAGGACTAGGTGATCTAAAATTGCCAATTTTTTAAGTTGGATGCTTTAACACTTGTACAAAGATCCCAACCGTGTAATGGTTTATATCCCTAAATATGATTTTGAATGCAGATTATACCTGCAGCATTCGCGGTCCCATATTTGGAACATGAAGTTAAGGTTAGATTAAGTGGTACGGGTGGCAAAACGTGGGAAATGCAGTGTAATCTTTTACACAAATCTGATCGTGCGAAGCTATTCAAGGGTTGGGATAAATTCGTGTTAGATAACCATTTGAATGAAGGTGACATTTGTGTGTTTGAGCTAGTGGATAGAGAAAGATTCGAGATGAAAGCTTACATTTTTCGAGTCGTCGTTCAGAATGGAGAATAGAGTGGAACCATATATACCTGTGGAGAAGGCATGCATATATGAAGCTACTGAAGAGACATGTGCTCGTTTTGCAATATCTGGGTACACTAGTTCCATTTTTTGCTAGCTAACTGAATATAGCTACTTTGTGCAGTTCTGCTCATTTGCCGTAACTTGATTAGTTTTTTTGGTTAACAATCCTACTTCAAATAATTTAATTTATTCTCTAATTCACGTGGACATCAAAAGAAGAGGCCGTACTACTGTTTGTGCTTCAGACTTATGTCCCTAGTGATGTATATCACGCCATATTCATCTTCAGATGATATGCTTTCCACACCAAAAGAAAAGATGCATGGGTACTCTCGGTCTCTCATCACTTCTAAAAGTCAAAAATCAATAAGTCAGTTTGGGTGTAGATTTTCAGAATGATTTCTAGAAGCAGAAAAGTCGATTTTTTATTAAGCAAAATATATGGACTTCTGACTTCTACTTCTGGAGAAGCAGAAGTCAGAAGCAAAACCGTATCCAAACGCGCTAGTCTCAGCAAGTCCTGTCGATTAAACTTATCCGAATTTATTTCACCTGTCGATATTTTGAATCGAAGAAGGAAAATGAGAAATGAAACTATGAAACGAATCATTGACTACAGCAAAAGTCTAGAACTGGAAGAGATAGAGTCGTCAGGGGCGGAGGCAGCCCATTGCAAGGGGGTGCACTTGCACCTCTGCCTAGCTGTCTCCAAAGCTCATTTCAAGCCCAAATAGAATTTTTTTTAGAACCATCATTTGGGGCATACCCAAAAAATTTGGGGCCTCTTGAATAAGATAAAAACACAAGTGAAAATAGTGTTTCTAGGGTGCCCTTTATCTACCATTTTTCATAATGGCAAAAATACCCTTACTATTTTTATTTTTTATTTTTAAATATTTTTTTTCATTAATAAAATAAATTTTTTCTTAAATTAAAATAAAAAAAATATTTTCTTAATTTTTTTTTTAATCTTTTTTTATTTACGAATCTAAGTTCGGCAGACAAATGATATGCCGAACCTAAACATATGTAGGTTCGGCTGATAATATGTCAGCCGAACTTGTGTTTGTGAAAACATACCTAGGTTCAGCAGATTCGATAAAAAAATAGGGCATCTGAACCTAATATTATTCTTCGTAAAGTGAAGTTCGGCTAACATCTTCGTGTTTAATTATCAGCCGAACTGTTCATCGACACTTTCAGGATGAAAAAAAAGAGAAGTTCGGCTGATAATTTTGATTTTATTGTTAGCCGAACTTTGCTCTGTTATTGTCGTAATTGTTTTTTTCCATGCAATAAGAAAAGAAAAAAAAATTATTAAAAAAAAAATTTATAAAATAAATACATTAAAAAAGTTAATATTAAAAATTAATTAATTAATCAAGGGCATTAATGTAACTAAACCACTCATTAGACACCCCTTATCACCCCCACACTAGTCAGGGTCATTCATATGTATGCCCCAAATGAGAGTTCTTTTTTTAACATCCAAACCTAATTTTATATTTTTGCACCCCCTAAAAAACTATTTGCACAGTAAAATTTAGCACCCCATCCAACATTTATTGGCTCCACCCCTGAGAGTCGTGCATGTTTTTCGGCTCCAAAGTCCAAAATCGTATCATTAAGGCGTCACTGATACTGATGGTTAAAACACGCATGCAACAAACTGAAATCTTAATTAATTAATTAGCCGTTACACCAGGTCCGGTCAAACAAAACCCAAATACCCACAATGCCTTACGAAACTTGATACTACTCCGAAAAGATAACCCTCCTCACAGGAGGACACTATTTCCCTTTTCTCTAAACTAGTTCTTTTCTCACAGCTCCTAGAAAAATAGTTTCAGTGTTTCACAGCCTTAAAACCATTGGAAAATCAGTCGTAGTTAATCAAATGTTGTCACACTATGATCAGAGCAAAAAGAGGAAGAAGATGGAATCATCATCATCTACTTCGCCAGTGCATTTCTTCAAGATAATCCTTGATCATACCATTGAAAATAAATGCCTGGTAAGGTTTTTTTTGTACTAATTACATTCTCCCCGTTCTTCCTTCCTTTGACTTTCTTCTCAATGGCCTGTAAATAATGGTACTTTTTTTTTTCTTTTCTTTTTTACAAAAAAAAAAAAAAAAAAAAAGAAGTACTTTTCCATCTCTAGAAAATACTTTCCATTTATACTAAAAACTTATTACAAGTTGTTGCTGATTCCACGGGACGACTAACAAAAAAGAGAACGAGTTATCTGCTCGAACTCGTTATACTTATCTGTGGCTTAATAGCTTTGAAGACTAGTCTTGCTATACTTATCTCGCTTTGAACTCTTCCGTTACCCTTCTGTTGACTGATTAGTAGCTGTTTGGTTAACACCTCCCCTCAAGTTGTCGCGGCTTGTTGCGAACGTGCAACTTGGTCCGTGAGAAAATTAAACCTTGTTGAAGCCAAACCCTTGGTGAAAATATCAGCAATTTGGTCTTTGGGGCTGATGAACCGAACATGCAACCGCTTACTCGCAACTCTCTCCGGACAAAGTGATAATCAATCTCTATGTGTTTCATCCGAGCATGGAAAATAGGATTTGCTGTGAGATATGTTGCCCCTAGGTTGTCACACCACAAGATAGGTGTTGATATTTTTATTCCAAGCTCATGAAGTAATGATTGTATCCAAATAAGTTCTGACGTTGCAATGGCTACACCTCTATATTCCGCCTCTGTACTAGATTTAGAAACCGTTTTCTGCTTTCTTGCACTCCAGGAGATGATGTTACCACCAAAATATACACAGTACCCACTCGTTGACCGACGATCATCTAAACTACCGACCCGGTCCCGCATCCGAATAAGCATGTAGAGTGTAGTCTTGAGAAGGTCGAAGATGAAGCCCATAATCGACAGTGTGTTTCAAATAACGTAGAATCCGTTTGACAAGTTCCCAATGCTCTATATAAGGATCATGCATGAATTGGCACACCTTGTTCACGTGGCCATCGAGATATCCACGGCCTTGTCGGATGTAGATATTGTAAAGCACCAACGACAACTGCGGTATAATGTGGCATCTGCAAATCTCTCAGTACCCACATTTGCGTATACTTAAGCTTGGAGCCATGGGACTGCACACAGGTTTAGCTCCATCCATCTTAGTCTTACGAAGAAGATCAGTGACATACTTCCTCTGCGTAAGCATTAAGCCTTTATCTTGCTTGAGAACCTCCACGCCCAAGAAGAAAGATAAGTCCCCTAAATCCTTGATAGCGAACTCAGCCCCGAGATCTGAAATTAGTTTTGTCGACTGAGACAATTCGAACCGGTGATTATTATGTCGTCTACATACACCAGTACATACGTCAAAAAAGTAGGAGTGCGCAAAATAAACAGCGAGCTATCTGCAATGGAAGCCTTGAAACCAATCAAGTAAATAACTGCGGGCACCGGAAAACCAAGCTCGAGGAGCCTGTTTTAGGCCATAGAGATTTATGCGGCTTGCATACGTAACTGGATAGTTAGGATCTACATACCCAGTGTTTGCTTCATATAAACTTCCTCTTCTAACGCCCATGGAGGAAGGCATTCTCGACATCCGGTTGTTGTAGTTGCCAACCATTCATCACGCAATTGATAAAACCAAGCGTATCGTACACGGTTTGATGACAGGGTGAACGTTTCTCCATAGTCTATTCCTTCCTGCTGATTGAATCCCTTTGCTACTAAGCGTGCTTTAACCGATCCAACGCAACCCGTACGGATTTTGCTTCACCCGTATACCCACTTACAACCGACGACATTCATTCCATTTTCATATTTTACCAATGAATATGTTCCATTGCGAATCAAGCCATTTATTTGCACATTCATGGCATCTCTCCATACCGGAATTTTGGAAGCAATCGAAGCAAGTTGGTTCCATAAAGTGGAATCTGGTAACGGATGTTTAGAAGTCATCGAGGCACATTTTTTGAATTGGTTTAGAAATGCCATCCTTGAACGTGTCACCATTGGATGTGTGATAATGTTTTGTTGCGTTGTTGGCTGAGTTGAATGCGAAGAAGCTGACGTCTCAGAAGGTTGATCGTCAACCGGGGTGCTAAGAGGCTGTGTAGTGCCAACTGACGAAGCAGATCGTGCTGGAGATGACAGAACAGGAGACTGGGACGGTGATGGTATTGCAGGCTGAGCTCCTTCTGACGACGTCGGTAGTGGAGACTGTGCTGGTGATAGCGCAGCTGAGCCTTCCTGATGAGGTGTTAAACCACAACGTCTAAAGGGTGGTGAGTGAAAAACACTAGTATCAGAAGGAGGTATACCTTTTGAGTGCTCGAGGACCTTCTGCTGGCTGGACAAGAATGGGAATGAACTCTCTTCAAAGCGAACATGCCGAGATATATATATTCTATTAGTTTGTCTGTGGAAACATAAATACCCCTTATGTGCAGTACTATACCCTATGAACACGCATGGCAAAGACCGTGGTTCTAGTTTATTGGAATTATACTGCCTGAGACAAGGATAAAGCAATAAGAAAACCTTTAAGAAAGAATAATTGGGTTTCCTGTTGAAAAGTAACTGCAATGGAGTAGTGATATCGGAGTTGGACTTTGGAAGCCTATTAATGAGATAACACGCTGTTGTAAAAGCATCAGACCAAAAAGACGTGGGCATGTGAGCATGAAACAAAAGAGCTAAGCCGGATTCAGTGACATGACGTATGCGACGTTCAGCAAGACCATTTTGTGGCGATGTGTGAGGACAAGAAAATCTATCTTTGGATTCTGAATCATTAAGATATCACATTAAACTTTTATACTCCAATGCATTATCAGACTGAAAGGTTTTTATTTTATGCTCAGTTAGATTCTCTATTTGCTTATGAAAAAGGATGAAGGTTTGTAGTGCATCTGAACGTTGTACTAGAGGAAAGACCCAAGTGTAGTGAGAAAACACATCCATAAGAAGCATATAATATTTGAAACCATTTCTTGAAAGATTAGGAGAGACCCAAATGTCACGAAACAATTAAGCTCGGAGGCTTATCATAAACGGTTGAACTAACGAGAAAAGGCAACTTTCTACTCTTGCTTATGTGACAAGAGTGACAATAATCAAATTGTTTATTGGAAACAGGAAGGGAAAATTCACGACAAATCCTAGAGACAGTGCGTAGCATGGGATGACCAAAACGCTGATGCCAAAGTGGGAAGGAAGAGGAGACAAACGGCGCAGCTTTGACGGGATTGCGATGCTGTTAACTCCATCAAAGTAGTAGAGCCCATTCCTATTCTGTCCGTGTAGCAGAGGCGTTCCCGTGCACTTGTCCTTCACAACAAAATAAGATGTGTGAAACTCAAAAAACACATCATTATCTTTACAAAATTGAGAAACCGACAAAAGATTGGTTTTTATCGGTACATGGTAAATGTTGTTTAAATGAAAAGCTCTTGTATTATGTATGAAAGAGGCATTACCAATGTTGGCAATGTTCAAGGCATTACCATTACCAACATGAACTTGCTCAGTTCCATCATATTCATGTGGAATCGTCAAGTTTCTCACATCGCGATCATATGATGCGTTGCACCCGTATCAGTCACCCTGCATCGATTGTCCAGCTTGACCACCAGGTAAGGCAATATAAGCAGCCGGTTGACGTTGCGGATTGTTGTTTGGTTTATCATAAGCGAAACCAACACCGTCTGCCTGATGGTTTTTTTTTGCAGATTTGGCATTTTTCTCCTCCCTGGTTGTTTCCTTGGTATTGTGGATTGTTGTTACGCTGGTAGGATGAATGGTTGTTTCTTCTGTAAGACTGATTATTGTTGAACTGGGACTGATTTCCTTGATTGTTACATCTCCGTGGATCAGACCTACTTCCAGATGGTGCTGAGTTTGAGACAGCTACATTGGCTAGTGGTTGTTGTAACAAAGCCAACTGTTGTTCTAATCGCATATCAAATGTTAGCAGATGCGCATAGAACGTATCGATGTCCATATCATCAATGGTGCTCAAGGATGTAACAATAGGATCATATGACTGGTTCAAGCCATTGCTTATATACTGCTTCATCTCATCCGATGTGACAGTAGAACCTGATGCTGCAAGTTGTTGAAATAAAGACTTAGCGTCTGATAAAAAAGCTTTTAGGGTTTTGTTACCTTTCTGGAGATTATGCAACTGCTTTTTAAGACTCATCTGATGAGCCCTTGTTTTTGGTGTAAAGTGATGCTCCAATTTGTCCCAGGACTTCTTTAGCGGTCATGAGACCACCCACTTCACCAAGGACTTCAGGGGTAAGAAGTAGAATTCAGCCATCCTACTAGCAGCGAGTCGGTTGCTTCATAATCGGTGAAATGGATTGATTTCTTCACTTTCGGGGAAGAGTCTGGCTGGTTTCACCTTTGTTAGTCTATGAATCCTGTTAGGCCATATCCTTTGAGAATAGGCTGGAATTGAGTTTTCCATAGGAGATGATTTGTTTCTGTATGTTTTAATGTGACAAGATGATGTATTTGGATATTTCGAAGATTGTTGGTTGTTGTCATTGGTTTGGATGATATGGTTTTTTTTTTTGAAGAACAAGAAGCGTGATTTGGATCGATTAGGCTGATACCAAGTTATAATATGATTTTGGGTAGAATATCTTCCACACTTTTGATTGTGGAGATTAAGATGTTATTTATACTAAAACTTATTACAAGTTTTTCTGATTAAACGGTGACTAACAAAAGAGAACGAGTTATCTGCTGAACTCGTTATACTTATCTGCGGCTTAATAGCCTGAAGACTAGTCTTGCTATACTTATCTGCTGAACTCTTCCGTTACCCTTCTGTTGACTGATTAGTAGCTGTTTGGTTAACACTTTCCTGATAATCCATGGTAACTAATTGTTTGTTTCAGACACAAACTTAGAACAATCCACAGAACCAAACAAAAATCTCGCTTCTACAAATCAAAATATGTATTTATTCAGAAGATCTTTGGATGTCTTTTCCTTTGTCTCCCAAACAACACCTCCCACATTAGTTAGAAATTTGAATTTGCTTTTCTTCTCTTAACTTTTGCTCGTAAATTGAATAAAATGAGACAGGAAATCCCAAAAGAATTTCTAAAGAAGTTTGGAAATGAACTGTCTGACTGTGCAACCATCGAGGTTCCTAATGGTTCTACGTGGGATATAAGATTGGCGAAAAGACGAGGTGCGATTTCGTTTGAGGATGGTTGGAAGGAGTTCATGGAGATTCACTCTATTTCTGTTGGACATTTTTTGGTTTTCAGATATGAGGGGAAATCAAAATTTCATGTTCTTATATTCAATACGACTGCTACTGAGATTGAATATCCGATAATACACAGCTTCAGAGACAACTTTAAAGATAAAGCTCAAGTAATCAATCTCGATTCTTTTAGTAGTGATAGCAACGATGGAACTTCTAGCCAAACTGGGTCTTTATCAAGTAGAGGTGGTCATGTCAGTCTGGAAACTGAACCAGGTAAGTTTTTCAACATCAAACTTAAACATGTATGGCTTATCTCGGCTTGCTGTATTGAATTGTTGTTTATTCTGTTTGCCAATGCAGCTGATGAACATGATATTCCTAAACAAAGAAAATTGTTTGCCAATACTCTTACTACTAGAAGATTAAATACTTCACGGGTAACACAATCAAAGGCACTTGCAGCAGCCAGGGAGTTTAAGTCTGAGAAACCGTTCTTCATTGCCGTTATGCCCACATCTTGTGTAAAAAGCGGACATGTGGTAATCTTTTCAACTCAAGAGCATACATGTTTCGTGATTTATCTTAGTACATTGTATTTTTGACACTGTTGTTCAAGATTATCAGAATACAAAATGATTTATATTAATGAACATATGGAATCAAAAGGTCATTGGTATTGCATGTCCACTTGTTCTGTTATAGAAATGTATGCTTAACTTCCTGTAAATTCATGATTGGCCGCCTTAATATTCGTTTCAATGCAGAACGTACCTGCAGCTTTTACGCATCCATGTTTTCATAAGAAAACTACAATTATCAATCTAAGGGTTGCGGGTAGGAAGTCTTGGGATGTCAAATTAATATTTTTGAAGAAACATGAGAGAAGAACTCTATCTAAGGGTTGGATGAAGTTTTTTTCAGATAATCAATTGAAACCAGGGGATGTCTGTGTGTTCGAGCTTGTTGATAGGAATAAAATCTTGATGAATGTTCACATTTTCCGGGCCTCCCAAGAAGCATATAGTGGTGAAAATTTGGAGACGAATGCTCCACAGGCAGCCAGATCAAAGGAAAAATCACTTGCAGCAGCTAAGGCGTTTATTTCTAAGAAGCCGTGCTTCAAGGTTACTATGTGTCGCACTTACTTAACACGCGGACGTGTGGTAAGGTTACTATCTTCAGTTTTTTTGACTTTTGGTTCAAGATACTAGTGTTTTTGGTGTAATATTTGGCGGTCTAAAATCTGCACACAGGAGTATGTGATCTTAAATTACCATTTTTAGCTAAGTCATAATATTAAAGTCAAAAACAGTAATTACAAGTAATTACCAGGGGACCGAGGGTCCAGACCTTTTAGAAAGCTTTTTTTTTTAATACGAAATAAAGATTCATTAATCAATTAACCTTGATGTACATGAAGTTTCTCTTTTATAAGAGAATCCAACCATAATGGTGGATCAGACACCCAAATGGTTTTCATAGACATGCTAAGTGCATCTTTAGATAATAGATCAATTTGCACAATTTGTGTCCACAGGTACATAATTAATCACCCATTTATTGAAAGAACTAAGACACTCTAAACAATCTCTAATAATAGCATTATTCTTCCATTTGATAGCCCCAACTTTTCCATTCAGAGCATTAATAACATTAAGACAGTCGCCTTCAATGTGAACTTTTGGATATTGTTTCATCCTGGCCATCTGCAGCGCCTCTAATGCCACTAATGCTTCTGCCTGTTCAGCATCATCTGCTACTGCTGGGAATCCACATGCTCCTTGGAATTGATTTTGCATCATTTAGCATAATTAGAGCTCCACCCATAATTTTAGTTTCTTTGTAGCGCATCAAAGTTAATTTTAATGTAACCCTCAGGGTTTGCCATTGAGTGACTACTCTTTCTCTGCCACCTAAATTTCTTCTTGTTAGGATTTTTGCATTATTGTCATTCCAGTCTGGATTGACTTCTTTATAGTTTGCACAATTCTATCCACCTGCACTTGCTCATTATCAAACACTAAAGCACATCTCATTTTCCAGATTATCCACAGTATGGCTAACCGATATTAAGATAGAATGATTAATAGGCAGTTTAAAATTTGGACCAGTACCAAACCAACTTATAATCCAATCAAGCAATCTAGTTCGAAGCTAAAGAATTAATGTTGATTCATGGCATTCCATATTTGTTTGACCATACCACATTCTAACAATAAATGATCTGTTTCAATTTCCTGTCTACATAGAGGACACATATTATCCATATTATGCAAATGTCTAGTAATCCTATGTCTAACAGGAAGACAACCATGCACACATTTCCAAAGAAAATGAAGAATTTTAGGGGTAGGGGCATTTTCCAAAATTGAACCCATGGAAAGTTAGAGGGTCCATCGGCCAAAGAGTTACTGCATCATCCACCACTTTATAAGCACTTTTAACAGAAAAAATGCCATTCTCGCGGGTTTCCAAATTAGCCTATCTTCACCAATAATAGAATTCTAATCTTGCAAATTTGAAAGCGATTATGAGTGTCAAGCAGAGCATTTAAAATGTCAACATTCCATCTATTACTATTAGGGATCATTAACTGGTTCCACATAATCATACTACTAGACCTAAATCTAGAATCTAGAGGTTGAGGAATGGTTGGAACCCAAATGTCCTTCCACATGTTGATATTCTTACCATTACCCACCTCCAGCTGATAATGTTTCCTAATAATTTCTAGCCCTCTGCATATTCCTTTCCATACCCAACTACCTTTATCACTATTAGCATGTAAAGGATTGTGGTCGGGAAAGTACTTATGACTTAAAAGCTTAACCCATTCAGCATCCTTCTCTATGAGCATTCTCCGGCTAGTTTAGCCAAGAGAAGCGGTTTGGTCTGAGTTTTCTTTATATTAAGGCCTCTAAAGCTTTAGATTTAGCTACGAATCCCAATTCTTAACAAACAAGCCTTTACCGCCTTGCTTCTTATTCCACAGAAGTTCCTTTGAATACCATCAAGCTTATCAGTCACTTTTTTGGCATAGGGAACACGGCTAAATGATGAGAAGCTAGAGAGCCTAAGGCCATTTGGACCATACATGAGTTCTAGTAGGCTGGTTCATATTTTACCCTTCAACTAGCTAATCTTTCTGAAATTTTTCTGGTAGATGACTAAAAGTTTCCATCTTGTTTTGGTGAATGAGGATAGGAACACCTAGATATTTATCCTTTAGACCCAGAGACTGAATATTTAAAGTCTCAACAATTTGCCTCTTAATATTATTATCCATTTTGGGGCTAAAAGCCATGCAGATTTGTCAAGTTGATATTTGTCCACTATTCTCTTGAAGTTTTTAATGATACACATCCGACTTTCTAGCTCCTTGAAGTGGCCTTAGCAAAAATCAGACAATCATCTGCAAAAAACAGATGACTAATAGCTGGGCTATTATTAGTAACCTTAATTCCTTGAAAACTTCTATCATCCTCAGCCTTACTTACAAGTCTAGACAAACAGTCCATAACAATTATGAATAAATACGGGGACAAGGGGTCCCCCTGTCTAAGACCCCTTGTAGGAAAGAAAACCTCACCTGGAGAACCATTAAGAAGCACAGAAGCAGAAACAGTTGAGATACACTCAAAAATCATAGTGCACCAATCATTATGAAAACCCAAATTCCTAAGTATTCCAATCAAGAAACCCCATTCTATCCTATCAAAGGCTTTTGACATATCTAATTTAATTGCCATCAAACCTTTCTTAGCCTTACACTTTCTCATAGTATCAACAATTTCATGGGCAATTATTATATTATCCGTGTCTGTCTAGAAGTTAAAAAAGCGACAGATAGGGAGTGATAAATTTGTCCATAACTGTCTTAAGTCTACTAGCGAGAAGTTTACTAATGATCTTATAAGCCACATTACTTAAACTGATAGGCACAAGTCATGAGGTTTCTAAAGTTAAGGAAAGGATAGATAAAACCTCTAAAAAACTAAAAAATAGAAATGGGCAAAATAGGCCCTTATAAGCGATCTTAAATCACCAAATGAATGTTCTTTGGCATGTAGAATGTACCTGCAGCTTTCGCGGTTCCATATTTGAAACATGAAATTCAGGTCAGATTAAGCAGTACGGACGGCAAAACGTGGGTAATGCAGTGTAACCTTTTACACGAATCTGATCGACATCGTGCGAAACTGTTCAAGGGTTGGGATAAATTCGTGCTAGATAATCATTTGAAGGAAGGTGATATTTGTGTTTTCGAGTTAGTAGATAGAGAAAAACACGAGATGAAGGCTTACATTTTTCGAGTCTTTCAGAATAGAGAATAGCGTGGAAGTTCACAATGTATCTGTGGAAAAGGCATATATCCAGAAGCTACTGAAGAGACATCTGCTAGTGTTGCAAGGTCTGGTGGACCGGTGGTTCACTCGTTCACTAGTTGGGAGTTTTTGCTACTCTGTGCAGTTCTGCTCATTTTGCTATAATGTTTTTCATATTTTTATGCATAGGCATAGGATAGCGGTAGGAACCGTGGGGTTGAGTACTTGAGTTATAACTTATAGTTTCGGCACTAATTTGGGTAGTGCCAGATTTGTTTTCACATGCTTACATAGTTGCATTTCCAATGGCATTTTCAGAAATGATCATTTTCTTGCGAATTCTAATGTGCAGAAAGGGGTTATACAGCCTTGAAACGAATTAGACCCTAATATTTCTGGTGCATCTCTGTGGGACAGCTGAGATGCGTGTATTTTATAGCTTAGAGTTAACTTTTACTATTAAACTAGTAGTAGTACTACACAATCAATAACTAGACTAGCTACGAGAGAACATGGAGGTAAAGATCGATTAGATTTTCTTTTGAAAATTTTAAAGATTTGACGAGACATCACAAGCACGTCTCTTCAGTCATCATCAAAATAGCAAGAATGCAAGATATTAATACAGAATCATTCAAAATAAAATAATTTACTAGTAGTTTTTTCCACAGCCTTAAACCATTGGAAAATCAATCTTAAGAATGTGACACTATGATCATCAAAGTGGTCTAAAAACAAAGGCAGTGACTAAATACAACCCACATTTGGGTTAAATACAGTCCGAACTAAATGCAACTCTTATAAATATGTAATTTGCTAAATTCAACCCTAATTACTTTTAACAATTTTTTTAAATACAACCCACACACAGTTGACCAATTAATCTAACCTTAAAATCCAATCATTTAGTTTTTCTTCCTCATTCGAGAAACAGAGGAAGTCATCAGTTAGTTGTTCTTCCTCATTCCCGAAATCCTAATTTTCCACCACCGACTTCGCGAGCAAATCGATTGGATTCAATTTACTTTCATCTCTTTTGAGCTTTCTGGATTTGCCATTTTTCTCAAACGCCAATTTGACGACCGATCCCTGACCTCGTTGATTTTTCCGCCTTCCCTCATCACGACACCACTGTACCACTTTATTTTTTAACCAAAAATCTACATGATAACTAAGTCTTCTTTTTTAACCAAAAATCTACATGTTAAGTAAGTAAAGAAACCATCTGTACTAATTCTAATAAGAATGAAAAAGATTGACATGTTACAAGCAAATTTATTATCATTTTGACCTTATTGGTTATAAACAGTTCAGTGGAATCAATTAATCACAACCAACAACTTTAACAGGGTCTTGTTGCTCTGAATTGAAGCATTTCTAAAATGAGATCGTTCTCTTGATTTCGTAACCAATTCCTTCATGTTTATCTCTTCCAAATATACATCAGATTGGGTTGGAGTTTCATCCATTTGTGTAGGCACAACATATGAAACTAGTACGAAATTCGTATTACTACAGATCATAAACATGCAGGGTCAAAACTGTTCTTCGTTTGAACTCTTTTTCACCATCATGACTACAGTTTGACTTAACATTATTAGGTTGCATTTAGTTATTTTTAAAATGTAATAAATGAAAACTATAAAAGAAGAAACTTGGTTGTATTTAACCCAAATATGGGTTGTATTTAGTCACTGCCAAAACAAATGCCTAGCTAAATCCTTTGAATAGTACCCAAATACAGTCAATAAACTTAAAAGAATATTAAATTTATGCATTGAAACTAGTAGAAATTATGTTGATAACAAAAAAGAAAAGAAAAAAAAAATTGTTGGTAACACAACGAGCTTCAATTCTTTTGTTGATACAAATGCATCAATTGTAGGAGCAAAATCTCGCAAAAAAAAGTGTGAAGACTCGGCGAGATTAATGATCATTGCGAAGAAAACCCTTGTAAGCTTGCGAAGATGTCGCAAGTCAGATCCGAAAATAAAGGTTGGCTTAGCTGTCATCCACTATGTAAAACTCTATATATAGGACCAAGTAGACTCGAGAGAGATATGAATCTTTTTGACAAAAGTTATAGAGTAAATAGGAGAGAGAAAGTCTAGAGTTATTTTGATTTTTTTGTACTTATATTTTAAGTAATTTTAGTAAAACTTTGATAATAATTCTTGAGATTTGAATAAACATTTGTATAATCTCGTCGGGATGTAGCTATGTGATTTCCTGCAACTACATCAATATTAAGATCTTAATTAGACTAAATTCAAAGTAGAAACATCAAATACAATAAAAACGTTATGTTTGGTTTCCAAGAAACCGAAATACTACTACTTCTTATGGGTCAAAGTCGAATACAATTAACGTTCACTAGCACCTTTATACTCCTATAGCCAAGAGAGGAGGAGAAAGAGATATTGAGAGATTTGATATTATTCAATCAGAAAAACTAAAGTGAAAACTGCTCTTCCTTATTATACAGAGTTTCACAGCCTCAAACCATATAGGAAATGAATCCTAAGCAAGTGTCTCACTATAATCAGAGCAAGAAGAGGAAGAAGATGGAATTATCATCATCAACATCTTCTTCACCATTGCATTTCTTCAAGATAATCCTTGATCGTACCATTGAAGATAATTTCCTGGTAAGGTTTTAGTACTACACTAACATTCTCCCATACAGATCCATTCCTTCCTTTAACTTCTTCTCCGCAAGTTTCAAAAAAAAACAAAATATTTCTCTGAATCAAACGAACACAAATAAAGATACGGAGTCCGTTCTGATCCTTGCAATTTGTTTGTTGGTAGATTAATATTTATTTCAGTGGCTCAGCTGCTCCATGAAGATTCACTTTGTTAGTTAGAAATTTGAGTTTGCTTTTCTTCTCTTAACTTTTGCTCGTAGACTGAATAAAAGTTGTAAATGTGACAGGATATCCCGAAAGAATTTCTTAAGAAGTTCGGAAATGAACTATCTGACCGTGCAACCATCACGGTTCCTGATGGTTCAGTCCGGCGTATAAGATTGATGAAAAGACGAGGGGTGATTTCGTTTGAGCGTGGTTGGCAAAAATTCATGGAATTCTACTCTATTTATGTTGGACATTTTTTGGTTTTCAGATAGAAAGTGTTTGCCATCAGGAAGTGTTTGCCACAACTGTTACTACTAAAAGATCACGTTCTAATACTTCACGGGTAACAGAATCAAAAGAAAGAGCAATAAGAGCAGCCGAGGCATTCAGGTCAAAGAAACCGTTCTTCAAGGCCATTATGCACTCATCTTGTGTAAAGAGCGGAGGAAATATAGTAAGCTTTTCAACTTGAGAGCAAAGATGTTTCATGAATTATGGCCATTAATTAGTTGTTGTTCTTAATATTTCAGTTAAGATATTTTTGACATTGTTGTTTTAATTTGCCAAAAAACAAATTATATCCGGAAAATGGGTTATTTTTCCAAATATTTTTAAAACATAGTTCAAATAGAGAGTAAAAATTAGTATGGGTAAAACTGGATGAAATGGACGCCAAAAAAATAGCAAGGATGAAACTGGATTCATCCCGATTTAAACTTAAAAAAATAGCAAGGATGAAACTGGATGCATCCTGATGTAAATTAAAAATATGAAAAAATATTTGAAAATGGGTAGGATGAAACTGTTTACATTCTGGCTATTTTTACATTTTTGTCTATTTAAACAATATCAAAATCTAAATGTCATTTTCACACAGGAATTGTTGATTTTGGTCTTTTTAACCAATTTTGTGAATTATATCCGTTGTTCTGTTTGAGAGATACATGCACATTTCCTTGTAAAATTATGATTTCCCACCTTATTATCCTTATCAATGCAGCATGTGCCGTCGGATTTTGCTATTCCGTATTTGCAACACAAAACTTCTCCGGTTACACTAAGAGTTCCGGACGGGAAATCGTGGGATGTTGGGGTTATTTTTACTGAACACTTGAATAAAACAACCCTATCTAAAGGCTGGCGTAAGTTTGCTTTAGACAATCATTTGAACATAGGGGACGTCTGTGTGTTTGAGCTGGTGGATAGAAAAAATTCGGAATGAATGCTTACATTTTCCGAGTCCTCAAAACCAACTGCAAACATAAAGCTCAAGTGAACAACATTGATTCTTCTAGTAAAAATGAAAGTACTTCTATCCAGAGTGAGTCTTCATCAAGTAGAGACGGTCAAAGCAATATGGAATCTGAACCAAGTAAGTCTGACAACATTAAACTTAAACATGTGTGGAGTATCTCGGCTTGTTTTATTGCTCATTTTTTCTTTTGTTCACAAATGCAGCTGATGAGCTTGACTTTCCGAAACAAAGGAAAGTGTTCTCCAATGCTACTAGAAGATCGTGTTTTAATCCGTCACAGATAACACAATCAAAAGAAAGAGGAGCACGTGCACATCTTCAACAACAGAAACTAAAAATCTACGGGCATTTAGGTCAGAGAAACCGTTCTTCATTGAACTCAAATTTTCACTATGCATCGCATCTTGTGTCCTTAAAATGCGGAAATGTGGTAAGCCTTTTCAACTCGAGACCCTCTCAAATATATTATTTCTAGGCATACATGATAACACAATTGCAGCAGCAGAGGCATTTAGGTGATTTATCTTATCTTGTGTAAATTGTTTCGTGATTTATAAAATGTTCGAGTTCAAGTTAATTTTGATATGGCATTGAAAGGTCAGAGTATCCCATGTTCACTATTCTGTTAGAGAAATGTATGCTTATATCATCGTAAATTTATGATTGCCCATCTTAATTTCCTCACCAATGCAGACTGTACCTGCGAATTTTACGCGTCTACATTTGCAACAGAGAACTACACTTGTCAATTTAAGGGTTGCGGATAGGAGGAAATCTTGGGATGTCAAGTTAATTTTTTCAGAGAATCATCATAGAAGAACTCTATCTAAGGGTTGGATGAAGTTTTTTTCAGACATATAGTGGTGAAAATTTCAATTGAAATCAAAAAGAAAAAATCAGAGGATGTCTGTGTGTTTGAGCTTGTTGATGGGAAAAAAATTGTGATGAATGTTCACATTTTCCGGGCCTCCCAAGAAGCATATAGTAGTGAAAATTTGGAGACGAATGCTCCACGCGCAACAAGATCAAAGGAAAAATCACTTGCATCAGCCAAGTCATTTAAAGCTAAGAAGCCGTCCTTCAAGGCTACTATGTGTCGCTCATATTTGGAACATGGATTTGTGGTATCCTATACTTGTTAAGTCTTCCACCAACCCAATAAATGTTCATCATCAATTCATCTTCAAACATATGAAATATCATAAAATCACTTTTAGGTTCTTGTGTTACTAACCAGGATGCTAGTATTTTTGGCATAGTAATTGTTTGTTCTTCTTTCACTCCTTCAAGATTGGGTAAATCTTTCTCACTATCTTTAGTAGGGAAATAAAACAGTAGTAAAGTCAAACAATAAAGAAGCTCCATCTAGTCTTGAATTATACACTTCCTCAAGGACTAGATGATCTTAAAATTAATATTCCAAGTTTTTGAGTCTGAGTCCTTTTTTCTTTCTCTCTAGGATCCAACAACTTGAATCTACAATATTTGTTATACTTTTTAAACAGGACTAGATGATCTTACTATTCCAAAGTTGAGGCTGAAAATGCAACAGTGGCATCAAAGAATACCTTCAAACATTTCACAAGATCGATCCAATCCTCTTGCATGTACATGGTTTGTATAAATTGTATTCAAAATCTTGTAAATCTTTCTCACTATCTTTTGTTTTGCATGCAGCGTGTACCTGCGAATGTCTTTTGTCTTAACATCTAATATCAATGTATTTGAATCATTTGCGGTTATGATGGAGGTCACTGACCTTATTCTTAAGGGTTTCGGATGGGAGAACGTGGAAAATTCAGTGATCTACTGTAATCACTAATAAACATTAATACATATACTTACATGGAGATAAAGATAAACGTGCAAAGCTATCCCAGGGTTGGGCAAAATTCGTTTCCGACAATCACTTGAGTAAAGGTGATATTTGTGTTTTCAAGTTAGTTAACGAGGAAACATTCGAGATGAAAGCTTCCCTCGTTCGAGTCTCTCAGAATGGGGAATAGTTACCTGTGGAAAAGGCATATATGAAGCTACTGAAGAACATGTGGTAGTGCTGCAATATCTAGTGGACTGGTGGTGGTACGCTAGTTCCATTTTTTGCTAGCTAACTAAAATATTATGTACTTTCTGCTCATTTTGCTCTAAACTTGATTCAGTATTTTGGCTTACGTTTCTGTACCTTTACGCTAATTGCAACTGAATTCTGTTGATGGGAAACTAGCATCACCACAACTTTCAGTTTTGGCCAAAAGAGAAGCGAAAGAAGGACTTGTACTATGTGTCGCTCATATTTAGAACATGGATTTGTGGTAAGTGTTCCATAATTCATCTCAGCATAAAACACTTTTAGGTTCCTGTGTTACTAACGTATTTTTGGCATAGTATTTGTTTGTCTTGAATCTACACACAGGACTAGATGATCTTAATATTCCAATTTTTGAGTTGAATGCTTAACAAAGATCGCAAGCATGTACATGGTTTGTATAAATTGTATTCCTTGATTTTCTTTTGCATGCATGTACCTGGTTTGCCAATGCGGCCGAAGTTCGTGGCAAATTTTTTTGGACATGTTTGATGAGATGAAGAAAGTTTCAGTTTCTAAACAAGATCATGGTTAAATATTTACTTGGTTAAAAAAAAAAATTCTTTTTGAAATTACTAATTTGCTTAACAGAATTTATAACTTATTAAAAAAAAAGGTCTCATACCAGACACTACAAAGATAAAGCTTATGTGAATTTTGATGAGACAAAAGGTCTCATACCAGACACTAGAAACATTTGAGCTGAAAAATCTGGCCGAGCTCCCGACTAGGTTCAACACAACCTACAATATGCATTTGAGAAGAGAACCCGACTCTTTGCTAACACAGTATTGATTTCCAATGAAATTTTCTTGCATTATTAACTTTTGCAGACTAGAAAAGGGACAACAAAGTGCCTTTCACCATTGATGTTTCTTTTGTTGGAACAAAATTCACTAATCTAAGAATATGTACATAAGAATGGAGATGACTACAAGAACAAAAAAATGATTGGCTGGTTTTAATTCCTATATTTCTCTTCGGAAACACAAGGGAAAAAACAAGTAAAATTTAAGTTACCAGGCTGTATTTGTTAATGAGCAAGTCTTTCGTCAGCAAGAAGCAATGACACCATAAACTCGTTCCAGACATCAGGTACTCCAGGAAGACACCAGTGACTACAATCAGCCACATCTGGCATGTCACTATAGGGTCCCACATGGGCGTCGCTTCGAAAAGCCCCCATAGAAGTAACTTGAAGAACTGTAACAGGAACAGTCATGTTCTTTACCACTTCTGATATGATGTCTGAAAAGGGGCTCTGGTCTCTCCCTTCGGTTTCTGACATGGGGAATTGAGTCACATTGCAGGATCTTCGTGATTGATCACTGCAGAAGTAGAAAAGATTTTCCACTGTTAATCATTATAACTTCCAAACACAAACTTATGAGAGAAAATATAAAAGAAAGTCTCATTCAGAAAGCTTTGGTGTCGATGTCCAATTTATGTTAGATGTAAGCAAACAGAATCATGTTTTTCACATAGAACACTTTTGCTTCATAATTGCAAACAAATATTTTAAAAATTGACCATTAGGAAGAGGATCTACATAATAATCAAAAGCCAAACAGAAATATCCACTCTGGCTACAAAATTGAGAATTATAATGCCACTGGTCCAAGTTAGACAGGATGACCGGCTGACAGGCTAAATAAATTTGTATAACTACGGCTAAATTTGTATAAATTTGGCAGGCACAGAAAATATTAAGCACAAAGAAAAAGTACCTCCAATTAGACCAATGCGAAGGCTCAAAACTCCGAAAGAAGATCTTTGTTCTATTTGTGTTGACCGATGTCTCAACCCATGAGGCCCAGGTGTCTAATGCTGTTCTGTAAGCAGCAGTTATAGACATCCCAAGCTTTAGCGCTTTTCCAACCTGAAAATAGCAGCCCCTGTCTGAAAACACATTTTAGAAACAGCCTCTAATAATATATCTACTGAAAGTCTGAAATACAAAAGATTTATAACAAAGACGAGCTAAATGAAAATAGCATAAACATAGTGAAAAGAAAAAAGAAAAGCATACACATGGAAAACATCAATAGTTCCCTATATACAGTTAGATATGGTGTTAGTGTTCAGTAAGCAGCAAGCATCTTTTGATGAGATGGCAGTGACGAGTGTTTTTCAGATTTAAGATAATTGGCGAGAACTGGTGCACAAATGAATGGAGGCATGTTTCGTACGTTACATCTCAGAAAGAGTAAACTGACTCCTAGAGGGTTAAACTCGATGCATTAGATACTGAATACATTTCATACAAAGTTAATTTCCCAGAATATAGCCTACATTCGTTAAAAAGGTATCGAACTCTTCAGGTTTCCATTAAGGGCAACGCAAAAATCACTATATGACTTCTTATGTCAGTAAGTATTAGCAGTGAATCACATTTCACTTCCAAGTTTTTCCTAGTAAGCGAGTAGAGACCTAACATGTCCTGCTACTATCTTGTTCATGGTCTTTACTTCTCTGGCTGTTGTCAAATATCTTATCCATTATATCTCGGGCACATTGTCGGTCCCTGGGTTTTATATTAGGGACGCTATTACTATCCTTCTTTCATTGGTGCCGGACTATATGTTCTCCAGCATGTAAGATGTTTTTAGGACAATGTGATCCAGATTTACCATCTTCTGACTCGCTAAGACTAACAATATGAGGCAACCACCAGGAACAACTTCTTCAGCAAGCTTTACCAAACCACTTGTTGTTTTTTTTTTTTTCTGGCTTAATAAAATGGAAAAAAATAAAGAATCATTCCTGCGTGGAATTGTTACCATTTAGACACTGATATTTGGGACTAGAAAAGATATGACAACTTAATGTGAAGCACTCCAAATTCAAACATATGTAGAGAATAGATGTTAGGATAACTGGAGTAGCACAATCAGAAGTCAATTGAACAAAAAGATCTTCGAGCAACACCTATTTAAAGACTAACTCTGAGGAGCTACAACAACACCTAACTCTCAATCAAAAGAGAAAAGTCTACCTCATATAAGTACATAACCAAAATCAAGTTCATCACGAACTTTACCACAGAACAACTGTAGTGTCAGTAGCCATTTATTTTAAACTTACGTTTTGAATTGAGGACTAGATATTATTGTCAACAGCTTAAAAGTAGAAAAGGTATTAAGAAGAACAGAAATTTATGTATGCTTCTAACTACGGTTTTGCTAGTTCATGTGTATGCTGCTCTCAAACATGAAGAAGAAGCATATGGATCAAATATTAAATGTACTAGTATATGTCAATAACATCACTGTAACAGGTGCCTCAGCTGTAGCTGAAATCTTACTTCACTTGCAATCAAAGATTTGGGACCCTTCCACTACTTTTTTGGTCTGGAACTCATCATAATCCTTCTTCTACAGTGTTATCTAAACAAAAGTATGCAACAGACTTATTAATTCGCACAAGCAATGGAGGGCATTGAGCTACTATCCGCATCCGAGGTACCCATGAGCCATGATTTTATAAAATTGCATATGATATATGAATGCCAAGTTTAAAACGAAAAGTTGGGATAAAGATTATGTCATAAAGGACTACACAATGAAACATGAAAAATACTGTGTACAAGTAAACAAATCAGCAAATACCTGAAATCTTAACAAAATGTAAGAAGACCGTGGAAGTAAAGTAATTTAACGCGGCAGAGAAAACTTACGTGTCAAAAAGCTTGCCAGTAGTCCACCATTGTCCTGTATTAAAAATCAGAACATCTGAATCAATCCATTCTTTACTAATATCATCCAACTTATCCAACTTAAGTGTCGATCTAACTCTCTTTGGACCAATTCTAGGCACCCAACCATGCTGCACCAAGAAAACTGATCGGAAGAACTCAATCGTAAAATTGAAGGAACTGAACCGTACACCCAAAAACCGAATCTGCTTAGTAATCTTATTCCCATTCACTTCATAAATGCTTTTTTTATCTTCTACTCCAGTCATAAGCAAACAAATCAAAGACTCCCATTGTGTTCTACTCATCGAATCACCAACAAAAACAACCCGTTTCCCACGGAGTCTCTCCAAAACTACACGTACATCAAACACCGGTACATTACAATTCTTAGGCTTCCACCTCCATTTCAAATAATCAATATCCTTCCTCCCATTAGCCAAGCAATTAAACCCTGGTTCAGCGAACGGACACTCTGAGCTATTATACAATGGATAACCAATATACGGCTCCCAATTTCCCTCAAATAAATCACATGTTCCTCCTATACTCTCAACTGGTTTCGAGTCGTTCGACGAAAAAGCCTGGGTTAAACTAGGAAGCACATACAAATAACCACAACCCATTGCTAAAACGAATGTAATTAACAAACTACATCCAACAAGTATATGAAACGACCTTGATACCCATGTCTTTCGATGTCCTCCAACTCTAGGACTCCTAGGGCTTCCAAAACTCAAACCCTTTCTGCTATAATGACCAGACAAACTCCTATTAAATATAGCCACCATCTTTATCAATCATATGATTATATTACTAACAACAACAACAACGACCCACATCAACAACATCAAAATTTACAATTCATTCAACCAGATAAAAATTGAATCTTTACAAAAACCCAGATGCACAAGATCAAATTTTTGGATCAAACCCAGAGACATTAACTCAAATCCAAGAAAAGGGTTTCATGAAAACTGATTGAAATCCCTGAAAATTCATCCCTTCAATAGTGAATGAAGCTTCAGTTTGAGTAGCACTGGATAAAGAAACAAAGACTGATTATTATTATAAAAAAAACTAACCTTAATTTGGATTCATTGAAAATGCCAGATCAAGGTAATGATGTGAACTTAGATCGGGATGTAATGATATTGGAAGCTTCTGTGAGTGTGGTGGTGGTGGTAAAATGGCGGAGACAGAGAAAGGAGTTTGGTTAGAAGAGATGGGAAGAGACTGTAATATAAAATTTGAAGGGTATTTTTGTCATTTAGATGTAATAATGTAATGGCATTTAAAGTAATCTTAAGGTGATGATCCGATATCTGTGCCTGTCTGGTTTTGTTTCCCTGTAATGAAAAAATCGGGGATGTGTTTTTTTTTTTGACTTTGATGCCCCTACATCGTTTTCTTTTGGTCACTTTCTGACCAAACAAAATGATTAGCTTTTAAGTTAACAAAAGATGTTCATGTCCTAACAAATGTTGTTTTTGCTTAGTTAAGGATTTTGCTCGAAGAGTATATAAAACCATTAAAGTAGTAATCACATTTTTCGTGATGGAACTTGGAAGAAAGATCATTTGAGATGTTAGGTTAGAAGGTGAAAGTTTGGTGGGGGGTTGATCAATGCATATCCTTGCGGTTGCTTGCCACATAAATAGAAAATTGTGAATGAAGTTGGGTGGGGCAATATGTAGTAAAGAGGCCTTATGAGCGATGAGAAACATAAAGTTTGTTGTTAAATTGCATCATGATCCAAATTTTAGATTTTATTGCTTGTTGTGACCAAAATTTTGCTTAATGATCGCATATAGACGTACAATGTACATTTGTGACTCAAAACATGCTTAGTGGCCGAATGGCTACCTAGCTAAACGGCCTGAAAAAGATAAATAATATACCAGTGTGGAAACCTCAAATTTGGTTATATGACCCAAAAATCGTATAGCGACCTAAAATATACTCTTTTAGAGCAACTGCAGTCATACGAGCAAAACCAAAGACTAAAGACTAAAAAAAATCAAAAAATTTGGTTTACTACGTGCTGTGACACTACGGTGGAGGAGCAAAAATTTGGTCGGGCGCAATCAGAAAGTTCGCCCCATCAGGTGTAGTTTAAAACTACGCCCCATATATTTTTTATTATTATTATTGTTATGGTACTGGCTCTGCAAGGAAATATAAAATTCTCATTACGTTTCAGTTGCCCGTGTGCTTAATTTTTAGCTTGATACTGTACTGCTTTTTATTGGTAGTTTTTTTAGTAAAATCATTTCATAGAACAATTATTTTCTATGAAATGATTTCAAAGTAACAATTCACTAATATTACGAATCTTGAGTTGGGTCACGACCATTAGAAGTTTTATGCATTTTTTGGTGAAACCTGTTAAATTTTACAAAAAATAAATGGATAATCATGCAAATTTTGTGTGGACTTTATTAGTTATAATCGACTTCAAATTCTTGAATGATGCTTGGAAGGTGTATAGCCAAATAGTGTCTGGACTTGTTTACCTAAAAAACACCAAGAACCATCCAGGAGTTAGATCATGTTGTATTGAATCATCCTTGATGTTCACATCTATTTGAGTCATGTTGCCTCCCTATGAGACAAACAAAACTTAACTTCTGAGAGCATTTTCCATAGATAAAATATCACCTACAATATGGTTTTAACTTCGGTTTTATGTCATCTTTAAACTAAGAACTGCAACAAACCACAAAAACTCAGTGAAAAAAATGAGTGAAAAGGGGAAGAAGATCAAGGTACAGATAACAATTCCACTTCCATCACGATAAGTTATGGTAGCGACAGATGAAGATCAAGGTACACTCTAATCCTAAGTTTTTGAATTCAAAACATGTGAATCCTACTTTCATATTATGAAGTAAAAACTCATTCGCATCAACAAAATCATGATATTGTGTACAGATTTTGCTTCAGGGAGACTATTCATCCATCATAGGCAAGAAAAAGTGCAAAAATACACCCGACAATTCTCTAAGTTCCATTGAAAGTTGGAACTAACATAACAAAAACTGTATAAACTGAGAGTAGAAAAATTACCAATATATGATTCTCCACGTCATAATTATATTAGAATAACTTCTCTCTTGGAATATTATTGGTTAATAACATCAGAATAAACTTGTGGATATATAAAAAAATCCCAAACTGCAAAACGAAAATATTTTATAGCTTTTCGCACCCATTTTTTATAGTTTGTGACAATCACCTGAAGTTTTACACCCATCACGAGAGAATAAATGTCATTGGAAAATTTTACACCCATCAGGAGAGAATAAATGTCATTGGCAAAGAGCGATATAGACTCCAGCAATCTCTTAAGAAAGATGCCACCTCCAGACCCTCGTCCAACTCCATACACTGCAGGAATCTCATTTTGTGTCAAATAACCAAATCATTAATTTTTCCAGCAAAAGCATGCAAGATTTTAGCATATTCAAATAATAATGCCATCTGTGGGAGTTGAACCCACAATTACATGGTTCAAAACCAAGTGCTCTTCCATTTAGCTAAAACATCAGATACCATTTCCAATTTAAGTAGGTTTTAATATGAAGATAATAGATTGAAATGTAGCCGTAAAAATTATCCATCATTAGACACAGGCAACACTTATTGCACTAATGTCCTGTAACTATTAAATTGATAAAGATTAGAAGTAGAACCAAGAAGATTTGCTTACAGATAAAGAAGCCAAAAAAATATTTAAATAATCAAACACCTTAAGTTTAATTATCCTTAATGCTTGAGGATAAACCTTTTCCACGTCATGTTCAAAATCATGTACTGGAAGAGCATGTGACTGCGTACTTCCAGTCTCTGTGCATTCCTCTAATAAACACGGAAAGAACATCATATCAATGTTAACATATTATCATTCAAGTGCTTATTCTTAAATCTATAGAACTTTAAATACATGAATGTGATAAAAAATTACCCGGCACAATAGAGCAGTAGTACTAAATGCATTTTTGTAAATCCCCTTTCTCAAGAATATAAGCCAGGACAACCAAAACATATCCATAAGGTGCAATTCCTAAAACGGAATAGCGGCTTTAGAAAGATGCCATAATGGAAAATGTCACATGGCTTTGTGCCCCCATATGGATTATGCAAGGATTCCTCCTTACTACAACAACTTTTAATTACTGATGTACCCCAGCCTTTTACTGATGTACCCCAGCCATTAACCAAGAGAATATCTTCCTGAATTATTAAGAAGACTGTTAACTGAACTTAGCACACAAAATAAAATAAAAATTGGTGAACCCCTGCAGTAATGTCTCATCCAGCAAGGGGGCGCAATGTTTCTCTGTTGACAGGCCCATCTAACCTACTCATGTGATTTTGTTAAGGAAATAGAAAGAATCAATGCAAAGAAAGAAGTTTTGAATTTCCAAAGTATCAAACCCACAACTTGTTTTCCCAAGGTTCCGTAAAAATAGATAAGACATATACCGTCAATATATTGTTGAAATAGTGGTGGTGTTCCTGCTGATATTACCTTCGGGATCTTTGATGTTAACTTCATCCACTTTTTCCTATAAAAACACTAAAACACATAATTTCAAAAACAATTAAATTCATATGCAATAGAGTAAGCAGATTCACATAATAACCACCATTGTATTGGCTTTAAATTTTAGATAGTCCATCACCATGCACCATCACTCTATACTGAATGAAATAGAATCACGGATATCATGAATATAAGGAAGGGGATTATATAAAATTAAAAAGAAAGAAAAAAACCCGAAGAGATTAGTTGCGTTTACAGACCGCAGAAGATTTCGCACACCAGTTTTTATTAGAACATCGAATTTAGAGTGTGTGGATCTGGACTCGAGAATTGCACTTGTGGACCCAATGGAGCTGGGAAGAGTACTCTGATGAAGTTGATGACGGGAGATTTGAGGATTGGTAAAGGAATGGTCAAGGACCATCAGTATTTATCCATGCTTTACAGACAACAAACGTTTTCTCTCTTGTAAATTAACTAACATACATAGCAACAAAGTACAAACAAACAACAATGCTTATCCATCACCTACTTGACATATATCTACTTAAAATAATGTAAATAAAAATAGATTGACTTCCTGCAAATCATCTTATCTTGTTGATTTGTATTCAAATTTCAAAATCCTGATATACATTTATCTAACAAATCTACCGAAAATAAAAATCAAATGACTTTCTGCAAATCATCTTGTCTTGTTGATTTGTATTTCAATTCCAAGACCCTAACATCAGATGTAAAGTGATTCAAAATCAAACCAGTTTGTTATCTTCAAAAATTGAACCGCATATGATTATCTTATCCTGCAAAAGAAAAACAAAAAAGAAAAACCTTATTAGCATAATCATCTAATCTTGAATGAGTAAAAGAAACGGACAGTAGAAGAGGCGGCCAAGAAAGGAAAAATTAAAACAAATGAGATAAAATATTTTCCAGAGAGTAATAATCTCTAAGATAACTTAGATGAGAAAACTGAATCCTCTATGATCCACTTTAGATAAGGTAAAACACAGAGAAAGGAGGAGAAAAGGTTGTAGAAAGCGTATAAGCAGGGAAGAATATGTATTAGGGTTTCTTAAAAGTTTAAACCAAAGTCGTGGGTGACCCGCACACAACCCATGCGCAACAGAAACGGGGAAAATAAAAAACCCTATTGATTTATATCTTCTCTGGTGGGGTTGAAAGCCGACGCAGCAGAAAAAATATGAGATGGGGTCTCAGAGTTCGTCGACACAACATATTAGGGTTTAACCATCAGAGATAAAATAGAGATAAAATAGATTTGTTGATTGTGAGATGGGTTTGTTGTTAAATGGCGGTAGTAGTATTGGGAATTATACAGATATATTTGAAACTTGAAAGCCGTAGGGATGGGAGAGAAGGGGATATATTTGAAAGTTGTAGGGATAGGAGATTTGGTGGGTAAAAAATATGGTTGGTGGTGTGAAAAAGAGTAAGCTCTTGATTGGTTGAAACATTCTTGGTGGGGACAAAATCTCTAGAATTTGAGCTTGATATAGCTTTTAACCACAACAGAGTATTTTCTCCTGAAACTATATATATAATAAAATAATCATAATGTAGAAATATAAAGTAAATGATACATCAATATTTTGTTAACGAGGAAACCGCAAATGCAGAAAAACCCCGGGACCTGGTCCAGAATTGAATGCTCTCGGGATTAAGCCGTTATACAAAATAATATCAACTTCGTATAGTTAAGACCAAGAAACTAAACCTATAGTTCAGCTAGTTTCGTCTGTATTCCTACGCCTCCGACCTGTAAACAAGTCACATACTTGGACCAATTACTTTGGTTTGTATTCCAAACAGTAAAGGAACAACAAATATGTTTGGTATCAACTCTCTTCAACCAAGTGATATGAGTTGCGCAAAGGTTCCCTTGTTTCTCTTAACATAAACTCCTTTGCCAGGTTCCAAGATCTATCTTATGTTCAATCACCCAAAGGCAATTGTTAAGATTAAGCCAATCAATACCTTTAATTACAAGGAAATGTATTGATTCCGATCTTCCTCAATTAATCAATCCAATCTACCACAAGGATAAACCGATTATTAATTGGATCCTCTTTTTCCCAAACAAGTATTGTGCACACCAAAGATTATAAACACCAAGTCAGAATTCATGTATCTTTTCTTCGTCTTCAAATCTTCTTAGATCTTCAATAAACACCTGCACACAACTACTGGAATCTCTTGTGATCAATCACACACAAAACGGAGTATGTTAATAATGGATTATCACAAGATCGTTTTTAGATCTAACAACAGTCTAAAGATCCCAGTCGAAACCTTGAACTAGTTTGAGTGAATCTTATATCAGAAGAGAAGATTCTCAAGCATTAAAAAACTAGATGAAATCAAAGTTCAACCACCATTATTCAATCAAATCAATACAAAAACTAAAGATAAACTGCAATATCTAGTTTCCCACCAACGAGTCGCGCTAGAGCTTCTCAATCCCAAAGAAGACTTTATATTGAGCGGTCATAAGAGATTTAACCTAATTATATTACTCTCATCTTCGATAGGAGGATTCACCAGTAACAAAGGCAAAAGAGGAAGTCTATTGTTACGCAGGATTAGTTTTCTAGAAATGCAAACTCAAAGTATTTATAGACAAGGAAGTTTGGACACCAAGGAATTTCCAAAACCAAAAATATTCTCAAGATATTTTTCATTACTACACCAAATTTGGTTTTCATAATTCCTGGGAATGCACTGTCCAAAAATACGATCGAAATCTCCTTTGAAAATCTTTAACTAGTAAATGCACATTATTAATCCTTATTTTCCATATATAATTAAAAACCCTTAATTAAAAAGATTCTTAACTTATTTAAATTCGATCTTGGGATTTACTTCCTTCTTCGCCTTTAAGGAATATCTTTGAACAATATAGAATAATCATTAATGCACCGTGTTCAAAGTGTGTCGACATCTTACTCTTGCAAGTCCTTTTTCATACTTACTCACTTGAAACCGATTTACCACACTTCCAAACAAGTTTAGAATTGGTTCATCTGACTTTCAAGAACTATGTGATTGATCAAGTATCACTCAATCACAAACCATGGGTTTAACGGTTCTACCAAAACAAGTTTTGGTTCTACCTCCATGTGAGTATTGTGCATAGTCTCACTAGCTTACCATAATTCGGCTGACTAGGTACTAGGATCGGTTCCCCACATATATTTGGTATCTAAATTGTATGCACTGCACATGTCCATAGGATCGTTTCCCCCTTCCCAAAAATGTGTTGCACATGTTCATAGGATCGGTTCCCCTTTCTTCCATAAACCTTGTTGCACCTCATACAAGGATCGGTTCCCCTTGTGATTTCACCTAGTCTATTAACACTTATAATTAAAGTAAATTGCATAAACGTTAATTCATATTTACTTGATATGTGAATCATGTTGTGTTTGGTTAAGTCCGAAACTTTGCATCAAGTAAACACACTTTGTTGTTGTATTGTCTCGATCTCGTATCCATAGACGATCACACAAAGTCTGAACCGATTTGTTGTATTGTCTCGACTATGTCCATAGACAATCACTTTCGGGGAAAGGACTTATAGGAAAGAAAAGTAATAGCTTGAGGTATATTTGGGTACCCTCGCCTTTTCACCACCAAGTGTTGGTATAGGGATGCAGAGTCTTGTTAATGGTGCAATTAAGCATAAATGGGCTTGAAAACCCATTTTTTCAAATAAAAAAATTTTATGCTTAGGAGCCAACCGTCCTGGAATGAGAAACCCAAAGGAATCTTTCTCAATTAATGCCCAAAACTCAGTTTGAATACTCAAAAATTTAGAAGGACTATGTTTCATGAGTATGGATCTGTCTAACAATGCTATGATTACTAAGATTGGTTGGAGACTCCTACAAGATAATTATAAAATAAGTATAAAACTCATATGTACTGACTCTTGGATTTGGAAGGGGATTCTGGGAAGAATAACAAACATCCAGGAAAACACAATATGAAAAGCTGGAAATGGTATGAAAATTAATATTTGGGAAGACCATTGGGTCAAGGGTGTAACTTCTTTGCTTTCTATCAAGTGCCCAGATGAGATACTCCATAGTCAAGAAGTTGATCACCAATGATAGTGATGAGAACATAGAAAAACTGGAGGACTGGTTCTTTGATGGTGATTGCACAACAATTTTCAATACTTTCTTTCAACTTACTGGTTGAAGACCAGGTGAATTGGAAGCTGACTGACAAAGGGGATGAAATCTCCATATTAGGCCACAAAACCAAAACAGGGAGAAGATCTGGAAACTAGACACCAACCCTTTTATCCATTTATTTATTTGGAAATGCGCCCATGGTATCCTTCCTACCAATTTTAAAATAGTTGGAATCTTACACTACATTGACCATTATCCGTAACTTCTGCAAGAGTAGTGAAGAAACAATGTCCCAAACATTTATGTATTTATTTACTGGCTATTTCGGTTTGGAATCTGTTGCTTGGAGAGACTTCTAATCAATTTAGGGATCTACAAACTTCTGTAGTTGGTTGAATACAAGGTTTCATCGTATGTTTATGCCACCACATGATGCTACATCTGAAAAGATAGATGCAACCAAACCTTATGGAAAATAACCCCTAATTCCTCTAGCATTATGGTTGGAATCATGCACGACCATAACCATATCCTAAATATCCCTAATTCAATACAACAACTAGACTATCTAGTAAAAGACCCATTGCCAATCATAGAGAGAGATTGGCCATAATAATCTAACACTATATTATACAATACGAGAAAAAAAAAACTACCAAAACCAACATTGGGCTAATTGCTTTATCTTTTTCAGGTTGTTGTACTGGTGCAAGAGGCTATCCGAACTATAGAGAGTGTAGTGGAAAAGGAGTAGATAAAGCGTTTCCTTATCCCTCAAATGGGAGAAAGAGTTACAAAGAGCAAATATAGATTTCGTGATGAGGTACATGTCCTGTTAATACATGAAAGAGGGATATGAATTATGAAGTAGAGTTACAAGGAAAGTTATCCATAGAACTACTAGCCAAATAAACTCTAAAGAATTAGATTAAATAACTTTTGTTTGGGGATCCTGAAAGACAATTCAAAGACAGGAAAAAAAAACTGAGGCAGCCAACTTAGCTATAATTTGTAAAAACTAATCAAGTAGGAAGGCCATCATTATATGGTCAAATTCAAACTGAAGTATGTTTTTTAATCAGTTAAGATCATCGGATATGCTGGAAATTGTTCGATACTAGTTGAAACCTCTTAGGGACATCAAGCCTAAAGTTTTCACCCTTAATTTTTCTATATAAAAAAATAAAGGATTGTATGCCGAGTATACTCTAATTGGAATTGGAAACGAGCATTTAGGTCGGTAAATGGGAAGTATTAATGGGACTTGGACCGAGTAAGGAAATTAAACTTACTACTCGTACCCGCTTTATTATCTAAATGGGACGGTCAACGCCAGCTCATGACGCGCCATGGGATCTCATGGGTCAGGACGGGAAACACCGGGCCTTGGGCTACATATAAAATTTACAATCCTACCAGTCCACAACTAATAAGTTTGGGGGAACACTTGCCTTGGGGAAATATAGTCAAACTTATGAAAATAGCAAATAAAGCATACATATCCTTCTAACATCGGGTTGTTGGATTGTGTCTAAGGGTGTTTCCATTTCATGGTGATATATTTGACTAATTTTTCTCCCCCATAGGTTTCTTTTCTTGTTTTAATGAGACCTTTTAGTGTTGCAATTACCCCAAGTGTTTTGCCTCGCCAGAGACTAAGCCAAAAACTTTGATGTGGGTTGCAAGTCTTGCTAGGGGTACAATTAAGATTTGGACGAAAGCCCATTTTGGAAAAAAAAAAAAAAAAAAAAGGTTTAGGAACCATCTAGGTTGTGTGTACACCTGCACATTCATGCTTTAAGCGGATATGCCACTTGCCCTCGCCCCTTGTTGCTACTCTGCGAGTTATGATCTTTTGGTATGTGATCTGGTCCTTCACCTTTTTGATACAATTACCATTGACGGCCCCTTGTTGCTACTATGTGAGTTGTGATCTTTTGGTATGTGATCTGGTCCTTTACCTTTCTATATAATTACCATTGACGGGTTAATAGTGATTCAAAATAGCATTAACAATTATGGATTGCTTCTTTATTGGAACTAAGGGGAGCTCATACCCGGCTTCTCTTTATTGCCAGTATTTGTATACTTTAATTCCATTCATGATCCTCTTAGCTCGGGGTATTGAAACCGGCAACAGCGATTAATGGGAGTACTCCCTCTTTAGGATTCAAAGGAAAAGTAAACCCTTGTGTAGTGAGATACTCTGCCAAAGGTAGGTGTGAGCCTTATCCCTATATGAAGTGCCTAATTTATTCTGAATATATATCCTTTAGCCGATAATAGGTTGCATACGAGGGAAGGCCAGTTCTATACTATCGAATACGCACGGGTTCAAAGTTACGCCCCAAATTATTATTTTTTGTTTTTTTGTGAAGAAATGGTTTTCAAACTGCTCAAGCTACAGCTTAGATGAATGAAAACATACCAAGGTACCAAGAGAATTTAAGAGACTGGGAGTCAGCGATCTTGAGATTCCTTTAAGAGAGTCATTATCTACCAATATGGGAGCATCGCAGACTTTGGCGAGAGCCTGGGATGTCTTGTTAAGAACTTCATCTCCATAATCATTAGGGATACCATGAGTAATATCGCCAAAAATCTTAGATAACTGGGCCATTGAAGAATCAGAAGAGGAAGAATTTTTCATGAAAGGAATGGCATTATCATCATCATTGTTGTCCTTATCAAAATCAACAATTAAATTTTCTGGAGTGGGTTGAGGAGTTGAAAAAGAAGATTGTTGGGTCTTTCTTCTCTTTAAGGGAGGATTGTCAGATTCTTCACTGCGAGGAGCGGTAGACTTCCCTTTGGGAGGAGCAATATATTTATCCTTTGAAGATTTCACAGATTTCACCTTGGTTCTCGAGGGTTTTATTGGTTCTAATTCTTCAATTTCCTGCGAACACAGATGAAGATAAGAAATAAGGGCAATAATATATTGTTAAAAATTCATAAAAAGATATTTCTTACTTCATATGTGAAGGATTTAAGAGCTAAGAAAGTGCTGGGTTTCCTAAAGTTCTGGTAACTGAGTTTCATCCTTTCAATCTGGAAAAAATCGAAGTCATTTAGCGAGAATATGAAAATATAAGAAAGATGATGGATAATAATTATGCGAAAATTGGAGAGAACATACCTCTTTAGTTCTTTCAGGCCAGTAGAAAACCCATGGTTGATACTCTGTAGCACTCGCAGGTAGTGCATGTGTGCCAGAAATATACGGACCCTCTAAAACTAGAGGAAAAATAAACCACTTGTCATCGCTAGAATGGCGAGGGCCTTGATTATTATTTGTATGCCAATCTATATCTAGCATAAGAACTTTATCTTCAACGATCTTCTCTTTCTTCTGCAAGCGAACACCCCAGCAAGTGCTATCTTTCTTCATAGGAATTATCTTGTAGTTTTCAAAGAAGTTCTCCACAGTATAATCATGAGAGACAATTGGAACATCTTTAAATTGAGGATTCTTCGCAGCTTCAGAGTAGCGAGATCATTTACCAGCACTGCGAGAAGCAAATTCAAGTAGTAATCGAATACAATCTCCACCCAACTGATATACCGCTCGCGAGAACTTCTTGTGAGAGATTATTTGATAGAATAATGGAAGTTCCGGGTCGTAGAGAGGAATGGGAAGACCATCTTCAAGTTGTCCTAGCGATACTATAATTTTCTCGCGAGAACATTGATAATCGGTAAATAGTTTGAGAGAAAGTTCGAATCTAGGATCTTGATCTGGAATTGTGGACAAAGTAAAACCTTTACTTTTGAGTTTTTCTTGCATCTCACCAAAAGCGGCCAAATTTTTAGCACCAGCAATAACCATTTTTTAAGTATGGGAATGAAGAAGAAGATTGAAAAATAAGAAAGAAATCACAGCGATAATAGACACGCAATTTACGGAAAAACAGTAAACTTGCAGAGAAGTTATGGAGAGAAAGAAGAAGAAAGTAAAAAGGGAAAAGAAAAGAATGAAAGAAGTATTTATAGAAGAAATTTCTCGAAGAAGATGAATGCAATAAATGCAAAGAAAAGATATGAGTGGTCAGATCGCATCGGTTAGAAAGGACGTGTCAAAAATTTATTAGAAGAGAGAATACGTGAAAACAGCTGGCAAAGGATACAAAAACGTGTCAGAACAGAGAAATATGAAAAGATAAGTAGTTGTGGCATTCTAAAAATTCTCATGATCTTCTCTTCTTCGCAGAAAAGACATGAGAAGAGGCAAGATGTAGGACCAGAATATCGCTACAACATTTCTATGCGAGATTAACAACACTTCCCAATGAGCATCATCGCAAGCTTTTCAACAACACTTTGCGATTGTTACAGAATAGTTTAAAGAATGACGTAATAGCTGACGATTGAAGAAACACGGTAAAAGCATGTTTGACTTGCGATGGTTATAAAGCTTGTGATAATAAACATTATAACTATCGCGATAAGATCGTAGAAGAAATCCGAAACAAAAGGAAAACTTAGTTGTGTTCCACTATGTAATTTCCTATATAAAGGGTTCTAATAGATTTAGAGAGGGATGATGTATTTTTTGAGAGTTGAGAGAGTCTTGAGGAGAGAGAAACTTGGAGAGAATAGTTGTAATTCAGATTTCTGTAAACATTTTTGAGATTTAAATGATAAGTGTCGTTTTTAATCTTCAATTATGAGTTGAATATTGTAAAATCTCAACAAGGGTGTAGTGTGGGATTTCCTGCAACTACATATGGGCTTGGTGGATTTTCATCTAATGGACTTTGAAGACTTGGACCTAATTTTGGAGAAAAGCTACAAAAGAGAAAAGTTTTCTACTTCTTTTGGGGATCACGTTTTCTACTTGGAGCTCTGGAGGATAGCAGCAACTAGGTTTTGCTTTTGTATTTATTTTTCATCTTCTTTATTTGATTATTGATTATGATGAACTCCATAGCTATGAGTAGCTAAATCTTATATTATTGGTTAAGGATGTAGTCCTATTTCTAAAACTTGTGCTTGATTAATGCATTAGTTTTCTCTCTTGATTATCATTCAAATATCTACTATTTTTATAATCACATGATTGATGTATTGTGATAGGATTTAGATGTTTGTTTAGTTAAGTGGCCAATTAATTGAACTTGCATCCTTTTCCATAGCTATTTTAGGGTTTTTCATCAAGCGATAACCCAAATACAAGTAGCATGTAGAGTTTGACCATTGTCCGAATTGTCATGCGCAATGTATGAAAATTGCTTTGATTAGCCTATTGCCCAACTTAATGCTCCTAGGAATTGAACTTAATTAGCGCAAGGCGTTAGGTTATTCTTTAGGTAGAATTCACATACGCAATTCTAATGTGTGTGTTGATGAACTTAGGAAATTAATGGAATATCTTGCTCTCTTGATACTCTAGGCTTTTAATAATAAAGAGATTAAATCGTAATTCTAATCATGTATGCAAGCACATGTTTAATATTGAAGATGAATTCCTTGATCAATATCTTTCTCTCATTGATTACTCTCAATTATTTACTTTGCTTTTAATTTACTTTTATTTTGATAAAATAAAAATCCACCCCTTTGGTTACTAAGAAACTAGAATTTTATAACAACAATTGCCTCTCTGTGGAAACGAAGTCTTCCTTACCTCGTACTTCATTTATAATAAAGTGAATTATTTTTTACGCATACGACTGCGATCAAATTTTGGCGCCGTTGCCGGGGAGGCATTCAGCTTGTTATTAAGTTTATAGTTTCTTTTATTATTTTTCTGCTTGCATATTTGCTTTTCTTTTCTTGTCTTGTTTCTCACTTGTTTGCAAGAATTGTTTTCAGGTACCTAATCCCTAGCTTCTAAAGATTGGAATTATCCAAGGTGCGGGATAGCTACTCGAAAAGGCACAATACTCCAACCAAGGAAAGGCACAACAGAAGAACAAAACTTGGAAGTAGAACACGAAGCTCTTCAGCAAGAAGGAGAAGTTCTAGAACATGAGGTTCCGGTTGGACAAGAACCACCTTTTGAATAAAAAGAAGAAGCAATGGGTGATGCGAATCGTACACTTAAGGACTTGGCTTCTCACAAGCTGGATACACAACAGGGTTGTATTCAAACAAACTCTACTTTTGAGATCAAACCGGGGTTGCTTAGGAAATTTCCAAAGTTCCATGGCATGGTGAATGAAGACCCAAATAAGCATCTTATGGACTTCCACACCATTTTCACGGCCATGCTTCCAGCTGATATAGAAACGGATGGTGCAATGTTAAAAGTTTTTCGATTCTCTTTGGCGGATAGTGCTAAGGATTGGTTGTACTATTTGCCTTCCGGAAGTGTCACAACATGGAATGGGCTGAATAAACTTTTTCTAGAGAGATATTTTCCTGCATCAAAGGCTAATCAAATTCGCAAGGATATTTGCGGAATGAAGCAAAATGTGGGAGAATCCTTATATGATTGTTGGGAACGATACAAGAGGTTGGTGGCAAGCTTCCCTCACCACCAATTCAGTGACGCAATGATTATCCAATACTTCTATGAAGGACTCCAATCAAGTGATAGGAATCTTATTGATGCTGCGGGTGGTGGTGCACAAGTGAGCAAGACGGTGTCACAAGCTAGAGAGTTGATTGAAAACATGGCAGCAAACTCCTAACAATTTCTAAGTCGTGGCTCGGATGTGCTTCTTAGGAGAGTAAATGAAGTGAGCGAGGTCGAGGAACTTCGTCAACAAATGGGTAACATAACAGCAATGCTGCAAAAAGTTTCAGCTGCGATGATACCAAGTTCTCATCAAGGGTATGAGGAAGCCAATGAATAAGCTAACGTGATCTTTCAAAATCAGCAAAGACGGTATGATCCTTATTCAAACACTTACAATCCGGGATGGAGAAATCACCCCAATTTTAGCTATGCGAACAAGCAAGGAGCGGTTAAACAACCTACTTTCAACCGTTCGAGTGGATTTCAACCACAACAACAAAAATTCCATCCGCAACAACAACAATTTCAGCAACCACAACAATCAATGCAAAATCAAGGTTTTGATATCGATTCAAAGCTTCAAACAATGATGCAAGGCATTTCTACTATGTTTAAAGATAGCCAACAAGATACCAAGAGTGTGATCAAGGAGTTTCTGACACAAATAGGTTCCATGGCTACTGAGTTGAACCAAGTGAAGGCACAAATTGGTAGGAAAATCCCTTCTCAACATATCAACATAAAGGAGGGTGTCAATGCAATTACGTTGAGAAGTGGTACACAACTTGTGTAACCCGAAGTTACTGATTCGGGCAAGGTGGAAACACCAAAGGAACCTGTTTTGGAGGAGAAGAATGAGGATTCTCCACAAACTTCTGAGGTACCTATTCCTAACTCTAAAACTCCGGTTTCTACTTATGTTCCTCCTTTACCTTTCCCTCGCAGATTTGCAAATTCCAAGAAGGAGGCACTAGAAAAGGAGATTTTAGACGTTCTCAAGAAGATCCATGTGAACATACCACTCATAGATGCTATAAAGCAAGTTCCAAAGTATGCAAAGGTGTTGAAGGATTTGTGTACCAATAAGCAAAGGCTCAAAGGTAATGAAGTGCTAAGTGTGGGGGAGAATGCTTCGGCAATCTTACAACACAAACTCCCACTGAAATGCAAGGATCCCAGTAGCTTTGACATTCCCGTCACAATTGGTAACACTACATTTAACAAAGCTATGTTGGATTTAGGTGCATCCGTAAATGTTATGCCTGTATCCATGTATAATTTACTTGATCTTGGTCCTCTTAAAAAGGATAAAATTGTGTTGCAACTAGCCGATCGCTCTAATGTCTATCCAATGGGTATTGTTGAGGATGTTCTTGTGCAGGTTAATCAACTAGTATTTCCAGGAGATTTTTGTGTCTTAGAGATGGATGAAGGTTCACCGGACTCGTCTCTTCCATTGCTACTTGGGCGTCCCTTCATGAAAAAGGCGAAAACCGTTATTGATGTTGACAAGGGAATGCTGACTATGGAGTTTGATGGAGAAATAATACGTTTCAATATTTTCGAGATGATGAGATATCCTAGTGATGTCCACTCTTTTTTCTCCGTTGATGTGATGGACACATTGGTGATCGTTGTCGTAGGCGTCAAAAATAAATTACACTTTCTTACTACTCAAAATATAATGAAGCAAGGGCAAGAAAGGATCGTTCAGAGAGGACTAAGTTGTCAATATATTTTCGGTTTCCTATAAATAACACGGGGGGATTTTTTTGATTTTTAATAAGTAAAAGTAAAATAAAAGCAAATAAAGAAAGGTAAACGAATCAAGCAAGGAAAAATATTGGTTAAGGATTCATCTTCATTCACTAACATATTCTTGTCATAATAATTAAAATTGCTATTTAATCTCTCTTTTATCAATGGCCCTAGAATACCTTGATCGCAAGAATATCCCGCTAATTTCCTCTTGTCATCAACAAACACATTAAAAGATGAGAATATGAATTCTATCTAAAAGAACAACCTAACGTGTAAAAGCACTAATCAAGTTTAATTCCCTAGATGTATTAAGTTCTATTAAATCAGGCCAATCAAAGCAATCGAACGTGGAAAGCGCACTAATTCAATTTAACAAAGGTTATGGTTCACATATGATCATAAGGATGCATCACTACAAGCTATAACCATATTCATGCTACTTGTAATCAGGAATCTATCACTTTTATGTATAACAAACCCTAATATAGCAATAAAGATGAAAACAAACTTAATCGATTCTAGACTCGATCAAACAAGCATTCAAATCATGTAACAATATAAAAAGTGAATCATAATCGATAATATGGAGACAAAACTAATATATTGAATCAAAGAATCATATTGTGTGAAATCCAATTATTCCATAACCAATAATAAAATTAAGTACTCATGGCATAGGAGTTCATAACAAGAAGGAAGAGAAAACCTATCATGTTTCTAAACTCTAGAAACAAAAGTAAAGATAAGATTTTTTAGATTAGAGAAAAGTCTTCTCTTTTATATGTTTCTCAATTTCCATAAAGGATACTCCTTCCAATATTAGGTCTTCTCAAAACCCATCTCCAAGTGGTCCACCAAGCCCATGTGTGAGAAAAACCCATGTAAAATTATGTCCAAAAACGCCCAACGGAAAACTGGGTTTTTTGCCGGAAATAGCAGGAATCCGGCACCGCCAGTCGCCCGAGATTCTATTATGTTGACAGAATATTCCTTCAGGGCACCGTTATAGATAACTGTCAAACTAACAGTCTTCGTTAGTCAACCGGGTCAAGGTATGAGTGAGTACCGAGTCAGCTCCCTGACTTGGATGGATGGGCTGAGTTGGAGTTGGCCAATGCCATTACACAGCCTGAACTTTTGTCGCGCCATCATGGCCCTATACAGCTTCAAACCCTGTTTTAGCTATTAAGAACACCAAGTCTAGTACCACCATCTTGCCGCAACACCATGTACACCATTTCAATTATCACCACCAGCTTCCTGCTTAGCCATTACATCAACAGCTCACACAATGCAACCCATTCCTGCAGTCACAGCTCTAGTCCAACAACATCACTTGCCACTTTCTGCTTCAAACATTAATATCATTCATTCCACTGGAACCGCAACCTTCCAATTCTACACAGCCACCACTGATGCAAACCCGTTCAAGCTCAACCATCTTCAATTCCTTTTGAATCCAGTACTACCAACCAACAGCTGCAACCAACAACATCTTAAAATGTGTGTTCTCCAACTGCAGCTGTAACTCCAGCTTCACTGCTCCATTGCCTACTCTCCCAACATACTCGCCCAAACCTCATCGTCCTGCTACTGCAACCAACTCCATTATTCCTTGTAAACCTCAATGCATTTCATCCCATAACCATCACTACCAACTCTTGAGTCACAACCAACCATTCCACCTGCAATTTTACCATTTCAACTCAAACTTATCCTAAACATTCATCTAATTCGTTGCAGCAGCTTCTTATACGTCACCAGTCTCATCTCTGCAAAATCATATCCACCACATACATTCTCCCCTGCAATCTGAACTGAAACTTCAATCTAGAAAACCCATTTCAACTCTATTACATTCCTCCTCAGCTCAAGAACCCAAGCTACAATTCAACCATCCCTAGGAGCTCAACCACATACACAAACCCATAAACAACACCACCAGTTTGGAACCACCATCAACTTCTCCTGCATATCATACTTCATTTTAATCCAAGTCTTCACCATATCTTCAAATCCATCAGCTCAATCGATTTCCAGAGGCATCAACACCTCAGACCACCACAAACCCATTTGATTTCTTTTACCATTACTGCAGCATCTCATCAGTTCTATACTTCATTATAGCTCTCATATTCGAACCCATCTCTTCATCTACTGAGTTCAGTGCTTCATCTTATTTCGAGAATAACTCATGTTTCATCCTCTTTAGGTGGCAGTAACACCAATTTCTTCCATCTACATTTTGATTTCTTCCAATTTCATAGATCCCCTTTTACTTCATTTTAATCCACCAAAATAACTCAAACCCCAATTTTGTCTTCTCTTTATAAGAATAGATCTCTTAATTTCGACACAAATCCATTTCAATCACTCTCTGTTCTTGGTTTCTAAATTTCTTGTAAAAATCAACAGCAAAAAATTTACTTCTCACTCGATTCACAGTTCTCGGCAATCTCAATTTCAGTTCTAAGCTTTAATGGCAGCAGCCGTTGCTGATTCTCTCGGTCTCATGTGTGGGAATGAACGAGATGCAAATGATTGAGAGAAGATTAGGGTTGGGGTATATGGTAGGATAGGTACACCCCAAAGATATTTGCACCCACTCATAATGATAAGGGATACTTTGAATGACAACCCCTTAACCACAGCTAGATTGTATTTAGTACTCCTCCAAATAAAGTTGTCCCTTAACCTTGACAAGGCTCCAGATAGTTCTTTCCTGTAAAATGACGGCTTTGCCCTTCTTGTTCAATTTTGGATTATTTCTTCTCCTTTTCGTCCGCATGACTCCAAAGTACCTAATAACCCAAACTCACACATAAGATACATAATTTACATGAAAACTCGCAAAGAAAGCATAAATACTAGATATAAAATTAGGTGTTTATCACACCTATCAATTGGCGCAACAAATGTTTGAGTTGAATGGTGCTGATACTTTGGAAACCGTGCTCACTGCACATATTGATGATGGTTTGGAGTATGGTGATGAGATTAAAGAAACCATTGGTTCTCTTGACTCATTACCGGAAAAATCTGTACTTAAGAATATTTCATATGCTTATTTACCTTGCAATGATGGAAAACTTGTGCCTTCAATTGTTAAATCTCCAAAGCTAAAATTGAAACATCTTCCAAGTCACTTAAAGTACTTGTACTTGGGTGACAATGAAGAGTTACCTGTGATTGTTTCTAACGAGCTTGGTGAATTACAGGAGAAAAAACTTCTAAGGGTGCTAAGGAAGTACAAGACGGCCATAGGATGGACAATTTCCGATATCAAGGGTATAAGCCCTGCCGTTTGTATGCACAAGATTCGTTTGGAGGACGATGCAAAGCCTACAAGGGAATCACAACGTCGTTTGACCACTCCCATGATAGAAATTGTGAAAAAGGAGATACTCAATATTTTGGAAGTGGGTGTTATCTACCCCATATCCTACAGCAAGTGGGTGAGCCCGGTACAGGTTGTACCAAAGAAATCAGGTGTGATGGTGGTGGAGAATGATAAGAATGAACTTGTCCCAACTCGTGTGAAAACCGGTTGGAGGGTTTGTATTGATTACAGGAAATTGAATGCCACCGCTAGAAAATATCACTTTCCTTTACCATTTATTGATCAAATGCTTGAACGTTTAGCAGGAGACTCTTATTATTGCTTTCTTGATGGCTATTCAGGTTACAATCAGATTTTGATAGCACCGGAGGATCAAGAGAAAACCACTTTCACTTGTCCTTTCGGTACTTTTACTTATAGAAGGATGCCTTTTGGCTTATGCAATGCTCCAGCTACCTTTCAAAGGTGTATGGTAAGTATATTTTAAGAATATGTTGAAAACATAATCGAAGTGTTCATGGATGACTTTAGTGTCTTTGGTGATTCATTTGACCTTTTCTTGAATAATATTTCACTAATGCTTGAACGATGTGTTGAAGAAAACCTTGTGCTGAATTGGGAGAAGTGCCATTTCATGGTAACTCATGGCATAGTTTTAGGCCATATAATATCTTTTAAAGCTTGGAAGTTGATAAATCTAAGATAGACCTTATTCGTGCTATAACCCCTCCCACTACGGTGAGAGAGATACGTTTTTTTCTTGGTCATGCAGGTTTTTATCGTAGATTTATCAAGGATTTTTCCAAGATAGCATCACCACTTTGAAACTTATTGCAAAAAGATGTGGTTTTTAACTTTGATGAAAAGTGTGTGGCGGCATTCAATCGTTTGAAAGAACTTTTGATTTCATCCCCTATCATTAAACCACCAGAATGGAGCAAGCCTTTTGAGCTCATGTGTGATGCAAGTGACTACGCGGTTGGTGCAGTGCTTGGGAAGCGTATGGGGAAGATACCTCATGATATTTATTATGCTTCTAGAACGTTAAATGAGGCCCAAAAAAACTACACAACCACTAAAAAAGAGTTGTTAGCCATTGTTTTTGCTTTAGAAAAGTTTCGCTCTTATCTAATTGGTACAAAAGTTGTCATTTTTTCTGATCATGCAGCACTTAGGTACTTTCTAATGAAGAAAGAAGCGAAACCAAGGCTCATATGATGGATTTTACTCTTGTAAGAATTTGATATAGAGATCAAAGATAAGAAAGGAATCGAGAACATCGTTGCGGATCACTTGAGCCATCTTGCTGTGGACAAGGAAACTATCCCATTGCATGAATGTTTCCCGAATGAGCAACTATTCTCAATTGCCTTTGGAGAACCATGGTACGCTGATATTGTTAATTACTTAGTTTCTAAACAAATCCCAAAGAACTTGTCTCGTGCTGAGAGTGACAAACTTAAGAAGTTAGGAAACCAATACATATGGGATGATCCATACTTATGGAAACATTGTAGTGACCAAGTAATACGAAGGTGCGTTCCTGAATCTGAATTTAATTTTATCTTGTCATTTTGCCACTCTTATGCTTGTGGAGGACACTTTGGGAGCAAGAGAACCGCTCTCAAGGTACTAAAATGTGGTTTCTATTGGCCAACTTTGTTTAAGGATGCACATGCATTTTGTACCACATGTGATAGGTGCCAAAGAACAGGCAATCTAGGTGCCCGAAATCAAATGCCACAAACTATTATTCAATTTTTTGAGGTTTTTGATGTATGGGGAATTGATTTTATGGGCCTTTTTGTCAATTTTAGTGGAAATTATTATATCTTGCTTGATGTTGATTATGTCTCGAAATGGGCGGAAGCTAAGGCCACCCCAACTAATGATTCTAAAGTTGTTTCAGATTTTGTGCAAGCAAATATATTTACAAGGTTTGGAATTCCAAATGCTATAATTAGCAATGGAGGTTCACACTTCAAAAACAGGTTCTTGCAAACCTTATTAAGGAAGTACAATCTGTCGCATAGGATTGCAACACCATACCATCCACAAATAAATGGACAAGCCGAGGTTTCCAACCGAGTGGTGAAATCCATTCTCGAGAAGACGGTGAATCCAACAAGGAAATATTGGAGTTTGAGACTCAATGATGCTTTGTGGGTGTATAAAAACGCATACAAGGTACCTATTGGGATGTATCCCTTTAGTCTTGTTTACGGTAAACCTTGTCACTTACCCGTTGAAATTTAGCATAAGACATTTTGTGCTATTAAGCAATGCAATATGGAGTTGGATGGTGCTGGAAAGCAAATGAAGTTGCAACTCCAAGATTTGGAAGAGATTCGCAATGACGCATTTGAAAGATCACGGATTTACAAGGAAAATACGAAGGCATTTCATGATAGTATGATTACAAAGAAACAATTTTGCATTGGGCAGAAAGTGCTTTTGTTTAATTCTCGCTTGCAATTATTTCCGAGTAAATTAAGGTCACGTTGGATTGGACCTTTTATTGTGACTAATGTGTTTTCTCATGGTGCAGTGGAAATTCGTAGTTTAGATACAGGGAATGAACTTATAATGAATGGGCACCGGTTGAAACCATATTATGAGAACTTCTCTTCGGATGTGGTGGAAGGAGTTAACCTTGTGGAAGTGCTCCCTCTGGAGGAGTCTTAGAAAACAAGAAGCAAGTCGGGCTGACGACTTTAAACCAAGCGCTAAGTGGGAGGCAACCCACCGGTTTTGTATCTTTATCTTTATCTTTTTAAGCATTTTATCTTTATTTTCGTTGTTTTTTCATATTATTGCGGAATTTCCCACCTTGAGCTTTACTTTGAATGACTAAATTTTACATTGAGGACAATGTAAAGTTTAAGTGTGGGGGAACATTTATATGTTTGTATAGTTTATTTGATGCTTTGTTTGATGCCTTTAGTAAAAAAAATAAAAATACAAAAACAAGAAAAAATCGTGCTTTATGAACTTCGAAATCTAGAAACTTGTGCCTTTAGGATGACACTAACAATATAAGTAAGTGGATGGAACCATTTTGATTTTAGTAGTTGAGGAACCAATTAACTAAAAGGACGAACATAGATCATAAATTACAAATTATATGATAGTTGTTACCATATCTCGGAATATCACCATATCACGTTCTATTTTTATTTTTCCATATTTATCTATTGTTATCTAAGTGAATTGGTGGCTCACTAAACATCGAATTAGTATTACTGCTAGGATGAAATAGAGTGATTAAGTTTCTAAAAAGAAAAAAAGACCGACCAATTAGACCAATCGGAATAAAAATGACACTTGGATAGCAATATGTGTGTGTTCTCCCTGTCTATGTCGCCTAAACAAGCGTGGAATGCAGGATCCAAGAGAACTATCATATAATTTGCTGACAAGAAGCATGCGCTTTGATCCAAAAGATCTAATCATGTTGTCTTAAAAAAAAATTATTATTGTGTTGAATAAAGTCGACTCCTGGTTCCCTTGCATATGCCAGTTGAGTTGATGTAGAATTAAGATTGTTGACCGCTGGTTCCCTTGTATTTTCCAGTGTGTTGACACTAGAATTCAGACCAGTATCTCAATCCAATAGGATGCATAGGTTCATATTGGCGGTGACCTTCAGACATGTATGGGAAACACCGATCACTTGTTAACATTCACAAACATCTACCTCTTTATCCATCTTCTTAATCTTTTCATTGTGATTGTGGTTAGCCAGATTCCGAGTATTGTGGTTTTTTCGACTTTCTAAGAAAAACTTTATTTATTTATATATGAATTAAATTTGCATCAAGGTACCTCCTCCTGTAGTCATTTTGGATTCGTTCATAGAATTTTCACAGGTAGCTGGAATTTGGAGTAAAAGGTTTTGTAGGCACACCTATTGTAAACCTTCACCAGACTAAACCTCGTCCACTAGGGACACCTAGGGGTTCAAAGGCTTGTTATTTATGTTTAGATTAACCGTAGCCTCGACGAGACGGAGTTGTATGTATGTTTTATAATTATTTTGTTTGATTTGCTCGAGGACTAGCAAAGTCTAAGTGTGGGGGAATTTGATAGGTGTCTAAAACACCATAATATTTATCTATTGTTTATGCTTTCTCTGCTAGTTTTCTTGTAAATTATGTATCTTATGTTTGCTTTTGAATATTTAGGTACTTTGGAGTTATTTGGAATAAAAGAGGAAGAAACAGCGCAAAAGTCTCATCTCATGTGCAACTGCTGTTCAAGGCGGACTATTTCTCATTATTTGCTTTTATTTCTTCATCTCTGTCTGAAAAGTATGTCGGCTTTAGTGATGCGATTTTTGTCTGAAAAGCATGACAACTTTAGTGATGAACAGACATTGAAGAGAAGAAGTGGACTTGAGAAATAAAAGATAGATGTTGTTGGTGAAAGAATTAAAGAAGGAAGAAAGCGTCCATTTGGAGCGAAAAGGAGCAAATAGACCAATTCACAGGCGAGTGAAGCTAGCTACGGATAAGAAATGAAGTGAATAGGCAGTCAGTTCCGAAAAACTGATAGGCCACACGAGAGCTAGTTGGACCTTATCCAGTACTACAGGGGTGGCTATATCACTGTCATCTCTTACACCTGACCTAAAATTGAGAGAAATCATTTTCTCTTATATTCTCATTACTGCTCCACCTGAAACTGAGATGACGACAAAATATCTCAGACAATTGAGAAATTTAGAGATGAATTCATGAGAATTTGCTATACAGATCAAGAATAAAAAGGATTCAGAGATGATGGCATGGAGGTTCAGGGTTTGATTGAAGAGAAGAAACTGCCAGAAAAGAATCAGAGATGTTGTTGTTGAACTAATAAAAGGATGTGAAGGAGATGGGTTTTTGTAGTTACAATCGATAACTGGTTTGTATAATTCTGTCAACATAGAAGATGGTGAAACTAGGGTTCGATTCAATATGGGTTTGAGATGTAGATTCATGAACCAGAATTAGTCTTGTTTGGAGTAATTTGAGAAGAAATAAAAAGGGTTTTTAGCTGAGAAGTTAATGGAGAGGATTGATTTGAGAAATTAAAAGTTATGGGATAAAGTTTGAGCTAGAACTGAAATAAATCATAGGCCTTGGTAGTGGATCTGCATTTGAGGAAGTTTGTTCTATTGAAGATTGTGAAGCTCTGAGTACAAGCTAAAGCAGGTGGTGAATGAATGAGTGATTGTGTCTGCCTGAGCTAGAATGGGTTTCGCAATTTGAGTCAGGAGCTGAAGGTATATACATGGAATGTTGTCTGAGGAATTACAGGGGAGTGTATTTTGTTGACTGGAATTGTAGCTTCTGGCAGGGGCTAAGAAGGGTATATGGCCTGGTGGAGTTCTTGCTAGTGTTTCCATGGACTTGGTAATGTTTCAGTCTCTTAAAGGAGAGAAGTCGAGCAGCGAGTTGCGAGTGGTGCTAGAATGAGAGATTATAATTGGTGTTGAATGGGACTGAAGTAGGATCTGTAGGTGATGTTCCAGTTGCAGTTGGAGATAGGTTCAAATTAGCAATAGGGGAGAATGGTTCTGCTGCAATGAGCTAAGATTACAAGGGAAGAAGCTTTGAGTGTGTGGAAATCAAGCAAATATTGATAAAATGGGTCAAGAAACTGCAAGTGCGGGTAGTAAGATGCAGTTCTCAGGTTGGAGCAACAACCCAGCTTTACCAACAAAATAACAAAAGAATATTGAAAAGAAGGAAAACAACGAAGAAGAATAAAGGTGGGAGAATGAGTTCAAGGTTCAGGCAAAAGCAACAAGAAAAGAATAAGCAAAGACGAAGATAAAATTTATACAAAGAGTGATTAAAAAAGGTTAATTTATTAGAATTATACCTCTCAATCACAAACAGAAGCTAGTACAGATGGTCAATAGCGAAAATAAGGAGTTCAATATCGCAGGTTCGAATCCCTTGTCAAGCATATTTTTCACTCATTTTTGAACTTCAAGAGGCGAATAAATGGAGTAATATATCAGCATTGTGCCTTTTGTTCGTACGCAACAAGTGGTACAGCTGGTTAGAGAAGAAGTATTGCGAACTAGAGGGCATGGGTTCTATTCTCCCTGCTACCAAATAATTTTTTCTTCGCAGATATTCATTTTGCAAAATTGGTCTTTGATTATTTCGCATAGATACTTCGCGAAGAGAATGAAAGAATGAATGAAAGAATAAAGAAACACGAATAAAATTTCGCAGAGAAACAAATAGAATGGGACGAACCTTTATGACGTACACCCTAGTTCGCGGATAAAATTTCGTAAGAGGCAAATGTAAGACCTAAAGTACGTCATATAAGGGGGTATCTCTTTGCATGGCTCAGGGATAAGGTTATACCACTTTTGGAACATGAGTCATGGAGATTTGGGGTCAATGAAAGCCCATCCAAGATAGGTACCTTGTATTTTCAATTATATATCTAAGGAGTGCAAAGTATGATCAAGGCGCCAAGGTACACGGTTGAGCCAAGGGTGTCCGAGGCGTATGAAAATACCTTGGCCATTCTTGGAAAGTCTTGACTATGATGCACTCGGCCCGAAGAAAACTCCACTTAGGGTGCAGTCTCGTAACCATAAGCCATATAGGCAAAAGGGATAAAAGGATGCGAAAACAACTGGTTGTTGTTAAGACTGGATGGGAGGAGCTAGTCTTGTATGGCCGATGTACGCCTCCTTGAAGGGGAAACCATGGGGAATATAAGGGCAGCACCCTCCATTACGGGAGTTGATAAGTGTCTTAAGACGCAAATGTCATGAGCAAGGTAGTTAATATCACGTATCGGTAGGGTCCTATACACCTATACAAATGATAATATCTGTTTTTACAGGCGATACATCATTTAATGTAGAATTTCAAATAATTATAAAACCATAGTAAAAAATAATAAGAATCATACACATATCTCAAATTTCCAAAATTCAAGGTGGTTTATTAGAGCTTCTCCAATGGTCATTGTGTGTGTTTCCTATGTGGCAACATAAATAAGACTTCCTCAATCTATTTTTCCTTAAAATTAGGGAGAGAAAAAAATCCATCTCCAATAGTATTGCATGTAACATCTTCTTTTAATTAGTATAAATTTTATTTTCCATAATTAAGATTTTATTAAATAGTTAGTTAATATATTAAAGTCAATTCAATTAAGTAAAAGCTAACTAGAATGGTAGACAATGTCAAGAGAAATGTCTAAAACTAATAATCCACCTTGACAATGTCTACCCAAAGTCATCTATACATTGGTTTAAGACATCAGGGTTGGAGAATGATTTTAGAAAAAATGGATGTGTATCCTAGGTGGATTTTGACATTTATCTCCACATACATGCCATTGGAGAAGCTTTTAGCCAACGTTTTGATTGTTGTCCCATTATGCCAGTAAATATCTCTGTCTTGCGATCAAAATATGGTTTCCATCTTATATCCTACCATTAGTCATTGATTTTATATTATAAATATATTAGGGCTTTTTACCTTCTCCAATTGATGTTGCACTTGTCTGTAGAGACTAGATGCATGTTGATGAAAAATTTATTCAGAAACCGATATTATCGGTGTACAAGTAAAACCGATATATCGGTCTGTACCGGCCTGTACAACCGATAATATCATTTCGTCTTCGTATCGCAGATATTTTCGATATCGTATAGGTATTTTCTGATATCCGATAAAAACCTGTAATATCGGCCTGTACAACCGATATTGACTACCTTGGTCATGAGGCTTTTTACTCACGGGAGTATCAAGGCTTGTCATATTTGTGCAACAATTATACAGAGGCAAAAAGACATGAGAAAAAGATAAGATGATATCAATAGGTTTTTACATGAAAGTGTAAAGACGTCCTGCGATTTCATCGCAAGACGGCAATGTCATGGGGCTTTGTTTTCGCAAGAAAACTTAGGCCTGTCATATTGTCGCAACAAATTGACAAAATGAGTATAATGAAATATCAATGGGTCTTTACATGCGAATGTAAGGACGTCCTGCGATTTTGTCGCAAAACAAAAATTGGCAAAATAAGACCTTTAACTAGGAAGGCAAAATAAGACCAACAAAATAATTGCGAACATTAACTATTTCCGTGAAATACAGGTAAATTTTGTTCATTGCGAGAAAGATAATGAGAGGCAAGATAAAATATTCAGAATTTGTCAAGAGTAATGCTTAGAATCTCTCAAGAGTAATATTCAGAATCTCTCAGGAGCACTATTCATAATTTCGCAGCACTATTTCAGGAGCACTATTCATAATTTCGCACTAAGACTATTTAGGGGTTATTTAATTTCGCAGGTTATTATTCGAGATTATTCATAATTTCGAGGGTTATTTATAATTTCGTAGGGTTATTCATAAATTATTTAGCTCATTTATTCATAATTTCGAATAACAAGCAGAATGTGAAAGTCATGCGAATTAATGACCCACGGCTCACGAGAATGTGGTTATTTAGCTCATTTATTTTGCAAAATTTGAAGCAACTTGAAGAGATTATAATACCACAATAAAACATAACATGAGACAGAGGCAAGATAAGAATAAAGAAACAATTCTCTCATTCAACATTTTCTCAAGGATTCTACCTTCATAGATAAAGAACAGAGGCAACTATGGATTACCAAGAAAACATTTTATGTTCTTTATCTTCTCGGCAAGAATCATTTCCAAAATGGACAAGAATTCTCACCAAAAATGAAGTAATAATTTTACATGAATAGAGGCAATACTTATGACTTTCATTCAAGGATGGATACTTCTTATATTTTGAGGATTGAGTATTTCTTATATTTCTTCAAGGATACTTCATACTTCGCATACTTCAAGAGTTGATACTTCTTATTTACTTCGCAAAGATCTGGAACTTCACAAAATAATAGAGGCAAGTACGTACTTTTCAAGTCTAATATTCTTTCACTCGTTCCTTCATCAATAAAAATCAAAGACTACTACAACAAACAGATTTTTTCTTAAAGATCGCTCTTCAAGCAATATTCAAGAAAAAAGAGGCAAGATGTAGGATCCGAATCTCGCAACAACAACGCTCTTGCGAAAAATTCTACCACATATGGCAAATGTCGCAAATTAATTACAGAAGTGACTTAATAGACAACGACAGCATAAAACACGAAAAATATGTGAAGATTTTGTGGTTTATATAGAGAAAGATCGCGAGAATGTAGCGGGAGCTCGAGAGTATGTAGCGGGAGCTCGAGAGAATGTAGCAGATCCTGAGAGAACATAGCAGAGCTTGAGAGTTTATGAGCTGTACCCCACTATATGTGAGCTGTCATCCACTATGTAAACACCTATATAAAGGGAAAGGCATGAGAGAGAAAAATGAGGAGACAATTTGGTAAAGGTTAGAGATATTTTTAGAGAGATAATGTATTTTCTTTATCATCTTCTTCTCCAAAAACTAGATCTAGAATTCTACTCATTAATGGAGATTATCAATGTAAATTTAAACAATCATAGTGAAGAATCATGGATGTAGATCAAATTCATCGAACCATGTAAAAACCTTTGTGTCCATTTATAATTTTAGCATTCTTATCACCATTTTTATATGTAGATCTAGAAATTGTTATCAAGATATGATAAAGGGTGTGTTTTGGGATTTCCTGCAACTACACACTCTTTAATTATTGTATGGTGATAGAGGTTTTGAAAGAATTAAACTCATATGGTAAACCTTGAAGAATATGAAACACTAAATCTTCATCTGAGATTGCTCGACCAATTTGGGATAATTGATAGGATAGAGATCTAGCTTTGTTGAAGTAAACAACCATGGATTCACTGGATTTATTTAAGTTTACTAAATCATCCTTAAGTTGCATCAATCTCGACTTAGTAGATGCATTGAAATTATGTTCTAAGCGAGTCCAGATTTCACGAGAAAATGTGCAATCAAGTACCTGAGTGTGAGTTTCTTCAGTGTAGGCACTGAACAACCACGAAAGAATAGCTTGATCTTGATTGATCCAGTAGGTGTATAGTGGATTTCGAACAAAATCATTATCTGGATCGGGATCTTGAAGACTATAAGTATCAAGAACAGCTTCACCAGCAGGAGTCGATTTGCGAAAGAATTTAACTGGACATTGAAAAGATCCATCAACAAATCGAAAGAGATTATAGCTTCGAAGTAGTGGTACAATTTGTGATTTTCACAGGCTGTAATTTGTTGAAGAAAGTTTCGATGAAGTTTTGAAGGTTAGTGGAATGTGTTTGTCATATTCAACCATTGTTGATCAGTGTAGTTGATGAAAGAAAGATTGTTTTGGTTTTATTTTTTTTATTTTTTTTTTGGGTTTTGAAAAGGTGTCTGATACCATGTTAGAGAGAAGAAAGTTGTTAAATATTCTCTTTGAAAATGAAATTGATTTCAATCTGTAAATTCATGAAAAATGTTTTTCGTTACAGACACAGAAACACATAACAAATATTTAAAGGTTTCAACAAACCGACACATGACAGCTGTGACCAATTACCGGCTACCTACTACACCAGTTACTAACGAATGTGTAACTAACACCTGTCCATTTACATGTGTGATTCACACGATGAGAACTAGATTATCTAACACGCAGAAACTCCAAACATGTTCTTGTGGCTTAATATATGTCTCATAAATCTCAGCCTATCTGATTTGCGAAAAATGGCTCCACAAAGCAGAGTTTATCTCATGATCTAAAAATTAAATTGCATCCAACTTCAAAATTAACACCATAACAGTAAATCTACCACTTCAAACGAAAGTCTTTGGGATCATTATTACAAATCTTCCATTGGGAGTCAATATATGCTAAATATCTTGAAAAATTGCATGTCGACCTAAGAGCTAGCACTATGGTGCTATCTATCCCTTCCCTATCCCTCAAATGTAGGTAAGGGATGGCACATGAAAGGGAAGCTTGCTATGGTGTCATTTCATCCCTTCCCTACACTATACGGGTACTCAATACGCATATTAGTCAACTCGTTGACTTGACCAAAATAGGGTACTCAGTGCGCGTTTCATAGGTTAAAGTTTACATAACTCGTTTCTGTCTCCCATTTCTTCTTCTTCCCTAAAACTCTTCTTCTCACAAACATATACCCCCAATCGATTTTCCTGTGGATTCCGGTCGATTCAGTTGGTAAGATCAAAAGGGTTTGAATATAACACGAAGGTGAAGGTTAGTGTGTATAAGCAGACAACATTTTAAATATCATAACCATTTACGATGACGTACAATAATCGCAACTGTCATGTGCTATGGGGAGTAACCATGAATACTTTTTTGAATTGAAACGTACTTGCGAACCATTATATCTATTCGATAAATCCGTTGTTGAACTTCACGTCTTGTTCGGTTATTAACGTTTCCAAACGCTTGTACAAAGGCGTCGAACACCAACGTCCATTGTTCATACGCGGAGAGGTATTGATTAACTTCAGTAGGCAGATTACAACCATTTACAAATGCTATGGTGAGTGCATCATCTTCTTCTACGGTATAACCAACCATTACCATGTTATTTATTTGTTCCAAATAAAATTTAGATACTGAGGATACGCGTAAAAATTTTGATTGTTTTGGTTGAGGAAGATTTTTACAATTTATAATAGGCATTGAAAGTAGTCGTTGGAATTTAGCCGTTGGGAATTACCCGTTACCAAAGATCTGTTGGAATAACATAATTTTATTCAAATTATCCTAATTAGAAATACATAAATAATTGTTACCTAAAAAATAGAAACTACATTACCTTAACTGAAATACGGCCTTACTAAAAATAAAATAAAATAAAACTAATATATTACAATGGATTACCAGAATTAAATACGACCTTACTTAAAAGAAAAAAATAATTAAGCTAAGCTATTAAAAATTGAACGGATTATCTTATTGGCTCTGCATCTGCCTGGCTAGTATGGCATTCTGTTGATATTCAAAGTACTTTTTTGCTGTTGGAGTCATTTTCTCGAGATCCAATTTCATTATTTCCCTTTCTTCTTTCATTTGAGATGCCTGAATTTGTTGTTGAGTTGTCTCTAACAACCTTTCCATAATTTGGTTTTGTTGTATCTGACGAGGTGGGATAATCGATCGGGATTCTTTTAGATAATCAACAAGTTTACTGCCTACGTCGCTCATCTGAGAGTCTTGCGAGGATGGTGTGTCGGGTTTATTTTTCCCAACCAACTTTTTATTAATTTGCGCTTTTTTCCCTGCTCTAGAAATGCGTTTATCTCCTACAAATCCACCAGATGATGTTCCAGGTATAGTCAGTGGGCTCGTAGTAGGGGTAGATCCTGATGCGAAAAGGATACCTCTAGGAATATTATTTTGAAATGGATTTGCAAATGGATTTTCGACGAACTGGCTTGAGGGTGGATTTTGGGAACTAGAGGGTGGGGAATTAAAAAAAATTGAGAAATTTGCATTCATTTGAGATGAAGGAGGATTAAACTCTTGTTCCATATCTTCAGTTACACCGACTGGTACAATTGGAACATCTTTAAGCATTTTATACTCAACATCTCGTTCAATTTTTTTTTTGTATATGTCAACATATAAGCTTTTCGCAATTAACATCTACATCAATGTAAAGATACCGTAAATAAGATATTAGTAAATTAAAATGTTTACAAACAACATATACAAAAACTATAATAAAAATATTTAAATAACATACCCGGTTAATTGAGTCAATGAACGGATTAGCAACTGTAGCTCTTGCAACACAACCATAAAAGTTATCCACTTCACTCTTCATTTTTCTAAACCGATTACGAACGCTTTTTGCAGTACGAGCGTTTCGATTTCCACCACAATCTTCGACAAATTTATTAAAAAGCACCACCCAAAACTGTTCCTTATCTACATAACTACTATAACCAACAACAAGGTACTGAGTAATAAGGTGATGATTTTCCAAAACACTAAATCTCGTTACGTGTTTCCTTTTGTGGCTTTGAGTCTCATCCATTGATGACCAAAACAAAATTTAAAAATATTACTTAAACAATAATAAAATTGGAAAGATTTTAGTGAAGAAATCAATTGATGTAGGAAGAAGAAATTGATTTGGTGTGGTTTGAGTAGAGAATTAGAGTGGTATTTATAGGGGATTTTGAAAAAATGTCTGTTGGGATCCGACGACGTAGAAAATAGAGCCGTTATTAGTGATGGATGATTAGGATCGGGTGTGAGAGAGGTGTTAACCAAAAAAGGTCAAACAAATATTATTTCCCGAAACGGGTACTCAGTACGCGTACAGAAAGCTACGCGTACTCAATACGTGTATCAACAGCTTTACACGTACTGATTACGCGTAAAGCATAAAATAATACGGGTACTGAGTACCCGTGTGATTTCCCTTCCCTACACAAGTGATCATATCTGTTCAGCCATATAGGGATGGAGGTATATATCCCTACTCGTGTAGGGATATAGGAGACCATAGTACTTGCTTTTGTTGGTTTTTGGTGGAAATTGAGGGATAGAGAAGGGATGCCCCCTTCCATAGTGCTAACTCTAACATAAACCTCAGTAATCCAAAATCTTGTGTGTTGTTTAAAGTTTACGCCATGAACAAAAATTTGTCCGTAGCATCAAACTCATGCAGAATCCAAAACTTGCCACTATGACGCAAAAGTTAACTTGTGACCTAAGATTTGCATTACAACCAATGACCGTAAATTTGCCACCATAATGTAATATTTACCATATATGCCTAGCTAGTCTCCAAAATTTTACCTCGTTACCTAGAATTGCGACATGACTCATGCTACCTCGTGACTCAAAATTTGTTACTATGGTTGGGTGTGTTTTTAGTGAGCTCTCACATTTAGCTTTGGAAAAAAATGATATTTGACTCAATTGAAAACAATTTTTTTATATGGTCACTTTGTGTTACCAAAAAAATATATTTTACAACTTTATGTTAAATATAAAGATACCCAACTGTAGTGGTAAAATGATATGTGGACACGTAGATCTATCTAAAAAAATGGAGTATCAAAGTAACATAAGAGGGAAGTACTAGATCTTATATGAAGGTTCAAACACAGCGATCCAGATATCTACCACATCTGCCCCGAAACACGACACGTGGAAAGCGAGGGAGGAATCAAACCGTTGAGTTTGAAACAGGCGATAGAGCATTAAATGATACTGACACAGCACACACGAGGTAACCAAAAGGTCAGAGCAGAGACCCGGTGGTAGAAGACTTACAAGGCACTCAAGACTCAGATCAAGATGACTAAGACATCGGGAGATAAAAGAAAATATCGGAATGACATATCGGAAAGATTGGACCAGTCCTCACGACAAGGGTACAACAACTTTAATAAACATATGCTGCACTATAATTATATTGTACGTGCAGCTCGCCTATAAATACCAGGATGTGTTGAGAGAGAAAACATGTTATGTATGTGAGAGAGCAAGGAGATATTGGCCAAGATTTGTTCTTGAGAGATTGATAGCTTAACCGGGTGACTTGTAAGTGTGATAACGTAATAAGATCATCGTTCACTCCCGTGAACGTAGGTAATCATGCCAAACCACATATATCTTTGTGTTACATGTCTTATTTTATGTTCTTCATTTTGAACATTAGATGAAGGATACTATAATTTCTACAACTGTACCGACAATAGTGAATATTAATCAGAAAGAATTAGCAACTAATCTTTCAATCAACCTAGTAAACATTTGGTGCATGTTTGGTTGAATTAGTTAAATAAAACACTTAACTAAACTTGCAGGACTCGAAGATACTCCCTCTGTCCCATATATAAAGGGGCAGAATGGGTTTTCTCTTATAATAAGAAAAAATTTGTTTTTAATAAATTTTCCTCTAGTTTCCTAATTTATCTTTATCATATCCAAATAAAAATATTAACAATCCTATATCTATGTATCTCATCCAATATTTCATTAATATGTATGATACACATACACTTTAAATAAGGGTATATGTGGAAAAACTATCCTTAGAATAGGAACTCTGCATATCTAATGGGACTAGAAAAATCTTAAACTTCGCTTGTATATAATAGGGACGGAGGGAGTACAAAATTACCTCTTTTTCTGCTCGAAACGTTTATACCAACACAAGTTACAACATGAATCTTGCACGATTGTGTTGCTTTTAATATGGCGGGCACCAACCCATACAAAAATAATAATTCTGGTCGTTGGGTTTCAAAGGTGCTGCTAATGATGATAAGATACGATATAACTTCTAGTATAAAATAATAGGTTTGGGAAAAATTATTATTTTAAGGAGATATTATATTACAGTTAAATAATATATATATATATATATCTATGTTAAATAGTAATTCCCTGTTTGGAGACTGAATTGTAAGTACAATATCGACTAATTTTGTAGAGATATTATATTATGGACTAATTAAAATACAAATACAAGCACTCCAAGTATAAATTATAATTTTTGTTGTAATAGAACAACGTGACACCGAACCATTTGAATGTAATACAAACTATTAGGGATGAGATACAACTTGATTTTGAATTTTAAAGAAAAATAATCCAATATTGAATCATATTTTAAGAAAATTTAATATATGTGGGATTTAACATTATTATTTTATATATTATTTGGGACTTATTAATTCTTAAGGGAAAATTTTGATATGAATTATGATTTTATCGAATTTATTATTTTACCACTAGGATCCCGAGTTAAGACCAAAGAATTTTATTATTTAACCGAAAATATTATATTATTTCATTTTTATTTTTTAAATAATTACAAAGTTAAAAATTACATACTAGGCAAGCGAGCGACAAGTTGTGCTGCTAGCCCTTTTTGAATAGCAAAACCTATCCTATTAAAAATAAAATCTCGTGAGCCAGGGGTCATTACATTGCTGCGCATGACTTTCTGGACCCTCTTGAGTAGTCCAACTGCTTCTGGAGCCAAATCGCCAAAAGTATCAAAAGCAAAGGGGACGAAACCATGCCCATTGTCAACACATGCTTTCTCATGCTTCGATATCTTACCTGAGGCAGCCTTTAGCGCTGCTCGCCCGACTGTAAAGGTGCCATGTCCAATGCCTACCAAAGGAGATACCCCGGTGAGGTCAACACATGTGTGTTTCCCATTAGCCCATCCAAAAATAAGAACATCACTGGTCTTAGTGTCGATCTCCCTTCAAGTGGGTCTGTCAGGAAATGCACAGGTGCTTCTTTCTTTGCCGAAATGCCAGACCTCCACAGTACATCATACAAAATATCCCTCACATGATCATGTCTATATTTATAACCAGGGTTTACTTTACAATGAACTGCATGTTCCCCATATGAATCCAAGCAACTTTGTGATGCAAGCGGGCAGCGAGAGTCAGAGGATAAAGCGGGATCATTAACACTGTATTTGAGGATAGACCGGTACTCCAAAGGAGACATCTTCTTCCCCGGCCCCTCAATCGGAATAGCCAGGAAGAAAATCTTGGGCATGTCTTTGCTTGCAAACAACCAAAAACCGCTTCGTCTCTCCGTTAGCATGTAAACTCTATCAATGTCCTTAACCACTTTACCAAAAAGAGCACTCGCTAGGATGCTTTGTGCTTTAGGGGGGGCGTTGTCTTTATTGGTGAAGTTGTTAAGATCAAAATCAGGAAGAGTCACTTGTAACGTTTCCAAAGCCTTATTAAAATTATCATCCATACCGTCCACACCACTACTCCTCAATATGTGATCCTGTAATCCCCAAGATTGCACACGTGAAGCCACAAAAACATACTCAGACGCCTCCCTAGAAGTGTAAAGTCCAAGACCTCCATATCTGATAGGTAGAGTAGATAGTCTCCACTGTAGCTCTCCAAAGAACGGTCCCCCGCACACCACGATGCCTTCCACCACTTCTCGCAAGCCTCTATCAAATATATCTACCTCCTCCATAATATAGTCTGGGTGACAAATACGAAGGCCAAAAAGCAGCTTGGAGATACCCATGCACGTTCGTAAAAGCAGCAATTCACTTTGAGGATCATGGAGCTTGGATAAAATCTGCATCAAATCCACTGCTTTTTCAGCCCTCTTAATGGAAAGGCCCTTCACAAAACCATCGTCGAGGCTAACTGCACCACCTAATAGTTTGACTCCCTTATCTGGTCTTGAGATTTCGACAGGAAACATCCCATCACTTATCCTTCGTCCATCACAAGAGGGCCAAAATATTTCAGTTTTCTTAATATTCAGTATAAGCCCCAGCACACAGCCCTTCTATTTTGATAATAGTGAGTGCTTTTGCCACTTCTTCGGTGTCGCCAATAACAGTGCCATCATCAAGATACAAGGCATGTAGGGATAATATGCAGTGCTCATTTATCTTAGCTATAAGCTGATGAAGTACCAGAGCAAATAACAAAGGCCCTAAAGGGTCACCTTGTTGTACTCCTGTGGATGAGTAGATAAAGGAGTCCCCCACATAGAGACGTGCAAGTTGACCATACAAGTATTCTACCCAAGGCGATATAGATGGAAAAAGCTTACGTACCTCAGAAAGCATAGCCGTTCGGTCAACTAGGTTAAAAGCATTGGTAAAGTCAACCATTAGCATAGAGAGGCTAGCGTCTACATGATGTTTACTGACAAACCTATTCATATCATGTAGGATTGCCTCAGCACCACCTGAAACACCTACACCAAACTGGAAATCCTGTAGATACGCTGACATGTCCTTACCAACCCCTTTCATCGCTGCTTTGGACACCAGTCGACGCCAAATTGTCCCAACAGCAATGGGACGAATGCTCTTATCCGGTTTAAGGAGGGGTGTTAGGGGAGCCGATGCAATGAACTCCGCTAGGTTAAGAGGGCATCTCCCGCCAAGCCAAAGATTAACAACCCTAGTTATGGCCGTGACCATATCAGCATCCACAGTTGAGCCTTCCCCACAGAAAGCATCCAACAAATGTTGTGCCCGAAGGCCATCCCTTCCACACGAAGTTCCCTTAGGGAAAGATTTAATACAACTAAGAATGGTACCTTCTTCGGCCACTAACGGTGTCTCCTGCAACGCATGTGAGTTGGTTTCCGTGGAGGCGGCATCGTCGGATGCTTATCTTCAAGTGCTTTCCTTGTGTTCTCGTTGTATGGCGCCACCCCGGACGAACTGATGGCTTTAACAGCCGCTGTGAAGTTCCCATCCGCCACCTTGCGCAAACAAGTAGAGATATTGGTACCGAGCCTGTAAAATCATCTTATCATCTTATCGAGTATTATTTTAAAGAATTTATAATGGATTATCATCTTATCAAAATTCGGTAAAATCGATAATTCCAAATTGTTTACTTTTTTTTTTGGCTTTGAAGTTTAGATAAAATTAAGTAGTAAGAATATTTAAAGCTCTTCACAAATCATTTTATTTTGATACATTGATAAAGTTCGAAACTTTGTACAAGGAGAGGGACCTCGGTCTTTTTTATTTTTATTTTTTTTGAATAAGAAAACAGGGAACCCCGAAGATTACATAAGTTGGTGGCGGTTTCCATAACCATCATCAGGTAAGTAATTCAAGTAACACAAAAAGGAATTACCGAACCATGTGTTCGTTAAACATTCCAATAGATTTATTGCCGCCAGACTTCTGGATATAAAGTTTTCAGAAGATGGAAATTTAGATTGTTTCCGTCCTACAACCTTGTGGGGCTTTTCATTATGTTGTTCACCATTTTCCTAGTAGCTTAAAGGACTTTCATGTTGTCACTCTCAATTTGTACCATCTGAAGATGCAAATCGCATGTCCACTTGATCGTCAGTGATCAATTGCAGAATTCTTATTACCAAGATCCAAATAATAGCTACATTTATTTTCATAGACATAATAGGAGGGTTTGACATACACTCACAATTGGCAATGCTCATATCTTCCTCCCTATTTGGTAAAAGCCTACTTCTAATGTTATCCTTTACTAAAGAGGTGACAATGTACTTAGTTCTTTCTACATTAGGTCTAATTTTCCTAAACACTAGATCACATCTAGATTTCCAAATGTCCCATAGAATGTTTGCCATTGTTTCTGGCCAGTTGAGCAACTTTTTTTCCTTGATGTAATTTCTAGTAAACCAGTTCCTAACCATCCAAGGATATGCACCTGATTATTCAAAACAAACTCAATGTTAAAACCAATACTATCAAAAACAATCAAAGTGAAATCACATTTTAGAAAGATATGGGTTAGAGTTTCTTCATGATGTCCACACAAAGGACATGACTTGTTTATGGCTGAAAGGACTCTTTCCATCCTCTGATTGAGGGGGAGGATATCGTGGACACATTTCCAAAGGAATGTTTTAATCCTTGGAATTATTTTGAGCCTCCAACTCTTGTTCCAAAAAGTACCATCATGTTGTTGCTTTTGGTGACCACTAGTCACAATCTGTTTATATTATGATCTGGTAGTGAACTTTCCATGGTCTTTTAGGTTCCATACCAATTTGTCTCGGCTTCCCTTGTTGATCCTAACTCTTCCAACTATTTCCACTACCTCTTTCTGAAAACAGACTTGCAACTTATTTGTATTATATTTCAAGCTTTCACATGTACCTTCAATAAGCTCAACAACGAATGTGAAACCCTTGTTATGTTGATTTAGGGGTTGCAAATTACCCACTATCTCAGGACACCATAAGTCCTTCCAGATTCTGATGTTATTCTCGTCTCCAACTGGGGAAGTATTCTCACACTCCTTCAAGCGAGACTTCGAATGTACCAACAACTCAGCAGAGTATGAAACCTTCCTCATAGGGATGTCAATAGATAATCAAGCAAGAGTCACGCGTCTGGAGATAAGAGGTGACTCCAAGTTACTGGTGAACCAAATGAATGGAGTATACGCATTGAAGGAAGTAACGCTAGCTTCATACCGATCAGAAGCACAAAGGTTACTAAACTATTTTATCAATGCAACCATAACCCATGTTGGTCGCAGTGACAACAAACAAACCGATTGTCTAGCAACAATGGCTTCCAAATTGAATTTTGAAGGTTTGGAAGAAACCCTGACAGTAAAAAGGAGAACCATAGAATCAACATGGCTATCACAATACAAAGACACCAAGACTGACGATTGGCGAACTCCGATCATTCAAGAGCTCAACAGCTCACTCTCCTAAGGAAAGGTCAGTCTCAAAACCCTGCAGAACTTCTTCATGCTTCATGGTATGCTGTATTATCGAAACCCAGATGGTTCCCAGTCAAGATGTCTTGGGGATGACGAAGCACAACTACAGTTGAATCGTGTTCACAATGAAATTTGTGGACAATCACTGGTGGTAACGCTTTACCGATGACTTCAACGCCTGCGCTATTACTAGCCAGAGATGGAGACTCAATCCAGACTACTTCAGAAGTCCTGCTCAAATTTCTAAGCACAACCATATCAATTGGAAGTTTTTAATGTGAACCACACTTGGGACTGGAGAGAGCCATACATTAGCTATCTCCATGACGGAGAAACTCCTGCCAATCAAAAGGATGCCATCAAGATAAAGCAAAAGGCCAAGCGATTAGTATTCCACGAAGGGATCATGTATCGTAAGATCTTCGAAGGTGATCTATTAGGATGCCTGGATGAGGTAGAAATCCCAATCATCCTGAAGGAAACCCTAAGGGAGACAGAATAAACTACAACGGAACTCGTTCAATAAATGAGGTCTCAACGTCGACCAAGTCGTACTTTTCTCCTAAACCCTAATCAGGACTCCCAGGGCAGCACCTGACGATGTTTATCTATGCGGTAAGTATGTATTTACATTAGCTTGGTCATTTAAGTATACAATTTTTTCACCATCTCATGCCTACCCCATAATAGTATAACCATTATGTGTTAGGCAGGGGGACTTAATGTTGATGGTGGATTTTCATTTGAGGCAAAAATTGTAAAAGCCAAAATTATGGGCTAACATCTTGCAAAAGATAAAGCCATTAATAAGTGATGAATACTTCTTCACTTTACTAATTCACCTAGAATGGAGCATGTGGCAACAATCCCAGTATTCTGTGAATTAAATACATGATATTCATCCAGGTTGGATCATGTAGCAACAATCCCATATACCCTGTGAATTTACAGCATTATTAATTAATGCATGACCAGCTTTGTATTTTCTGTACTCATTATCGGTGCGGCATGACGAATGAGTGTTGTTCTCAGCAGAGCAACACGAACCTCCAAGCATTAATAATGAAACATGTACGAAATACCCGTACAGGCTGCAACTCTTGGTTTGTTATAATATCCCGATTGAGCATACATATCTCGGTGTGTTATACTAGCCCGATTGAGCATATTTGAATATGGACTATCCATATCAGTATCAGAAACGATCATGACCATCCAACATCACCAGCATGATTGAATGGCATGATTGAATGGCTTAGATTGAATCCATGACCCTGAGAAGGTATTGGAATATTCACTACTGACCTAACCCAAAAGGGTGGCATAGCTTTCCAAACCGTCAAGGCCAAAGAAGTATGGACGAGAAACCCTAAATTAGGGTTTGCGGCACATTACATGTGTAGCAAAACAGCCTCAACCATCCATCTTCGCAGGCATAGATGGAGGGTGTAGATGTAGATTCAAAGAGACCATAGCATGTCAACACGCTCACTGTAAGCCCGCCTACATACATGACTGATCGGTCAGGACCAACCATGGCTGGTCGTTCTAGATCGTGCGCCCAAAGTGGTCATGCCGCACGGCCGGCAAAATCCTAATTAGGGTTTGCATTGATCGCAAAAGTCTGTTTTCTCCTGATCGAATGAAGGGTTTAGGAGTCTACTGAGCAGGTCCAGTGAGCATCAACATGATCACCGTGGACCCATCTATCTCCACACCCGATCGTCCAAGGCATACCATGCCTGGTCGTTCCAATTCGCACGCCCAAACTAGCGTGGTCACACTTCCCAATCGCAAACTAAACTCGACCACTCAACTTTGCCGGAAGAATTGAGTGGCTTAGACCACGTTCCTATGGGAAAGTAAGGTATAGGCATGTACACCCGCCTTCCACATACACGCTAAACCAATCGACCGGGACCGACCAAGCTTGGTTATCCCGAAATGCGCGCTTGAAGAAGGCATGATGCGTGGCATTTGCGACACCAAACTTCTGTTATAAATCAATCCTGACTGCTTCTTTGCCGGACAAATTGAGCGATCCAGATCACACTTTCACGGGACAATGAGGTATGGGCATGTATACCGGCATGCCTTCTACACGCATGCCCGATCGGGCATGCCAAAATCGTGTCCCAAGCTTGGATTCGTCCAAGCTAAAAAGTGGTGCTTGCGCACCTCTTCTACAACCCTAATTCCACTACCGGTCGCAGATGAGTGTCTCAAAGATCATCTCGTCCGTCCAACTTCACCGACTTGGTTATACATCGCTGGTCAGGAGTTAATTGGTCACAACCCGTCACTCTATCCCACCATGTGGTCGGCCAAGGAAGGACTTGCTTGCGCAACCTCCAAACCATCACATGAAGTAGGCTGGACATGAGGCTATTCTGAGACGCTCAAACAGTGATGCTTCATACATGCTGAATATACTCGATGCAGTACCTGCATAGAATACACTTGATACTTCACAAGTATCGACTTCCTAAATAACTTAGTTATTTAATCTAGCATTACATGCTACTTTCTGTGGGTCCCACGATCCACACACTCAAGATATCAATCATGTCACAAACTGGGGGATACATACTGGGGTATTGGTCTGGCGGTTTATAGCGTGCAGCGCGCCATCACAAGAACGTGTCATGAAGTCATGTACGGTTAGTGATAATGGGAGAAGTGGGCAAGACTAGTCGGGTGACACTAACACACGACTCCATCACTCCACTTTCTCCACTTCCACGAGATACGAGGGTTAGGCTTAAAGACTTGTATAAATAGGTTCTCCTTCCTATTTTCCAAAGGAACAAGGCAAGACAAGACAACAGAGGCAATTATTGATACAATCGTATTCAAACACCGGAACTGATAGCTTAGATCATGTAAGCCAGTTCATCTTTCTGATACAATTTATACATATACAACATCTTCACAATCTCAACACCTTATTCGCTTCCATACCTAAGATCAACTCCTTCACTTTGTGACCGAAACAAGTCTGGAATGACCATTTCTTGGTTTAGGCTAGATTTGCATAGATTTATTTCTTATCTACATGCACTCCCGTGCAATGAATTTGTTTAAGGGTTAGACTCATTTATCATCCACACACCCCAAATTACCAAAACCGGCAAAAATAATTTTCACCAGTAACAAATTGGAGACCACAACGGAAGGTTAATCTCTTGGTTGTAAAGTCAATTTATTCAATATCATTCAATCAGTTTCGAGATGGTTGGTCTTAGGACCACCTCGACAGTCTAAAATCCGGATGGTTCATCCAACGGAGATACCCCTCCTCCTAACGGCGTATCTGACGGCATGATCAGGAGATTTCCAATATTAAGCGAACTAGCACGGGTACATGAGATTCACACGAAGAATATGGAACTAATCAATGAATCGATAAACGTCATACTTGATCTCCTCATCAAGATGACATCAGAGATGAGCATTCCGGAGACCTATACACCGGGGACTAGTTCCCCTTAGATTAACAAAATTACTACGAACCAGAGACCAGTAGATCAGGAAGCGGCATATCTGGTGGAGAGATTGTGTGAACTCTTGCACCTATCGAAGAATCAACGGGCAGAGACGTTTGATGTAATTAATAAAATAGATCTGGATGAACACCTGACTCCTTCACGTCCAGAAGTCCTAACTGCATCGGAAATATCTGTAAATAATGTAACATTTATAGAAGACGACATGATGGCAGAGGAAGGTCACAACCGGGCCCTACATGTTACCTCATGCATCAAGGGTTCAGAGTTTAGGAGGGCCCTCATCGACACAGGAGCATCTTCGAATGTGATTAGTCTCAAGACTCCCAGGACAGCCAAGGTTATCCCATGCAAGATTGTACGGCAGCCCACCACAATGACGGACTTCGAAGGAAACCATACCAGCACATGCGAGTATGTCAATCTGAATTTATCAGTAGGACCCGTTTAGTCAAAAGTGAAATTTGAAGTCATAGAAAAGGAGCCGGACTACCATATGATACTAGGGAGACCGTGACTTCATGAAAATAAGGTCATCCCTTCAACGTGTCACCAGTGCCTGAAGACCATGCTAAATGAGGAATTCATCCGTATTCCTGCATCATTGTCTCCGTACGCACCAATATGCGGAGTGGAACTGTTTGAGCCAACAAAAAAAACTCCGCAGGGAAGGTCAGACAAAGTCCTGTGCACCCCACTACCCACGTGGGCTTTAGTCTAGGAAGAAGACCGACTTGCATCACTGCGGGCTAAGCACCACGACACGCCTGACGAGGTATCCATTTTTATCCGGTAAAGCTTCAACCTATGCTCATACCAAAAAGGAACGCACTTTCGATGCAAACCGTTATCATAAGGGGAAGAAAATATATTGGCGCACTGTTAGAAATCAGTAGGAGAGACTGGCACCCAGTCTCCGCCCAGTTGAATGCTTCAAGAACGACGAAACACAAGAGGAGGTATTGGACGCTCTACGACAGATACAAGATGTCACCAACTCCATAACTGACGAGCTCGATAATGTTAACATCGGGAATGAAGAATCTCCCAGGACTGTCTCTATCAGTTCGACTCTGTCCGTGGACTAACGTGCGAGTCTTGTCCAACTACTCAAGGAGTACCAAGATGTGTTTTCCTGGACATACGAGGAAATGCCTGGTCTAGACGAAACATTGGTCACCCATCACCTACATGTCATACCTGGATCCAAGCCAATCAAGCAATCTCCGAGGCAATTCAGACACGAAGTGGAAGAACAAATCAAGAACGAAATTCAGAAGTTGCTCGTTGTTGGCTTCATCAGACCTATTCATCATCCGACCTGGTTAGCTAATGTGGTCCTAGTAAAGAATAAAAATGGACATATTCGGTGCTTCATGGATTTTAGAGACTTAAACAAGTGATGCCCCAAGGATGACTTTCCTCTGCCTAACATCGACATGTTAGTAGACGCCACCAGTGGACATGGCATGTTCTCCTTCATGGATAGTTACAACGGCTACAATCAGATAAGGATGTATGAACACGATGCAAGTAAGACAGCCTTCCGAACCCGTCTTGGCAATTTTTACTATACTGTTATGCCATTCGGTTTAAAGAACGCCGGAGCAACGTATCAACGTGCTATGACGACAATCTTCCATGACATGATGCATAAACAAGTAGAAGACTATGTAGATGATATCGTGGTCAAGTCAAGGGCTCGAGCAGATCACACCAACGTCTTACGGCAAGTGTTTGAGAGGTGTTGATAATACAAATTGAAGATTAATTTTTTGAAATGCGCTTTCGGTGTCTCTTCAGTCAAATTTATGGGATTCCAAGTGACTGTATAAGGGATCAAGGTAGACCCGTACAAGACTCAGGATATCCTCACAATTCCGCCTCCACGAACTGTGAAGGAGCTCCAAAGTTTCATGGTAAAGGTGAACTACATTCGACGTTTTATACCTGGTCTAGCCCAACTTGCTGCCTCATTCACCCCCTTGCTGAAGAAAGGAGCCATCTTCATTTAGACCGCAACCCAGCAGAAATATTTTCGAAAGATTCAATGAATACTGTCATCTCCAGCCATCATGAAGTCTCATGTCCAAGGGATGATGTTGTGTCTCTACACCGCCTTCAGTGACACCGCAGTAGGGGCTCTACTCGCTCAGGAAGATGACGAGGGAATCAAACGTCCCATATACTATTTCAGCCGAATATTGAGAGATGCTGAACTCATATATCCCAAAGCGGATAAAGCATGTCTATCTTTGATCCATTCCATTCAGAAGTTTAGGCATTACCTACTATCCAATAAGGTGATACTCGTGTCTAAATATGATCTTGCAAAGTTTTTACTTTCAAAGACGGTCCTGACGGGAAAGACAGGAAAGTGGCTTCTCCAAATATCAAAGCTGGACATAACATGTACGTCACCTAGAGATATCAAGGGTCAAGAAGTCGCAGACTTACTAGCAGCATTCCCTGGAGAAGGCACTACAGGGCTACACGAGGATCTTCTAGGAGAATTTCCAAACATCTCTGTTTTGGAAGAAGAAGTGTGGCTCTTGTATTTTGATGGTTCTACTACCCCTAGCAGTAATAATGGATGAGCGGGCGTGGTATTAGTATCTCCAACTGGGGAAGTATTCTCATATTCCTTCAATATGGACTTCGAATGCACCAACAACTCAGCAGAGTATGAAACCTTCCTCATAAGGCTGTCAATAGCTAAGCAAGTAGGAGTCACGTATCTGGATATAAGAGGTGACTCCAAGCTACTGGGTGAACCAGATAAATGGAGTATACACATTGAAGGAAGTAACGCTATCTCCATACCGATCAGAAGCACAAAGGTTACTAAACTATTTTTCCGATGTAACCATAACCCATGTTGGTCGCAGCAACAACAAACACGCCGATTGTCTAGCAACACTGGCTTCCAAATTGAAGTTCGAAGGTTTGGAAGAAAGACACCAAGACTGAAGATTGGCGAACTCCAATCATTCAAGAGCTCAATAGATCACTCTCATAAGGAAAGGTCAGTCTCAAAACCCTGCAGAACTTCTTCATGCTTCATGGTATGATGTATTATCGAAATCCGGATGGTTCCCTGTCAAGATGTCTTGGGGATGATGAAGCACAACTGCATCTGAATCATGTTCATAATGAAATTTGTGGACAATCACTGGTAGTAATGCTTTACTGATGACTTCAACGCCTGGGCTATTACTGGCCAGAAATGGAGACTCAATCCAAACTACTTCAGAAGTCCTGCTCAAATTTCCAAGCACCGCCACATCAATTAGAAGTTGTTAATGTGAACCACACTGGGGACTAGAGAGATCCATACATTAGCTATCTCTATGATGAAGCAACTCCTGCCAATCAAAAATATGCCATCAAGATAAAGCAAAAGGCCAAGCGGTTCGTATTCCACGAAAGGATCCTGTATCGCAAGATCTTCGGAGGTGATCTATTATGATGCCTGGATGAGGTACAAATCCCAGTCATGCTGAAGTAAACCCTAAGGGAGACCGAATCAACTACAATGGAACTTGTCCAATTAATGAAGTCTCAACGCCGACCAAGTCGTACTTTTCTCCCAAACCCTAATCAGGACTCCCAGGGTAGCACCTGACGATGTATGTCTATGCGGTAAGTATGTATTTACATTAGCTTGGTTATTTCAGTGTACAAATTTTCCACCATCTCATGCCTACCCTACAATAGTGTAACCATTATGTGTTAGGCAGGGGACTTAATGTTGATGGTGGATTTTCATTTAAGGTTAGAATTGTAAAAGCCAAAATTATGCACTAACATCTTGCAAAAGATAAAGCCATTAATAAGTGATGAATACTTCTTCACTTTACTAATTCACCTAGAATGGAGCATGTGGCAAAAATCCCAGTATTCTATGAATTAAATACACGAAATTCATCCAGGTTGGAGCATGTAGCAACAATCCCATATACCCTGTGAATTTACAGCATTATTAATTAATGCATGACCAGCCTTGTATTTCTTGTACTCATTATTGGTGTGGCATGACGACTGAGTGTTGTTCTCAGCAGAGCAACACGAACATCCAAGAATTAATAATGAAACATTTACAAAATACCCGTACATGCTGCAACTCTCGGTGTGTTATACTAGCTCGATTGAGCATACATCTCTCGGTGTGTTATACTAGCCCGATTGAGCATATTTGAATCTGTACTGTCCATATCAGTCTCAGAACGATCACGACCATCCAACTTCACCAGCATGATTGGATGGCTTAGATTGAATCCATGACCCCGAGCAGGTATTGGAATATTCACTACCGACCCAACGCGGGGCCCGCATGGTCGGCCACCCCAAAAGGGTGGCATAGCTTGCCAAACCGTCCAAGACAAAGCAGTATGGACGAAAAACCCTAAATTAGGGTTTGCGGCATATTACATGTGTCGCAAAACAGTCTCAACCATCCATCTTCGCAGGCATAGATGGAGGGTGTAGATGTAGATTCAAAGAGCACAGAGTATGTCAACACGCTCACTGTAAGACCGCCTAAACATATAACTGATCGGTCAAGACCAACCATGGCTGGTCGATCCAGATCGTGCGCCCAAAGTGGGCATGCCGCACGGCCAGCAAAACCCTATACATTGATCGCAAACGTCCGTTTTCACCTGATCGAATGAAGGGTTTAAGAGTCGACTGAGTAGGTCTAGTTAGCATCAACATGATCATCGTGGACCCATCTATCTCCACACCCAATCATTCAAGGCATGGCATTCCTAGTTATTCTAATTCGCACGCCCAAACTAGCGTGGTCACACTTCCCAATCGCAAACTGATCTCGACCACTCAACTTTGACGGACAAATTGAGTGGCTTAGATCACGTTCATATGGGAAAGTAAGGTATATGCATGTATACCAGCCTACCACCTACACGCTAAACTAATCGACCGGGACCGACCAAGCTAGGTTGTCCCGAAACGCGCCTATGAAGAAAACATGATGCGCGGAATTTGCGACACCAAACTTCTGTTGTAAATCAATCCTGACCGCTTCTCTTTACCGGATAAATTATGCGATCCAAATCACACTTTCACGGGAAAATGAGGTATGGGCATGTATATCGGCATGCCATCTACACGTATGCCCGATCGGACATGCCAGAATCGTGTCCCAAGCCTGGATTCGACCAAGATGAAAAGTGGTGCTTGCGCACCTCTTATAAAACCCTAATTCTACTAACGGTCGCAGATGAGTGTCTCAAAGATCATCTCGTCCATCCAACTTCACCATCTTGGCTATACATCCCTGGTTAGGAGTTAATTGGTCAGTGAGGCGTCATGGTGATCACCACCCGTCACTCTACCACACCATGTGGTCGTCCAAGGGAGGACTTGCTTGCACAACCTCCAAACCATCACATGAAGTAGGATGGACATGAGGCTATTCTGAGACGCTCAAACAGCGATGCTTTATACATACTGAATATACTCGATGCAGTACCTGCATATAATACACACGATACTTCACAAGTATCGACTTTCTAAATAACTTAGTTATTTAATCTAGCATTACATGCTACTTTATGTGGGTCCCACGATCCACACACTCAAGACATCAATCATGTCACAAACTGGGGGATACATACTAGTATTGGTCTGGCGGTTTATAGTGTGCATCGCGCCATCACAAGAACGTGTCAAGAAGTCATGGACGGTTAGTGATAATGGGAGAAGTAGGAAAGACTGGTCGTGTGACACTAACACACGACTCCACTACTCCATCACTCCAATTTCTCCACTTCCCACGAGATACGAGGGTTAGGCTTAAAGACATGTATAAATAGGTTCTCCTCCCTATTTTCCAAAGGAACAAGGCAAGACAAGAAACCATAGGCAAGTGTTGATAAAATCGTATTCAAACACCGGAACTGATATCTTACATCCTGCAAGCCAGTTCATCTTTCTGAAACAAGTCATATATAGCCAACACCTTCATAATATCAACACCTTCTTCGCTTCCCTCCCTAAGATCAACCCCATCTCCTTCACTTTGTGACCGAAACAAGTCTGGAACAGTCATTTCTTGGTTTAGGTGAGATTTGCAAAGATTGATTTCTCGAATCTACAAGCATTCCCGTGCAGTGCATTTTTTTTAATGTTTAGACTTATTTCTCATCCACATACCCCAAATTACCAAAACCGGCAGAAATAGTTTTCACCCGTAAACAAGTATACATACCTTTCATAAGTCTCCAAGTTATCTTTGCTAGCATAGCATTGTTGAAACTTTGCAAATTCAAGAAACTCCCCCCCCCCCCCCCCCCCCCCCCCCAACCCCCCAATTCCTTTAGTATACAAACGTCACCCCAAGATTTTAGGTATATTCCTATGGATATCGAAACATATTTTCCCCAAAATAAATCACGTTGGATCCTGTTAATATTTTTTAGATACCGCAACAGGAATCCTAAAGAAATTCATTTGATACATTGGAACGGTATTAGTACAAGTGTGAATCAAAGTAGACTTGGCAGCATGCGACAAATTCTTATTCAAGTTTTGAAGTTTATTTTCAACCCTATCAATAACATTTTGAAAATAAATCACCTTAGATGTATATGTGAAAAGTGGTGCCTAAGCACTTATCATTAAAATCTATCCTACTAACTCCAAAAATGTTTCTAACACTATCAATAATGTTCTGGTGGGAGTTGGTACTAAAAAAAATTCTGAACTTCTCGAAATTTATCAACTGACCCGAGGCATTATTAAAATCAGTGAAAAAATTTAGGATTTTCCCACCTTCAAAGTTATTAGCTGGCGAGAAAACTAACAGGTCATCGACGAACAACAGATGGGAAATTGTTGATGCATTGCTCCCTATTTTTATCCCATGGATAAGATTAGACTCCTCGGCCTTAGCTACAGCACGAGATAACACTTCCATACATATTATGAAAAGGTAAGGAGATAAAGGATTTCCCTGCCTTAAGCCTCTAGACGGAATAAACCGATCCCTCGGCATACCATTTACCATAAAATGGTAAATTGTTGGCTTTGAAAAGAGGGACCTCGTCCGACTAATGATAGTTGTTTACTTTGCGAAGTTGGGAGTTCAAATTTTGGTGCTTTATGGAAATTTTACCTTCCAAATTTGGCTCTTCTGTTTGTTTGACCAGCAAATGGGTATGCTTGAGGAAAGTTTCTATTTTTTTAAATAAAATAAATAAAAAGATAAAAGATTTTCATTAAGCACAAGGCAAAGCAGAGTTAAACGTTACATGACATTTTTTCAGCTTCTAATCTAGAGCTAACATACATAGGGAGTTCAGTACTCCATTTCCTAGCATAATTATTATTCCTAGCAAACTTAGCAAGTAGGTCTGCTACTTGATTACTTTTCCTACTTCTAAAATACAATTGGACATTACCTAAACACTTGACTAAGTGTTGAAACTCCTAACAACATTAATATCTTCCCATATGGTGATGATATGAGTTCCACTGATGCTTTCCATAACTTATTTATTGTCTCCCTCTACAATAACATTCTGCAGCTGCAACTGGATGATCCAATGAAGAGATTTTAAAACTACAATTGCTTCAGCTTTTAAAACTACAATTGCTTCAGCTTGAACAACTCTACAATAACTCCTACCCTTTCTACCAAAGTCCGGGCCTCCACCATCCTCCTTGTAAAATATCTTATAATTAGAGAAATACCATCATAAAAATTATCAGGCAAAATAGAAGCATCAATGTTAGTTTTCAGCTTTCCTATATGAGGTGGTTTCCATTGCTTGTTATCAGTGTAATTGGCCATATTTCTGCCAACTATATTGTTAGCCACCTGAACCTGGTTAGTACTAAAGTTAGTGTGAACATTTCTTTCATTGCAGAAAGTAATGATTCTGTGTTTTAAGGTTGAGCTTGTGCATCTGAAATTGTTGAAGAACAGTTCACATCTAGACTTCCATATAAACCACATAGTAATGACTATTAGGTTTATTTTAGTCTTCTTGTTGAAAGAAATGTTGTTGTCTGAATTCCACCAACTTCTTAACCATAGAATGATGTCTGTGAAAGTACTTAGCTCTTGATCTGTTTCAAGAGATATTGCATTCCACATACTTCTAGCATAATTGCATTCATCAACAGATGAGTAATATTTTCTTCATCAGTGTTGCATATTTGGCATTGCACCTTCTGATTTTGAGAATGACTTGCATATCTTTCATTAATAGGGATGATATCATGAGATACTTTCCACAAGATTAAAAATTGGCGTTTGTATGGAATTTGAAGATACCATATGCTGAGCCAGAATTTAGCTTCATCTTCTTTGCTAGCCAAGCTTGGATTCTTCTGGCATAGAATTTCCTTGTATGTGAAATTGACTAAAGTGTCTACTTCTTGTAAGAGACCATAGAATTTTATCTTCATGTTGTATAGATGGTCTGATGTTTAGAATCTTATCAATCTGGTCTTGAGTGAAGTATTTCTATAGCATATTTAGGTAACAACTTTGAGTGTGATCATCAAATAGCTCATTCAATTTCATGTAGTATGGGTACTCTTCATAAGTAGATAAATTTTGTTGGATTTATTAAGTAGTGAAACCCTCTATCCAATCATCTCTGAACACATAAACAATTTTTCCATTTCCAATCTTCCATATATGGAATTGCTTCACCCAACTAATGCCAGTACATATACTTTTCCATATAGCATTTCCATTACTTGAGATATCATCTTGAAGAATATTTTCCTTTTCAAAATGTTAGCTTTCAGGTATTCAACCCATTTTCTTTATTTTTCTTGAACTAATCTCCATTCCAGTTTTGTAATCATTGCCTCATTAAAGACCTTTAGATTTTTGATTTCTAGACCTCCCATCTTTTTGGAATGCTGACAGTTTCCAAAGATTTGAAATAGACTCCTTTACCTTGTTTCTTGTTCCACAAATATCTTCCTTGAATGGATTCTAAGTTGTTTATGTTTTGTTGATTAAGGATGAAGCAGCTCATTTGGAATTGTGCCATTGAGTTAGTGATATATTGGATTTGTATTCTTTTTCCTGCTTGATTATTCATCCCTGCTTGCCATTGTAGAAGTATGTTTTGCATTTTGTCTTGAATGTTGCATAAGCTTTTGGTTCTCTGCTTGCTGATGAAAATATTAATGCCCATATATTTTTCCTCCGATGGCATTATATTCATATATCTAAGATACCACAAATCTGCTGCTTTATTTCATCATTTAATTTTTTTGTTGAAGTGTAAGCTTGACTTGTTAAAATTAACCATCTGGCCTGACACCTTACAGAATTTATTGATTATGTTCTTAATATTTTTGATAGAATTCACATTGGAAGAGGAGGAGAGAATGCAATCATCTGTACAGAACAGATGGGATATTAGTGGACTCTTCTTTGCTGGGAATATAGGAGTTATGCTTTTGTTTATCATTGAGGCATGAATCATTCTGCTAAATCCCTTCATGCATATTATAAACAAGTATGGAGATAGGCTATCACCTTGTATTAATCCTCTTGTTGGATGGATTGTTTAAATTGGGGATCCATTTAGCATAATATATATATTGTTGTTGTAGAAATGCATTGATTTACAAGATTGAACCATTTTCCAAAGAAACCCAATTTCTTCAGAATATTGATGATGAACTTCCACTCCATTCCATCAAATGCTTTTGACATATCCAACTTTATTGCTATTGCACCATTACTTGTTTTTGTTGTATTCATGTAATATATGACTTCATGAGCAATGACATTGTTATCTATTATATTTATTCCAGGAACATAAGCAGCTTTACTTGACATGGGAATATTAGTTTATGTAACAGAGGTTTCAACCTGTTTGTCATGATTTTTGAGATGATCTTAATAAATATTGCACAAATTGATGGGTCTGAAGTCTGAAGGTTTTGAATGTTGTTGTTCGTTGGAATACGTATTTGAAATGTATGATTGAGTTCCTTGAGAATTTTACCCCTTCTAAAGAATTCTTGCACCATGATGACAACATATGCACCCACAATCTCCCAGTTTTGTTGGTAAAAGACTGCTTGAAATCCATCTGGTCCTGGTGCAGACCAAGATTTTATTTGAAGCACATTATTCTTGATTTCTTTCTCTTTTGGAATTGCAGTTAACTCTAAGTTTTCATTCTCCGTGATGCAAGGAGTGATTAGGTTCATGACCTCATTATCTTCAGCTGGTAAAATTTTTGTGGTAATTTCTTGGAAATGGTCCTTTAGAATTTCAGCTATCTCTTCCCTTGTATCTTTATATTGCGCATTCTTATTCTTCAAAGAGTAGATTTGATTGGATCTTCTTCTGTAATTGGCTTGAGCATGGAACATTTTTGAGTTTTTGTCATGGTATTTCATCATATTTTCTCTTGATTGTTGATAAGCAATTATTTTTTTGGTGTCATACAGAGTCTTCAGTTGGTGTTGTAGCCTCTGATGATCTTGAATGTCTATCTGTTGTTGATTGATACATTACTGGATCATATCTTGAGTTTCTTTTATTCTCCTATCTGTATCTCCATACTCCATTATTTTTTATTTCTTCAGACCCTTCTTTGTAGCTCTTACTTTGTGAACTTAAATGCTTCCATATTTGTTGCATCTCCAACTCCTCTTGATGTCATCCTTACATATTTTGTTAATGATCCAGTATTCATAGAATCTGTAGGGTTTGTTTAGGTTTTCATTTTGTGGGTCTGTGATTAACAGGATTGATGCATGATCTGAACCAGAAGGTATGTAGTTTTTGAGAATATCATTGGGATATAGATCCATCCATGAGGAGAAACATAAGGCTCTGTCTAGTCTAGTTCTAACTTGATTGAGTTGAGTTTTTGATTTGACCATGTGAAAGGACATCCTGTGAATGGGATATCCATGAGGCCCAATGAGGCAACAATGTTAATAATTATTGGGTGAGATTGTGTAGGATTGAAAGAGTATGTAAGAGCATTGCTCGGTTGAACCCACCAAGCGTTGGTATGTCAAGTTTGGTTGTCATATTTTAGTGAAGCAAAACTCATTTAAGAGTCACTTGATTTAATTGTACTAGAGTCAACTTCGTATAGGTTAGCTTGAAAGTATTAGGGTGGGACATTACAAGTATTGCGAAGACTTGAAGAAGTGCGGAGCTACAACGACAACGTCATCCTTTCACTTGAGGTTAGTGATATTTGACTTGAACTGTTTCATTCCCTAATGTATCTTTCAAGTCGTGCATACTGAAAACATAAAACTGCGAAGCATGAACACTCTAGATAGACATAGTATTAAGGAATACAATATGAAGTTTCTTGCTTAGCCATTAAACTTTGTATATAAGATATCGACGAAATCGTATGAATGCTATTGTGATTATGTATGGATATGAGGTGAGGATTTCATCCTAGGGAACAATGTTTACATTTTTTCTAAGGAAGTAAGTTCATGATATGTGTTGTGAACCTAAAAGGAAATCTCCAGGCGTTATTGGGATGTTCTACATTGTATATCTTATGAACGACCAATATGTGTGATTAGTATAACCGCTCATGACTTGTTTGTGTTCTTGGTAAAACTATTCACATGAGGCCTGACTTATGTATTGGTATGACTTTTATTAGTGAAATCGATCTTAAGTAATCACCTGGGGTATGATGGGGTTATGAGTGTCTGAACTTATTAATGGGAAGAGGGTAACCGATCCTAGTAAGAGGTGTAGTGCATCACAAGGGGAACCGATCCTTGTATAAGGTGCATCAAGGTTTATGGAAGAAATAGGAATCGATCCTATGAACATGTGCAACACGTTTTTGGGAAGGGGGAACCGATCATATGGACATGTGCAGTGCATACAAGTTAGATACCAAATATATGTGGGGAACCGATCCTAGTACCTAGTCAGCCGTATCTTTGGTAAGCTAGTGTAACTATGCAAAGTACTCACATGGAGGTTGAACCGAAACTTGTTTTGGTAGAACCGTAAACCCATGAGTTGTGATTGAGTGTAACTTGATCAATCACATTGTTATTGAAAGTCAGGTGAACTAATTATAAACTTGTTTGGAAGTGTGGTAAATCAATTTCAAGTGATCAAGCATGGAAAGGACTTGCAAGAGTAAGATGTCGTCACACTTTGAACACGGTGCACTAATGCTTATTCTATATTGTTCAAAGATATTCCTTAGCGGCTAAGAAGGAAGTAAATCCCAAGATCGAATTTAAATAAGTTAAGAATCTTTTTAATTAAGGGTTTTTAATTATATATGGAAAATAGGAATTAGTAATGTGCATTTGCTAATTAAAGATTTTCCAAGGATATTTCGATCATATTTTTGGACAGTGCATTCACAGGAAGTATGAAAAACGAATTTGGGTTAATATGGAAAAAAATGTTGAGTATATTTTCAGTTTTGGAAATTCCTTGGTGTCCAAACTTCCTCGTCTATAAATACTTTGAGTTTGCATTTCTAGCAAACTAATCCTATGTAACATTAGACTTACTCTTTTGTCTTTGTTACTAGTGAAGCCTCCTATCGGAGATAAGACTAATCTAATTAGGTGAAATATCTTACGACCACTCAATTTAAAGTCTTCTTTGGGATTGAGAAGCTCTAGCGCGACCCGTTGGTGGGAAACTAGATATTGCGGTTTATCTTTAGTTTTCGTATTGATTTGATTGACTAACGATGGTTGAAATTTGATTGCACCTAGTTTTTTTATGCTTGAGAATCTTCTCTTCTGATATAAGATTCACTCAAACTAGTTCAAGGTTTCGACAAGGATCTTTAGACTGTTGCTAGATCTAAAGATGATCTTGTGATAATCCATTATTAACAGACTTCGTTCTGTGTGTGATTGATCACAATAGATTCAAGTAGTTGTGTGCAGGTGTTTATTGAAGATCTAAGAAGATTTGAAGACAAAGAAGATATTGAATATTTCTAACTTGGTTTTTACAATCTTTTGTGTGCACAATACTTATTTGGGAAAAAGACGATCCAATTAATAACCGGTTTATCCAGATTTGATTGATTAATTGAGGAAGATCAGCATAAATACGATTCCTTGTGATTAAAGGTATTGATTGGCTTAATATTAACGATTGCCTTTGGGTGATTGAACATAAGATAGATCTTGGAACCTGGCAAAGGAGTTTATGTTAAGATAAACAAGGGAACATTTGCGCAACTCATATCACTTGGTTGAAGAGAGTTGATACCAAACAGATTTGTTGTTCCTTTACTGTTTGGAATACAAACCAAAGGAATTGGTCCAAGTACGTGACTTGTTTACAGGTTGGAGGCGTGGGAATACAGACGGAACTAGGTGAACTATAGGTTTAGTTGCTTGGTCTCAACTATATGAAGTTGTCTTATTTTGTATAACGGCTTAATTCTGAGAGTATTCAATTCTGGACTAGGTCCCGGGGTTTCTATGCATTTGCGGTTTCCTCGTTAATTACTTGGTATTTGCTGTGTCATTTACTTTATATTTCCGCATTATAATTGTTTTATTATAATTAAAGTAAATTGCACAAACGTTAATTCCTATTTACTTGATACGTGAATCCTATTGAGTTTGGTTAAGTCCGAACCTTTGTATCAAGTAAACACACTTTGTTGTTGTATTGTCTCGATCTCGTATCCATAAACGATCACACAAAGTGTGAACCAATTTGTTGTATTATCTCGACTCAGTCCATAGACAATCACTTTCGGGGAAAGGACTTATAGGAAGGAAAGGTAATAGCTTGAGGTATATTTGGGGTACCCTCGCCTTTTCGGGGTAACTCTGTCTTTCATAGATGTAAAGAGTAGAGTAGAAGTCTCTCATTATAACCCATGAAATATCCATATTCCTTCCCATTTATTGAATGACACTCCATTGAACATGTCTATCACTTTCATAAGAAGAGCTATAAAGACAAGTTAGAAACCATTCATTGTTAATTTCGTCATTTTTAATGATAACATTAATCATGTAATTAGAAGTATGAATGAACTCTATTTCCAGTCCATCTTTCCATAGTAAAGCCAAACCTCCTACTCTAATTCTATCTTCATTGCACCAAACATTAGGATATTTCATTTGTTTTAGGAGATATGAAGCTTTTTTCACAATGGACTTTGTTTCAGATATAAACAGAATTTCAGGATTATAGTTAAAAATGCAATTCTTAAGATGGTCTCTTGTTAATTTGTTTCTTAATCCTTGAACGTTCCAAGCTAGGATTTTCATTTTGTATAAGAGACTGAGATACGATTTATTGAATTGGGTAGTGATAAAATAAGTTTTGAAAGTATAAAGTTTAAAAGAGGGTATCGATGAATTTCCTTGTCCTGCATCCGAGTCTTGGTTGTTGATTATGTATTTTTCCCAATCACTAGTTCCTTGAGCATTCATTTGATTATTGTTGTCCCATTGTTGCTGACTTGATTCACCTTCCTCAAAGTCTTCAGCTAATTGATTAGAGCTAACTCTGGAGTTGTCATTTTCCTTGGTTATTTTTAACCTCCTAATATTTCCACTCATGCTGCCTTGGCCTCTTTCACGGTTCATATTTTCACTTGAGTTTCCTTTTTCTTAGAAATACTCAGTGTAAACTGAGTTGCAGTACTGGCTATCTTCAGATCTTACAAACAACATCATGTTGGACTTCCTATTCTTGTTATTCTTCTTTGGAGAGATCCTGGTAGGAGCATCGTCAATGTTCCAGTATTCATTTGTTGTCATATTATAGGGAATCTTGTCTAGAAACCTTAATAGCTTCTGGGATAAGTCTCTAACATTTTTAACCTTGTTTTTGCAATCCTCATCATTGTGATCAATGAAAAATAAAGCTGGACATAGTACATGGGGTTGCTTCTGATAGTAAAAAGGAATCCACTGGGTGCAATCTGCAGCATTCTGAGCTAAGACTCCTCTTATGAGTGCCCTTGAGATATCAATTTCAATTAGAGATCCAACATCATTTGAGTCCATCGGATTAGCATCTTTAGGATCCAACTCTTTAACTTCACCCAATATATTCCCCGTTTTATTAACCACTGGAACATTGAGAAATTCCTGTGGCAAATCTTTGAAGATGACCCAAAATTGTTGCTTATCAAAAGGAATGTCTCGATAGTTTTGAGTTGGATTACATGTCTTGATAATCCGTAGGAAACCATCCAAAAACTATGGCGCTTCAGTTAAAACCCATCTTCTATCCTCTTTCGATTCAAAAGTGACAGTGAACAAATTTTTGCTTTTCTTTCTTTCTTAACTCAAAACTTCCAACCTTATTTTCCCAGATCAATCTAGCTTGTTCTTCAGTAAAGCCTCTGCTCATGTTAGTGTAAGAGATAACTTTTCCGATGATACTACTTCCATGTCTTTGAAGGAAAATGTTTGGGCTTATTTGAGCAACATTGATAACTTTTCTGATGTCATCAGAAGACTCAATTGAAGATGAATCAAGTTGATTGGTAAGGTTGTTGACATCTTCATAAGCCATGACTAGGAATGAATGTTGGAGAATTTGAATGCACAATGAGATTATGATGTTGTTGACTAACAGATTAACTGGATTTATAGAGTTTTTACAGATTCTTATATTTCTACATGTTTGATTCAACTTGAGACATATTCAATTTGTCATAGTAGTATTGAAAAATATCAAGCAGCAAGAAAAGAACCCTGCAACTTATTTCATACCATCGTTTAATCGAGAAGACGGAATCTTCGAAGTTGCCATTAAATCGATAAAACTCTCTTTGACTGTGAAAAATGTTTGAAACATCAATACCAAGGTCTTAAAAAAGACAAGAAAACTTGATCGGTATCTATAATCCATAAACAAAAAGATAGGAAAAGTGATGGAAACAGTGAAAACTTTAAGAGGAAAAGAACAAAAGCATAGGGAATTTAAGATTTAAAATTGAAAAGAAGTAGTTATGGGCAAGGGAATCCCTTAAGACGTTGACAGAAGAGCAATTAAATCTCTTAACGGTAACTTGATTCTTCAAATTTAGACATGCAGAAATAAATGAATCACATTAATGGAGAAATCGTGAAGCTGAGTTGATCGCCGAGTTGCAGAGCGTGACTCGGAGAGATGTTTTCAAACTGTGAGAAAAGTTTCTCAATCTTCCATTAGTCCTCTCCTCATATCACTTGAGTGCTTATTGGATGAGGGGGTTGTCTTCTTTTTTAGTATTATTAATTTTATTTATTTACTCTTTTACAAAAAAAAAATCTTAAAGGATGCCACGGTGGGCTTTTATTAAGAAAAGCAAATCAAGTCAATAGTTTACATGGCGTGTGCTGGCAGCTTAGCAACAAGTTGGGCCCCAACACCTTTCTAAATAATAATACCTAGTCTATAAAACAGAGAATTGCCGACTTTATAGTTTGCGTTGTGACTGGCCATGCAGTTCCTCAGCCTTTTCATAAAAGAAATAGTGTCTTCCCCAAGTTCGCCGAAAGTAGAGAAGGCTAATACCATATCCATGTGCAGAGCATGTATCCGAATATTTGATGCGCTTGTGTGTCACAACAGAAGCAATTGCTTGGCCTGGTGTAAAGTTGCGCGTTCTAGCACTTGTAAAGGGAGACACGCCTGTGATATCAAAACATACATTTTTTCCGTCCTCCCAATTGTGGACAAGGATATTAGCCGTTTTCAAAGCACTTGCATTAGCAGAGGAAAAGCCTAAGGCCACTTCTTTCCCAATTGTGGACAAGGATATTAGTCCGCCTTAAGCTACAATTTTTTTGATTTTGAAGAAAAAGGTTAAAGATTTATTAAAAGTTAAAAGAAACAGAAAGGAATGCACACAGGTGCTACAAGAGGAGCAGGCAACAGCCAACACTCAACCAAAGAGTTACAGCCAAAGCTAGGCATTAGACCAAAAAACAGAGAAAACTACTAGAAAACAACAAACAACTGCTTGGGTAAGATCCACACAAAATCCCCATATCTTAGAGGAACCAATTTTTTTTTTTTATTCAAAAATAAAAGTGTTAAGGAACCAAATTGAATACCGATCAAAAAAAAAAAAGGAACCAAATTGAATCAAACGAAATGCAGGTAACTTTCAAGGATCCAGATCTGCTTGGGTAGGATCCAGACAGATACTACATATCCTGAAATGAACTGAAATCTGAGGAAACTAATTTAGGAGTACATAACTATTCTAATAACAACAGTAAAGTTCAATGTATTGAATGATTTAGATACTAAGGAGGGTGGTATTCCCTTGATTGGTTGCTGGTAACAACGCAGAACCAGATGCAACCATTGTAATGAAGAAAAATATTCTAAGTGCTTTGGCCTTGAAAGAAACAGTCAACGGGAAAACTGAAATGGATGCTCAAGATGTAATCTAAGAACTCAGTCTAGAATGTCAGATGGATGCAAGTATTTAAGCACTGACTTCGTACGCATATATCAGTACAACTAATAACAAGAATACTACTGTATTGAGAACTTCACTACAGCGCCTGCAGACATAAAATTCTGGTAATGGCAGGTGTGACATGGGTGCATCAACTATTTACACTTGCACTCGTCATCCTCTCACACAAAGAAACCAAAATCCTTGCTACCAATGGAAACATTATTTGTTCTAGTTCCTAGTAGTAGGCTTATCGTGGAGACGGAAATGTAGTATAGAAACAAAAATCATGTTGGTAGAGCCTTACTAAAAGACGGACAATTAGCTTAATGAAAGATGAAGCAGTGTAGAAATATAAATCATGTTGGTTGTTACAGAGAATGAAACGTTCTAGCTTATGTATCAACAGCTTTACATTCATGTAAAACAGAGTTGTGAAGAATACTGCCATCTTGGGTGAGTTGGCTCATATGATACATTTTACTACCTAGCTACAACACATAAATCATTTTGCTAGCGAATAAGTGTTGGATTTAATAACAACAATAATGAAAATAAATTGAATAAGCACAAGTGATACTTAGCTTGATTTGCAGCAACTTGGTGGATGCATTACGTCGAATAGCATGCGGAGCAAAAATTGATATATGATACGCTGAACTAAAGACAATATCGCCTGCTACTCCTCTAAATAGAGAGATGCTATAGATTCATTAGCGAGTTGCCTCCAGAATACAACTATCGTTAGCATTCCTTCTTATAGCATACAAGAGAACGCCCTTAGAACTTGGAAGTGAAAACAACTCAATGAAACCACCTTGTTTCACTCAAAAACTCATAGAGAAAAATGGACGAAATAAAACTTGGTTTTCTCATTTTTCTCTTCTATTATTTTTCCACCAAAAACAGAGGAGTTAATGTTAAGTTGTTTTTCTCTCAAAAACATGAAGAAGTTCATTTTGTTTGTTCACTTTTTCCACTGCTCTCTGCTACTCTCTTAAATCTCAAAATGAATTGAACACAATTTCTTTAAATTCATTTTCTTGTACTTGACAAGCATCAAAACTTCATTGTGTTTCATCTGCAATTTCAGAATTGTTCTGGAATTTTTTTTCGGTCTAAAGGACATTAAAAAACTTATCTCCGCATAGAGAAGAGAAAAGGAATCCTAAGCAGGTGCAGGTGGTGGGGACATATGTCTACTTCCTTTCTTGGCTTACTAAAAACCTACTCATTCATATCATTTACTACTCCCCAGAGAAACAAAGAAAAAGACTTAGTTCTTGTTAATGGAATCTTTTGTTGTATTAAATTAACGTTACAAAAAAGATCTCTTTTTTTGGGTAGTGCTATATAGCCTTAGAGTACTGATTTCTTGGTTGAAATGAAAGGAATCAAAAGATGACTCTTCACGTGATGAAGAATGAATTCAAAAACGTAAGATGAACATAACAAAAAATTAATTCTCCTAAAGTAAGCACGAGAGACAAAATGATGATTCTTCATTAAAAAAATACAAGAAGAAGGACAGGACAATGATTCTCCTACAATCCGCCCACTAAAAGAGATTGATTATTTTTATAACAAGTGAGTAGAGCACTTGGATTAATTAAGAGTAAGAAAAGATAAAATCCAAGTCTTTTGTCTTTTTTGTTTTTTTATTTTTTTGTTTCATTGGAATAGAAAACAACAAAACTACTTTTGCCTTTGCTTTAGCATAAAAAATGTCATACTCGTACACAATGTAAGATTCTTCACAAAGCTGTCAAGTAGCGAGCGCGACTGACTCTACACGTGTGAGACCATGAGACCAAGCTCGATCCGACCCGATCGAACTGACAGCGTGCGTGCTTCGATGCGAAGCACAGCGTGTACGGAAAAGACAACCTTGTCATAGTCTAGGTCTTCTCCCACACACAAAAGTGTAGAGACCCAAAGGGTCATGCCTTTTAGGCAAAACCCGTATTTATGCCTAAAACTCTTAAAATTTTAGTTTAGGTGGGACTATTGTTTTATCTATTCAAACGAAAAAACCAATTAGAGAGCAATAGGTCTATGGATCAAATCATGGTCCAAGTTAATTAAAACCCCGTTTTTTCTAACAATCCCCCACATGAATGATAAAACATATCGATAAAACGCGATAAAAACAGAAGGCATCAAAATAGGCTAAGGTGTCCCAAAGATTGAACCTTAGCTTAGTGAGAGGTTACCGGAAATGCTTGTTGAAACGGTGAACGCAATGTCTTGAACCGCCAACAGTGAATGCAATTCACAAATAACAACCACACTTGATGTCTCCACCGAAAGCTGCCAAGCTCTTGCGGTTGTGCCCGTTTTGGCCATGGGAAAAAATTCTGGACTTAATGAATGTCTCTAGAGAATCAGCTCAAATTCTCATAGGAAGCGGCCCCACTTCCAACATCCACAAAGGTGAGTCCATAAAGAGTGTCCTGCCACACCCCGCTTTAATCAAATCCATGGAACCCATTAAGATCTCAAAAGATCATCCTGAAATTCTGCAGGCAGCACTATCACACGGTTACACAATAGGGAGGGACAAAGATAGTGCTTTCACGATATCACCATAAATTAGTTGTCTCATTGAACCTTGATCTTGGAAATCCAGTCACAAGGTTGAGTATCCTTCATGGTGATTTATTCTATGAGCTTAAGTCCCATCCCCCTCGATGTAGAGATAACTACCTTTCTTTATAAACCTTTCGTCAAAGGAACTGCAATATTATCCTTGACCTTACAAAGTCAAGAGAGATAATACCAGTAGAAAGTAGTTGCTTCACTATCTCGTGCTTTCTCTGAAGCTATAGACTCTGACTTCATAGTGGATAGAGCTATACTTGTCTGTTTGTACATCTTCCATGACACAGACGCATCTTCAAGCATGAAGATGTACCCACTTGTGGATTTTGACTCATCTGAGTCCTACATCCAGTTGGCATCACAGCACCCTTCTGTCGCAGCAGGAATCTTCCCAAAACTTAAGCAAAAGTCTGAAGTGCCTCTCAAGTAGTGCAAAACTCTGTTGAGAGAATTCAAGTGATCCTGCTCAGGGATGCAAGTGTACCTGCTCAAACTACTCACAACGTAAGCAATACCAAGTCTTATACAATTAATCAATTACATAAGACTGCTTTATATAAAAAAATACTCAAGAGTGGAGAAACATCATCACCCTTGTTCTCACAATTTGAGAAACACAATTACAAGGAGTAGAAGCAAGTTTAGCCATATCGTGATTAAATTTCTTTAATATGGTTTCAGCTAAATGAAATTGACTGAGACTATATTTATCAGACGTCTCTCTGATTTTCATCCCTAAGAATACATCGGTAGGAATTAAGTCTTTCATGTCAATATTCTCATTTAGTATGCTTTTAGTGGTATTAATAAAATCAATGTTACTGCCTAATATGAGCATATCATCAACATACAGGCACACGGTAACATAAGCATCATCCTCATATTTAATGTAAACACATTAATAAGATTTATTAATCTTAAACCATTAGATATCATTACATGATCAAATTACCATTACTTCGTTTAGGTGATTGTTTCAAACCATACATAAATTTAATCAATTCGCATACTTTGTTCTTACAACAAAAAACCTTTTAGTTGGTACATATAAATTTCTACATTTAATTCACCATTTAAAATTGCAGTCTTAACATCCATCTGATGTATATATTCAAATCATGAATAAAAGCAATAATAATCATCATCTTAACATAAGTGATTCTAGTGACAGGTGAAAATATGTCAAAGAAATTTATTCCTTAATTTTTGGTTATAACCCATAACCATACTAGGTATTTCTCTAAAGTTTCATCTGTACCAAGGTTTTCTTTTGAAGACTATTCGGAAGAACATGTAACTTCCCTGTGGGTTCAATGTCCAAACTCTACCATAAAGGTCACATAGACGAGGCTAAAACTTAACTAAGTTCTAACTCTCTTATTTCTACTATGTCCGGTCTCAACATCTTGAGACGGGGTTGAATAGTCGAAGGAACATATGCGAAATTGTCATGAATCCTTTTTCGAGGTCCAATCCTCAAAAGAATTATATGAACAAAAAACCAAAGCATCTCTAGATTGCACTACTGTGTTCATACCAATGTTTTTGATGTCAAATCTTATGACCATTAACCTATATGCACTAGCATGCTTATGATAGGTTAGGAATACAAAATCCATAATCTTAGGTCAAAAATTTGACTTGCTTGGGAGGAGAAATAGCCAATACACCCCCCACATGAATCAGGATTTCTAAACATGCTGCGATATTGTGTCATTTAACACACGCATCATACTCAAATTATGATTTAACATGTTCATGTATTCATTATCAATTAATAGCATACAAGTTTCACTTTATCTATCAATTCCTCATGCTCTCTTATGTTAAGAGTTCAAAGCATTACATGAACGTATTTCCAAATATCATATCTCATAGTAAAGTAGATAACCATTGGAAATTATATTTAAAGCATAATGCACGTGTGGAGAACGAAAGTTTCCATACCTGAAACCATTTTACCTATTTTCCTTCAACTGTTTTGATAGTTGAGTTTCTCGAAGAAAAGCATTCATACCTTGGTGCTTTTGGTAGAAGACTCACATTTTCTGGACAGACATGCACAACAATTTTCCAAATACCTTATCTCTCAAACCGCATGTCCAAATTAGATGAATCAAAAGGGGGTTTAAAGATAAAATCCATAACTAAATATCTTATTTAGATCAACATTTCCAAAAACTCATAGTTATGCCAGAAAAATAAATTTTTCAGCAGAGTTTTTCCTGCCCGTCAGAAATTTCCAGAAACGTATAACAGTTTTGTAAAATATCTAATAAATACTTTTACAACTCCAAAAATCATGAAATTTGGTGGAGTTAACCAAAAACATGTATATATCATTGTGTTAAAAGTATTCAGAAAATTTCGTCTTGGGTTAATAAATAAACCCAAAATTATACAACTCATACAAAACTTTTAATTTTGTTCTTACACAGTTTTTGTAAAATATTTAAAAAATATCTTTACAAATCCAAAAATTACGAAATTTGGTAGAAGTATTAATCAAGATGTCCACTACTTTATTTTAGAAGTATTTGACAAAACTCCTCACTACTTTATTTTAGAAGTATCTTTATGTTTCATCTGCAATTTCAGAATTGTTCTGGAATTTTTTTTCGGTCTAAAGGACATTAAAAAACTTATCTCCGCATAGAGAAGAGAAAAGGAATCCTAAGCAGGTGCAGGTGGTGGGGACATATGTCTACTTCCTTTCTTGGCTTACTAAAAACCTACTCATTCATATCATTTACTACTCCCCAGAGAAACAAAGAAAAAGACTTAGTTCTTGTTAATGGAATCTTTTGTTGGATTAAATTAACGTTACAAAAAAGATCTCTTTTTTTGGGTAGTGCTATATAGCCTTAGAGTACTGATTTCTTGGTTGAAATGAAAGGAATCAAAAGATGACTCTTCACGTGATGAAGAATGAATTCAAAAACGTAAGATGAACATAACAAAAAATTAATTCTCCTAAAGTAAGCACGAGAGACAAAATGATGATTCTTCATTAAAAAAATACAAGAAGAAGGACAGGACAATGATTCTCCTACAATCCGCCCACTAAAAGAGATTGATTATTTTTATAACAAGTGAGTAGAGCACTTGGATTAATTAAGAGTAAGAAAAGATAAAATCCAAGTCTTTTTTTTTGTTTTTTTTTTTTTCATTGGAATAGAAAACAACAAAACTACTTTTGCCTTTGCTTTAGCATAAAAAATGCCATACTCGTACACAAGGTAAGATTCTTCACAAAGCTGTCAAGTAGCGAGCGCGACTGACTCTACACGTGTGAGACCATGAGACCAAGCTCGATCCGACCCGATCGAACGGACAGCGTGCGTGCTTCGATGCGAAGCACAGCGTGTACGGAAAAGACAACCTTATCATAGTCTAGGTCTTCTCCCACACACAAAAGTGTAGAGACCCAAAGGGTCATGCCTTTTAGGCAAAACCCGTATTTATGACAAAAACTCTTAAAATTTTAGTTTAGGTGGGACTATTGTTTTATCTATTCAAACGAAAAAACCAATTAAAGGGCAATAGGTCTATGGATCAAATCATGGTCCAAGTTAATTAAAACCCCGTTTTTTCTAACAATAAGAACTGCAGATGGGACTGTATGCCTCTAAGTTCAATCCTTTAGTAGTCCTTACTCTACTTTAAAACTCCATCACCAAATATAGAAGTAGATGTAAAATGCACAAGGCATCACACAAAAATTTAACATAAGCAGACAGTGACAGTAAGAGAAGCACAACTAGCAAGCAAGATAGCTAAACTTCAACTGGGAAACTCAAAAATAAAGTTGTTATACATGAAATAGAAATTATGTTAGACCCAACATTCCCGACGATAGTTACCAGACTAAATGTAGGTACGTGCAGATGTAATCCTTCCTACTGCTGCCTGCACATTTGCTTGACTTGTTCATTCTTCTGAGCATATTCAGTCGCGTATAGTTCAGCTACCACTCTTGGTACTTCAACTGATTCCATTGTTTTGGTATTTTCTTCTCCTAACGCTTTCAACGAAACCAAGTTGTCCAATGATATGCGGGATTGCTTGAAATATAGCTTTATCCTTGCCAAAATTGACAAGAATCTTTGAAGACGAAGAATTTAGGTCATGAATTAGGACGTTTGTCTTTGATTGACATAGAACTGTACCCCTACGTGTAAAGACAAGCGAACATTGGACAACTTCTTGTGTATCCTTGTTCCTTAAACTGAACTCTTTAATCCAATCCAATGACCCATCTTTTCTTTTCTTCAAGAGCAATATATCAGAAGTTTTTGAATCTCTATCATAGTGGTCAGCTGACAAATAACCCCCAAAAATCCCCAGTGTAAAATTCAGTGGTAAAAGATTTAGGTGATTCCACAAAAGTTTCATTCACCAAATCAAAAGCCACAAATTTACCGTCTTTAAGCCCCCAATACAGAGTCCCATTTACACACACGCCGCATCTATCAACAAACAAATGCAGATCTTTGTTAATTTTCTTCCCTATGTTCCTCCATTCCTTGCAACTGCCGAGTGTGTACACCTCAACATATAATAAACTGTGTTCTTTTAACAAGTAATACATTCTAACAACCTTGTACTCATTTGACGAAGAAACATAACCAAATCCAGTCACCAATTCTTCACCATGATCATCTGTTCTCTCAAATTCAGGTAGAAACACACATTCTCTGGTGATTGGATTACAGATATAAATTGGTTCATAGTTGACCCACTCATTATCATGGACTCCATTTAGACAAACTAAACCATTGCACGAACCAATAACATTGTAATACCTAAACGGAAAAGGGTTTAGTTTCATTCTTGTAAGTCTATGAAAGGGTTGTTCCTCTGAAGAAGAATTCTCAGCATATTCAAAGTAATGGAACTGTCTGTATGCATGAATTGGATTGTCATTCACAAAAAGGAAAGTAAACTTACCACCAGAACCACCAGCGGAATCAAGATTGTTAAGGAGGTGATTCAAGTGAGATTGAGGAAACAATCGATGACTAATTACCTTATTCCATGATTTTGAGACTAACTTGCAGTCTAGAACTGTTTCAGCTGGTAAACGTGTTAAGATGTTGGAGATTAAATCTACTGTAAGCTTATTAAAGTTCCCCATTTCAAACCAAAACGATCTACAGAGTATTAATGGCAGAAATAGAGATGACGATCCGAAGAGATTTTAAAATGAAATGGGATTTGTTGTGGAGACGAGGAGTGAGTCTTCGAGGAATGCAAAGGGGTTCTTCTCCCCTTCTTTTTAAGGACTGTTTAGGTTTAGGGTGTGGGGAAAAGAACTTATGGACTGACTTTAGATGAAAAAGCCCACTCAATTAGGACTTGCATATTAGAGAACTTAGTTAGCAATTCGGGGTATGATGTGGAGTTTGGAACGGCATACGTACGAGAATTATACGGATTTGGGTAGATCGGATTCGGTTAAAAATTCATTCAACGGTTCGTTATTCGGCAGTAGTTCGGTACGACATACGTACGTGTATAATTCATTTTTAAGATATGAGTTCAGCAATGAAAATTCGGCATACATCAAATTAACTGAAATAATATTAATATTTTTAAGGGTATGTAGAGTTAAAAGAATGATTTAAACCAATTTTATTATATTATATAGATAATACATTCAAAATAGACAAAAACCAACGAATAGCTCAATGGTTAGAGTACTAATTAGACGAATTATACGCGAGTCCGAATTATTCGCGAAAAAATCGAATATCCAATATAATGCGCAAACCAGGTTAGGGGCAACTCCAAAATAATTAGGGGCAACAAAAAAAGGTCGCCAAACGTAAAATGTAGCCATCCCTTATCTTCTTTTTTTAATGGCCAAACTACCCTTTACAATCGGTAGATAACTTTACAATCGGGAAGTTAATCCACAACCAGGAGTCAATTTAGTTTATATAACTTCAGAATATAAAGTATCCCCAAAATAAAATCCTCTATCTTTTGAATTTTGATTATCATATAATCGGTAGTAAATAAAGTTATTTTGACTCCCGATTAAGGTAGACATTTGGCTAAAATACTACCATAATCGATTGTGAATTTAGGTTATTTAACTCCCGAATATAGAGTAACCCCAAAATGAGATTTTGCAAAAATTATCTATCTTTTGAATTTTGATTATCCTATAATCGGTAGTAAATAAAGTTTTCTTGATTCCTGATTAAAGTAGACCTTTGGCAAACCATAATCGGTAGGGAATTTAACTTATTTAACTCCCGAATATAGAGTAGCCCCAAAAAGATATTTTGTAAAAATTCTATATCTTTCGAATTTTGGTTGAGCCTATAATCGGTAGTAAATGAAGGTATCCTAACTTCCGATTATACAGTAGACCTCTTTGCTGAAATCCTAGCATAATCGGTAGTCAAGATAGTTCATATAACTACCGAATATAAAGTTCCCCCAAAATGAGATTTTGCAAAAATCCTCTATTTTTTGAATTTTGGTTGAGCCTATAATCGGTAGTAAATGAAGTTATCCTGACTTCAGATTATACAGTGGCTCTCTTTGCAAATATTCTATCATAATCGGTCATATAACTACCGAATATAGAGTAGCCCCAAAATGAGATTTTGCCAAAACCATCTGTTTTTTGAATTTTGGTTGAGCCTATAATCGGTAGTAAATGAAGTAAAATCCTGACTTCCAATTATACAGTGGCTCTCTTTGCAAATATTAAACTATATTCGGTAGTCAAAATAGTTCATATAACTACCAAATACAGAGAGTAACCCCAAAATGAGATTTTACAAAAATCCTTTTTTTTTTTTGAATTTTGTTGAGCCTATAATCGGTAGTAAATGAATTTATCATTAACTTCCAATTAATAGTATCCCCAAATATGCATTTAGCACAAATTCATATCAATCGGTAGTCTCTGTATGTTTCTTAACTACCCGATTTACTCTCAACAATCGGTTCAAAAATAACTTCCGATTATGGAAGGGCATTAACGTATTCTACTATCCTTTTGGACATCCCTTAACTTTGTCTATGGGTTGGGAATAAAAAAGTCGCCCCTAATTTTTTCGGAGTCGTCCCTAAAAATGCCAAATTCTTTAAAGGGAGATGCTTAAATGAGAATTTATAAATTTTTGTAGGCACAACTCTATTTAATTAGTAACCAAACGTCAACAGAGCTCTGCAAATCGGCGACACAGATGAGTTAACTTGGTGACATTAATATTTTATTGAACGTCATAATCTTCTAATTTTTGTGCTTTTTTGTTAACTTTCAATGCATCATTCTTTCGTTTAAACATTCTTTTAATCTTTGTATCTACTAGTTCAGTTTTTTATCTCTTTAATCATCTCCATAATTCTTTGATTCGTTTTATGTGTTTCATGGAAAACTAACCTTTCCCTGTCTTTTCCAAAATGTGTTTACAGCTTATATTGTCTCTAATGGTGTTTGCCTATCTGTGTTTTGTGATTAAAGTGTTTGCAAAGCTAGTTATATATCGTTTGATTAAGAAGTTTGTTTGTGATGATATCATTGGGAAGAGTTTGAAGGAACGAAGAACATTCACCGATCCACTGAGTCAATCCTACCATAAATCCCGCTTGCATAATTTTTTTAATTTTCCTAAATTCAAAATAATCAGTTATCAAACAGTTGTCTGTTACCTCTTTTTCGGCTGGTCTTTAGATAATATTCTTTGTTACCATACTAAAGAAGATCCTCCTGCAATCAAAATAAGTGATAATTATCTTATTTTATACGATAATATATCTTTACAAAATAGCTTTAATCCAAACCTTTATATCCATCTGCTTCACACAACTCCATGTATAAAGCATCCTTTTCTTAACTCTAAATCAAATCAACTTTTTTCCATGGAAGGAGAAGGGAGTGAACCTAATTCTAATCTTACTAATAAGTTCAAACAAGCCTTGATCGATTTGGGAGACACAAATGAGGTTGCAATCTGCAAATACAAAGAAACTGAAGAAGAAGAAGTCACTAACAACTGGGAAGCTTCTGCTATAGGCAAAGTCATTATAGAGGGCCGTATGCGTGTTGAAACTGTGGAAAAATGGATTGGATTTACTTGGCATTTTATGACTCCTAAGGATCTTCACATTATATAAGTCGATCCAAACACGATGATATTCAAATTCAGCAACTGGGTTCTTCTCAACAGAGTGATGAATGAAAGACTATGGAGTGTTAACAAACAACTACTGGTGGTTCATGAACACATCCCAGACATGATCTACACAGAAAAACACTGGGGTTTTCAACACTTCTGGATGCAATTTAAAGGTTTACTACCAGAGCATATGAATGTTGTTGCGGTTACCAAGATAGGACAAATAATGGGTGAAGTGGTTAAGATCCAACCAGCTGATGCTATTCCTATAGGCAGTGACCCAATTAAGGTGTGTGTCAACATCGATCTTACTAATCCACTAATAAGGGGAGTTAAAGTTATCTCTAATGATGGCATAACTCGTTGGATCAAGTTTTATTTTGAGAGGAAACCCAGTGGGATTTGTACAGAATGCTATGTCATTAACCACTGCAAAGTGGCTTGTAAAGATGCTGCAAATTTCTTAGTCAATGCTCATGAAAAGCCATATTTTTTTGGCAAAGCAAATAACATACGGAAAATTATTATTCCTCTATCGACTTCAAAAGCTCCAACTGCTAGGAAGAATCAAAAGAATTATGTTAAGTCTGCAGTTTTTGTTCCACCCAAAGATGGAATTGCAATCAATATGGACTTTATACTAAAATAAACAGCTGCTGATGAAAGTGATGAATCTACCAGACTTGGTAAAAGACATAGAGTCATGAATTGTGCTGACAGTCCTCAAGGTAATGATGATGATGCCTCTTCTGCTTCCAACAATGATATCAACAGAAACATCAAAACAGCTCAAAGAGACACAAACGGAGACAATGAAGTTGTGAATGCGGATAAAGAAAATCAGGTAAACCCAAAACTCATTACTTTAACTCAGCTTAATTTATTACCTTTGCATAAAATTGAGAGTCATTTTTTCTTTGGCGATTACATTTATTTCAATTGGTATTTAATACATGTCTAATGCATAAAAACCATTTCACGTACTACTTTTGCATGCACAATTAATACTCATCTGTGTCGCAACCAATTATCTCATTTCACCAATAACCTTCATTTTTCTCATCTCTTTTCCTATCTAGTGGTCAATATGAAAATTATTTCCTGGAATGTCTAAGGTTTCAAAAACCCTGATACTAGAAATCATTTGTGCGATTTGATTAGAACACAAAACCCATATATCATCTTTTTGAGTGAAACAAAAATTGCTAGTTTCAAATGCACACCACTATTAAAGCAATACCATTATCCAAATAGTTCATTTACTGAACCAAATGGTCTTTCAAGTGGTTTAGTTCTCCTTTGGAAAAATGGGTTTACTTGTGATATAGGCGGATTTGCATTTGTTGGATCAATATATGTCACCACCTAAGGATATAATGAAAATTAGTTCCAAAAGAAAACACTCTGCCAGAAAACAGTTCCGACATGCTCGACCAATGTTCTGGCATGGTAGAATTGAACCAAAACTGAAGACCAAATTTCAAACCTTTTCCGGCATACATATTTCATTAAAAATCAACGTCGGAAGCACAGGTGCCGGCATTCTCGTAATCTATGGTTTCAAGCCGGTACCTGGTTCCGACGTAACCCATAAATTAATATACCATGCCGGTATTGAACTTTGGAAAACACTCATTCCTGGATGCTTTTTTGTAGGTACCAGCATGGTAACGTTATAATTAAACAATGCCGGCATTGCCGTTATCTATCGTTCAATACCGGTAGATAGTCCGGCATGGTAGTAACTTAATTTGTCTATGCCGGTATTTAGTTTTGGAAGGTACTGCTTCATGTATGTTTTTCATGCAGTACCGGCATGGTAACCTTAGAATATAACTATGCCGGTATCATATTCCGTAGAATATTCCGTGGTAGGTAAAAAGTAACTTTTGTACCGGCATAGTTTTTTTGTTGAATACTATGCCGGGTTGAATTTCAAAATGGGGGGTATCGGGTTGCCGGTATGTATGCTTCCGGCATTGTATTCATACCTTGTCCATGCCGACACCGAGGTTTTTCAGCAGAAAAAATGGTGGGTTCAAAGGAAAAAAATCAAATTTTCAACCTCTTAGCAGCTTTACTTGTGTATTGGGGATGCTTGTATGTTGTGCAAGTTTACTTTCTTGTGTAGGTTTTTCAAAAAACTCTCCATGCTCGTAACAATCATCATTCAAGGGTGTTGGCTCAACAAAGAGTTGCAATTGTGAGTTTTTGTCATTAGTTGAAGATTTAATATATGATCCTTGTTGTAGTGGAGCTAAAGATTCAACATCAGCAATTCTCTCTTCACAATTATCCTCCATTTTCCCCAAAAAAAGTTGCCTCTCAAATATTTTTTCCCTCCTTCCACTCTCACCTCACTCCCCCAAATTCATATAAAAACACACACTAATCTTTTATCAAATAATCTTATGATTTTCCTAATTATAGTTAAACACTAATCCTGATTAGTGAGGGGTAGATTAGGTATTACGTAAAATACTTAGATAAGGGGTGATCCTAATTTGATATTTGGATCCACTTTTTGTCATTTTCCTATATCCCCCAATTGCGCGTTCTTTTATAGTCATGCAATAGATACAACAGTAATGGTTTGTTCGTTCTTGCTATCTGCTTGATACACTGCTACTCATTGAATGTCCTCCTACACTTACTACGGCATCAAATATATTTCTTAAATACATCACTAATGGTTTCCTATCCGGGTAAACCTCAGAAACCCATCCATTTAAAGGCTAACCATGGTTGGTAACTAACCTTGTTTGAGGGATAAACTTGGAAAAATAAATTCAAAACTTAGCAAATAGAAACAGACAGAATCGCTTGTCCTTTTATATAGGTTGAATCAAAAGCAAAATGGATCGGTGGGAAAATCCTAAGGTTTGGATTTCGGTGAGGATTGCTCTTTTTATTTGAGGGATCCTGGAGACTATTTTGAAATCTAGTGATTTCTAATGGTTTTATGAAAGTTTCACATCAGTCTTTATGATTTATAGATACAAATTTAGTGGATAAAACGATATATAAAATCTAACAAAACAAGAAAAAAAAGATATCTACCAAATTTTTTATCACGTAAGTTACAATGTTAACAATATTACCAACAATATGTTGTAAGATACATGTTGATTGTCAAGAAAATTTATTATATAGACCATATCAAATGTGTTTTCTTTTGTTTTTTTTTCTTCGTTTTTTTCCTTGCATTTTTGAGGGCTGACTAAAAAGATTTGGGGGCTGCTAATAAAACAAAATAGACTATCCAGGACCCCTTATCCACCGACTTTTCATAATGGTTAATCTACTCTTGATTATTTAGTGTTAATGTTGGTTAATTATTTAGTAAATATTGATTATAGAGTCAGTGCAATCATTAGAATTCTATTTTTGTGAGAAGAAATGTTGTATTAGAGAAGAAGAAGAAGAAGTTTGGGAAAGCTAGGGTTTACCTAAAATCAATGACAAAAATGGATGAGTACGGAGAAGAAGGTAGGAAACATCGTGAACAAGATCATTTACGTGGTTACACTTACCTGTATATCGTTTGCCCCCTACCTGTATATCATTTGCACAGGGACACTATCAACTTATATTAAGCACTTAGAAGATTTGAATATGGCGCATGGTATCATGTGTGCTAGTTTTGCTCCTCCTATTAGCCATATGTTGTTTGCAAATGATAACTTGTTATTCACTAGAGACATCATCCCATAATTCCATTCCATAAAAGAATACTTGCAAAAGTATTGCAATGCAAGTGGTCAAGGAAAAACTTTGAAAAGTCTGGATTATTTTTCAGCAATAAGGTACATCCAAAGCATAAAATAATCCTCGATATCTCCAATCTTAATCTTGGGGAGAAGTATTTGGGTGCCCCGGTTACATTCTAAGGTCTAAAACTTAGACTCATTTACCTCTCTAAAATGCTGCTGAGAAGAGAGTTAATAGTTGGTTGGTCCAATTTTTGTCCCAAGCAGGAAGGACCACATTAGTTAAGCACGTAGGGCAATCCATGTCAATATATCTAATGGCAGCATTCTTAATTCCCAAGAGTATTCGTCATAAAATTGACTCTCATTTAAACATGTATTGGTGGGGTGAAGACCCTAACTCCAAAAAGAGAAAACTACATCTGATTGCTTTGGAGAACATGTGTAAGTCAAAAGTGGAAGGGGGACTTGGGTAGAGAACCAGTGGGACCAATAATTTGCTATGCTGAAATTGTTTGAAGTCTGGTGGAAAACCCAAACTCCCTACTAGTACTAGCCAAGGTGGTGAAAGAAAAATATTACCCTACTGTGTGGATGTGCTTAATTCTAAATTCCCTGAAAAAGACTCTTGGGCTTGGAAATGCCTCCACCGTACCATGAGTAAGATTAAATCTTTTTTTCTCATGGGTAGTAGGGAAATGAGACTTTATTGATCCTTGGGTGACAATTGGGTTCCTTGAAAAGAGATTGCCACACCAAAAATCAATACTAGTCCTGATAAAGAGTCTTAGAATAAATGATTTAATAAATCAAGACTTGGGTTACATCAACCTTAAGTGTTATTTTTGATTAACCTTCAAAAGAGAAGATTGAACAAACCCCCCTCAGTATTATACCATCTAGAGATAGAAAGGTGTGGATACGATCTAAGGATGGTAAATTCAATAACAAATCTACTTATTTTGTGCTAAATGTTAGCGGTGACAACAGTAACGCATGTCAAAATGTCAATCCATTTTTGAATTTTGTAAAAGTTACTTGTTGAATTAGCTAGATACCTTACTTGAGAATGAAATTTAGAACGCGCAATTGGGGGATACATTTATTAACTGTGGGGATATTGATTACTTCCCCCACCCCATGATTTCGGCTAAGGGGTGACCAATTGACATGAAAGTACTAAAACACCCTTTGGTTAACTTTATGAAAATATTGTTATACCCTTTTCCCTAAAACATTAAAATTAAAAATCAAAACATATATCCCAATTTCTAACATTAGTTCCGGCAATCCTTTAGGCTTAGGTTTTCGATTTTTTTTTTCTTTATCGTTCTTCAACCGTTCCTTTTCTGATTTTTTTTTCTTCATCGTTCTTCAACCAAAACATATATCCCCATTTCTAACTTTGATTATTATTATTTTTACATTCGGTAAGGATGAAGACCACGCCGGAAGTGATGTAAACCATGTCGGTACTGAGTTTCGGCATGGTTATTTATGATGAAGACCATGCCGCTACTGGGTTCCTCAGTACCGGCATGGTTATTTAGGATGAAGACCACGCCGGTACTGAGTTCCGACATGATTATTTAGGATGAAGACCATGCATGGTTATCGAGTTCGAGCATGGCATGGTTATTTAGGATAAATATCCACTTCACGCATAGTAAGCCAAAACTTGAAAGAGTTAGGCATGCTCGAAAATTAGACTATCCATGCGGAATAGGCAAACAATTTAGTCAAGTGAAAAAAAAATCAATCTTCCGGATACTTTTCTTCATGTTGGCTTATTTTAGCATAGAAATTTAAGCCAAAACCATGCCGAAAGTAGTTCCGGCATGCTCAAAAATTAGATAACTGTGCCGGAAGTGGACTGATTATAACAAAAAAAATTGGTTTTGAACTCAAAACCCAACAAATGACGGCATCCAGCTTTTTCAGCTGCAACAATGGTGGATTCAAAGAAAAGAAAAATCAAATTTTCAACCTCTTAGCAACAATTCTCTCATCACAATCATCTTCCATTTTCAAAAAAAAAATTCTAGAATTTTTTTTTCCTCTCCTACTCCTCACTCACACAAATTAAAATAAAAACACACACTAATCTATCCCCCAAATATTTAAGAATTTACTAATTATTATTAACCACTAAACATGATTAGTGAGGGCTAGATTAGGAATTAAAAAAAATAATTACATAGGGGTCACCCATAATTGCTATTGGGAAACTGTTTTTGTCCTGTAGTTATATCCCCCAATTAATATATATATCCCCCAATTGCGCGTTCGAAATTTAATGGATTGGGTATTCATACAATAAGTTTCAGTAGTAGAAGATAGGTCATGAAGTCTGACAAAGTCGGATACATCTGAGAATCCAACTTGACCTTAAGACAAGTACTGTATGTGACTAAAACCCACCCAGGAGTTCGCCTTAAGCTACATTTTATTTTATTTCGAAGAAAAGGGTTAAATTTTATTAAAAGTTAAAAGAAACAGAAAGGAATGCACACAAGGTGCTACAAGAGGAGCAGGCAATACCCAACACTCAACCAAAAGAGTTACAGCCAAAGCTAGGCATCAGACCAAAAAACAGAGAAAACTACTAGAAAACAACAAACAACTGCCTTAAGCTACATTTGGTAACCAGATGTTTCAGCAGTAAAAGCTAGGAAAGTCACCATAAGAGAGAAACCAAACTGAAAAAGAAAATGCAGGTAACTTTCAAGGATGCAGAACCAGATGTATAAAATAGCAATTAACTTCCTGAAGGTAGCAAAGATGGAATGGAGTCTCTAACAACAAATTGAAGTCCTTCCATGTCCAGATCTGCTTGGGTGCGAACCAGACAGATACTACATATCCTGAAAGGAACTGAAATATGAGGGAACTAATTTAGGAGGAGTACATAACTATTCTAACAACTGCAGTAAAGTTCAATGTGTTGAATGATTTAGATACTAAGGAGGGTGGTGTTCCCCTGATTGGTTGCTGACAATGATGCAGAATCAGATGCACCATTCTAATAGGAGAAATATAAGTGCTTTGGCCTTGAAAGAAACGGTCAAAGGGAAAACTGAAAATGGACAGACAGATGCTCAAGATGTACTCTAACAATATTAAAAACTCAATCGAGAATGTTAGATGAATGCAAGACTAATAACAAGAATACTACTGTATTAACAATATTGAGAACTAACTACAGCATCTGCAGACATATAATTTGGTAAGTGTGAAGTGAGTGTATCAACTATTAAAACGTGCACTGATCCTCTCAGACAAAGAAACCAAAATCCTTGCTGCCAACGGAAACATTATTTGTTATAGTTCCTAGTAGTAGGTGCAAGGAGCCTAGCTACAATAGCGCCTTATCATGGAGAAGGAAATGTTGTGGAGAAATACAAATCATGTTGGTAGAGCCTTACCACTAGATGGACAATTAGCCTAATCACAGATAAAGCTGTGTAGAAACATAAATCATGTTGGTTGTTACTGACAATGAAACGTTCTAAATTAAGTATCTATAGCTTTAGATTCATCTAAGACAGAGTTGTGAACAATACTGACATCTTGGGTGAGTTGTGTCATATAATGCATTACACTACCTAGCTACAACATATAAATCATTTTGCTAGCGGATAAGGTGACGAACTGCCGATGGTACTATATGCCTCTAAGTTCTAGCCTTGCTCTAGTTTAAAACCCCATCACCAAATATAAAAGTAGCTGTGAAATGCACAAGGCATCACACTTAAATTTTAACACAAGCAGACAGTGATAATAAGAGAAGCACAACTATCAAAGAAAGACAGCTAAACTCCAATGTCGAAACTCAAAAATAAAGTCTTTATACATGAAATAGAAATTATGTTAGACTCAACATTCACGACGATAGTTACCAGATTAAATGCAGGTACGTGCAGATGTATACCTTCCTACTGCAGCATGCACATTTCTTTGATTTGTTCATTTTTCTGATCATCTTCGGTAACGTATTGTTCAACTACCTCTCTTGGTATGTCAACTGATTCCATTGTTTTGGTATTTTCTTCTCCTAATGCTTTCAATGAAACCAAGGTGTTCATATGCGGGATTGCTTGACGTATAGCTTTATCCTTGCCAAAATTCACAAGAATCTTTGAAGATGAAGAATTTATGTCATAAATTAGGACCTTTGTCTCTGAGTGACATAGAACTGTACCCCTACGTGTAAGGACAAGCGAATCTCGGACAATTTCTTCTGCATCCTTGTTCCTTATACTGAACTCTTTAATCCAACCCAACGACCCATCTTCTTTCTTCTTCAATAGCAATATATCAGAAGTTTTCGAATCTTTATCGTAGTGGTCAGCTGATAAATAACCCCCAAAATACCTAAGTGTGAAACTCCAATCAGTGGGAAAAGATTTAGGTAATTTGACGAAATTTTCATTCACCAAATCAAAAACCACAAATTTGCCATCACTAAGCCCCCAATACAGAGCCCCATTTAAACACACACCGCGTCTATTAACAAACAAACGCAGATCTTTGTTAACTTTCTTCCCTATGTTCCTCCATCCCTTGCAACTGCCGATTGTGTACACCTCAACATATAATAAACTGCGTTCTTTTAACAAGTAATACATTCTCACAACCTTGTACTCATTTGACGAAGAAGCATAACCAAATCCAGTCACCAATTGCTCACCACGATCATCTGGTCTCTCAAATTCTGGTAGAAACACACATTCCCTGGTGATTGGATTACAGATATAAACTGGTTCATAGTTGACCCACTCATTATCATGGACTCCATTTAGACAAACTAAACCATTGCACGACCCAATAACACTGTAATACCTAAACGGAGCAGGGTTTAGTTTTATTCTTGTAACTCTATGGCAGGGTTGCTCCTCCTCCGAAGAATTTTCATCATCAAAAAATTCTAAATAATGGAACTGTCTGTATGCATGAATTGGATTGTCATTCACCAAAAGGAAAGTAAACTTACCACCAGCAGAATCAAGATTTTTAAGGCAGTGATTCAAGTGAGATTGAGAAAAGGATTTGTAACTGATCACTTTATTCCATGATTTTGAGACTAACTTGCAGTCTAGAACTGTTTCAGCTGGTAAACGTGTTAAGATGTTGAAGACGATATCTCCTGGAAGCATATTGAAGTTCCCCATCTCAAAACCCCTTGTGTAGAAAGAAGAAGAACAGATCAAAATTTGATGAAAAAAAAAGGGTTTTTGCTGCGGAGTGAAGTGAAGTGTGAGTGAGAGAGTGACCGACTTTGAGAGATAGAAAGGAATCCATTTCACTTTTTTTAAGGGACTGTTTGGGGTTCAAAGGACCATGTAGGGTTTAGGCCTTTAGGGCAAAGACTCGATGACTCATCCCTTATGAATATTCTGACAGCCCGAAATTCGGTTTTCCGTATTCAAAGCAGTGAAATGTTTGATTTCGCAAGACAAAATTTGGTCAGAATTTTTGGCTGAATTTCGCATGATTGCTAAAGGGGACCGAAATTAGTAGGAGTACCGTTTCATATGAGACAAAAGAGTTATATACGATCTTGGCCGTCGGATCACTCAAACGGTACCCCCTGCTAATACCAGTCCCCCCTTTAACAATCGTGGAATTTCGGTTGACTCAGCCGGAAATTTCCATTGAAGTTTTTGAAATTTGCATGAAATTTTGGGTTTTCTAGTATTTTGAATGAAAATTTGTTTCATTTTTATAAAATTGCTGGTATTTCATTAGAATCCTATTATTAGGGTTGTGATATGATTTTAATGTCCTAACAGTGGCTAGGGGGAGACTATAAGTTGGTTAAAAGTCAAGTCACCATTTAGTTAATCCTAATACCTAAAATCAAGATTATAATCAAAATTCATAACAAAAATTAATTCACAACTTTCTCTCTACTTCTCAAAATTAAACAACAAAATTTATGATGAAATTTTTGATCAAATCTCCATCGATTCTCAAAAATATTTATCAAGGTTGATTCTCGAGATAATAAGATCAAGGCGATTTGGATTGAATCCAACATCAACTGGTTATGATTCTCACGTTTATGAAGGTGTTGAACCACAAATTTAAGATTCGATGAATGAATTAGTCCAAACACCAATAATTCCTCCACAATGTTAAGAATCGAAAAACCCATTATTAAATTTACCTTTAGATTCCTTTAATAGGTAAGATTGATGAATTTAGGGTTTCTGAAAAATGAATCTAGGTTGGTTGCGGCTAGGAGTTCTTCCCAACCTAGCCGATAAAGTAGCGGTTACGGCCTGGTCGATAAGAACTCCCAGCCGTAACTTCTGGCACGGTTGAGATTTTGCTAGCCGTTAGTTTTTTTTTGTATATTAAAAAAAAACCTTGAAATTTTATCTCTAATTCGGATAGGAAATCCCAAGCGTGGAGATGACGTCCCATTCGTAACACAAAGTTCCCAACCGTGATTTGGTTTGACGGTTCGGTTTTGCAGCTTTTCTAGTCGTTCGCATGGTATACGGTTGGGTCTACCCAGACGATTGGCATCCTACGGTCGTTTTATTTATTGTTTCCCATACATACCTGATAAAATCTTAGCCGAAACGGGTTTTCCAAAACGCAAATGTTTTTGGAAGAACTATCACGCCTTGTAAAATATAAGGATCCGGACCGTAACTTGATTACGGTTGGATCATGGTCCATTATCCAAACCGCAAATTTAAATTTTCAGTTTTTCTGGTCAAAACGACTAGGTCATTTGTGATTAGAACCTAGCCGAAAATACTTTAAAAAAAAAATATTCGTTTTTTCTTTTAAGAAATTGAACAAACATAAAACACAATAGACCAAAATGGTTTTTCATTCATTGAACCAGGAAAACATACATCTTTCATTACATTGATAGGATAGATCATAACATTTAAAATAAACCTTTATTCGTATCGGTCAAGATCATATGTAGTATTTTCCAAGATGCGATAGCTATCATTTTGTTCAAATTCTTTCTCATGAACTGCCTCATATTGGCGGTGAGCCCTTGACCATTGTAGGAACAAACACATTATGTTAAATAGTGTTATTCAAAACGATTTTCTTATGAAAAAACTTACTCTTATCGCACCCGACATAGTGGGATTGGCTTTTTGGGCTTTCACCTTTTGAAAACTTTGCATTCTTCAAAGACTTTCTCGAATCTTTCCTTAACGATTGCCAAAGTTATTCAATTACGATTTCCATTTATTGCCATAAAAACTATGAAAACACGGTTCCAAAAAGACATGAATGTTTGATCTACATCAATGTCTGGATCTTCATCATGTTATCTGACCGTCGCCCATGCTCTAACAATCACAAAATCTGCATAATTAGGGTAGGGAGTCACCATAGTGTTTTTTCTTCTTTTATTGGATAAGAAATAGATGAGAATGAATTTGAAAGTTTATAACTATTTTTGGGTGAGGAAGAGATGATAGAATAGTCTCCTTTATAGGGTTTAATGACCTAACAACTATTTATTTTTTCGAAAACTAGCCATTTGGGTCATCAACCATATTTTTCAAATTCAAGAAAAGAAATAAATGCATTGGGTGAGAGTGTTGATACCATTTATGATTAGTCGGTTGGGTTTGCAGATGTGATGGAGACACGGAGATGAAGATTTGGCCAGAAGTTCATCTTAACCTAGCCGTGATGTGTATTACGGAAAAAAGTTCTTAATTTTCAAACCTCAAAGACATATAACGCTTTGGAAGAGGGCTTTTTCCTAGCTGTTCAACTATTTCACGGTTGGGACAACAACTTCTTCCCAGCCGTAAACAGTAATAAACCTAGATTTTTTCCCATTTCTTACGAATTTGAATCAATCGAAATTGGTAATGGGATTGGGAGCTGATTACAAGGTTTTCTTGACTAGTTTCAGGATAGGTTTCATAAAACAATTTGTCAGAAAAGTTCATCAAATTCATCATTCTTTTTCTTCTAAATCAAAAACAAAAGGAAAAAAAGTTTTGATTATCAAAAAATTAATCATTCGATTAGTTTAATCGTTGACTAATAATGATTAATTTACTTGATCATCATAATTAATACTAATAAAATCGAGGTTATATTTGGTATTATTGAAAATAGGAGGATAAGGGGTTATGCACATTACTATTTCATAACCCAAATGCAGTCCCAATAATAGGATTCTAATTTCATTATATTTTTGCACAATTATGTGTCGAAAATGTTTGATATACATATTATAGGTATAAATATTTGAAAATGAAGTTTTGATGGTTACTCTGTGATTTTCCCGAGAATCTTCCCGAGATAAAGGTGTTCTGGGTCCCGACCGAAACAAACCGAAATTTAAAATTGAGTAAATTGGTCCGAAAGTGACTCCATAAGTCTGTGACCCAAAATTTGTCTATTAAATTATCTTGGAACATGTACTAAATCTAAAATTTTCCACCATTACACAAAGTTTATCTCGTCATATAAGTGTTAACTTAACTAATTTATTCTGGGTTACTCATCTCTAAATCCATGAATCAGTCTCGAGATCTCTTTTTTTGATAGACAACTCTTTTCTGCTTATGTTTCTGTTTTTAGGCCTCCATCAATTTTCTCAATAGCTCTCAGCTCATTATAACTCTATTCATTCTTTCTAATAGATTTCTAATTTGTTTTTGCAGGGTCTCTCGTTTATCATCATGAATAGCATCCAATATTGGTCCTTTTGGTCCATTTTTCTTCTTCTGCTAACCGTATTGTTACAATCATCTAATGTATTTTCGGCTTTTCCAGCAGTATTTCAAATCATCGGTCTATTGAGAGATTAACTTATTCTAAGTCCTCATAAACTTTTCAGTATGAAAGTTTTAAGTGAAGATTAACTTTTCAGTATTTCAAAATATTCTAAGGTCTCAATAGTTAATGATGCAAAGTGAAGATTAACTTATCAAAAACTCTTCATGTAGGAGGTTGGTGGAATACTGCTGCAGGTGGAGTAGCTTGGGTTTGCTATCACTGGGAAAGAGAATCACACAACTTATGCAAATATTGTTTCATCATCGATCATAATGATGAAGAGTGCGAGAATGTAGTTGATGATTTGAGAATAAGGCGGTACACTAATAATGAATATATCTCCTATATTCATGAACTAGACAAAGCTTATGGTGTGGAAATAATCTGTGAAGTAAGTCAGAATCAGTTAAAGAGTGAAGCTTCTGAGGACCTAGATGAAGGTATAAGACTTAATAGATCTAGAAACAATGAACCAGGGGATGAAGACTTTAAAGAAAATGAACCCAGTGATTGTCAACAGACTCAAGATGATAATATTAACATCAATGATGAGACTGATGATATGGAGCACGATTTGATTGAGGAAGGAGAACTGGCTGAGAAGGAGTATTTTCATGACATTGACAAGACCTCTTCTGTTGTGTTATTGTTTCCTATTCACCTTAATATGTGCTTATCTCTTAAATTTAAGTTTTTCTTTTTTACGTGTTTTTCCTCTTTCATTTTTTTTTGTCATATTCTAAGTCCTCATAAACTTTTCAGTATGAAAGTTTTAAGCTGGAATTGCCAAGGATTCTTAGGAAAAGATACTAGAGACCATCTGCAGTATCTTAATAAGTTATATTTTCCTGATATCATTTTTTAGATGAAACAATGATTAATGATGATAGAATACTTAACTTATCTAGTTTTCTAGGTCTTCCTAATAAAATTTATGTTCTTTCTATAGGCTTATCTGGTAGTCTACTGTTATTTTGGAAAGATGAATTCTCTCTATATATAGTTGGTTCCACAGATAAAATGATACAACTATTTTTTCTAATGATCCAAGTAAAGGAGAATGGCTTCTTTCCTGTGTTTATGGTACATCTTATAAAAATGAACAACCTCAACAATGGTCTTATATTTTAGATCTTAGTAAACCTGTGAAGATCCCATGGGTTCTTATAGGTGACCTTAACATCACTACTGATCTCGAGGATAGGAACACTCAGACTACTAATTCAACACCTCAAGAAGTTCTAGATGCCATAAGGAATACAGGTTTAGTTGATCTAAAATTTAGTGAAAACCCCTTCACTTGGTAACAAGCATGGAACTGGTAAGTAAAAATCTAGGATTGATAGAGCGTTTATTAACAATAAATGGACCTTATTTTTTCCAGATACTTTACTCACCCATTTAGCTCAAAGAGGCTCAGACCATTCTCTTATTTTACTAGACCTGTATAAACCAAATAGAGTAGTCGGTAGAAATTTGAAATTCTTCGAGCATTGGATGCAAAATGATAAATGTCATGAAGAGATTAAAAATCCTGGTTTGCTTGTTATCAAGGTTTTAATGCTTTTGTTCTTTCTAATAAGCTATCTAATACTAGACACATTTTGTCAAAGTGGAGTAAATCCACTTTTGGAGATATTGAATGCAAAATTCTTAATCTTCAGCCCAATGTTTCTCAATTACAAGTTTCAGATAAAGGTGGTAACAACACTAATCGAAGAAGATCACGCAATAGAATCGATGTTCTTCTTTTTCCAGATGGTACATGGTGTTCAGATAAAGATTCTATAGAAAGTATTCTTAGCAATCATTTTTAAAAAGATCATGACTACATTAACTCTTGTTAATAGTTATTTATTTTTGGAACAGATTCCTTCTGATCAAGAAATCTACAATGCTCTCATGGGTATGGAACCTTGGACAAGTCAAGGTCTGAATGTATTTCCACCCGGATTTTATCAATCACAATGGTCAACAGTTAAGGATGATGTTTGTAATATGATAAAGTCCTTCTTTCATTCTGGTTTTCTTCTCAAACAGCTTAATAAAACCAGAATTTCTCTCATACCTAAAGTACAATATCCAAGTAAACCTGAAGACTTCATACCAATTGCATAATGCAATACAGTTTATAAGATAATATAAAAAATAATCTCACTAAGGATGAAAAAACACATTACCAATATCATCTCTCCTATCCAAGCTGCTCACGTCCTAGGGAGATTAATCTCAGAGAATATTTGCTTAGTTCAAGAGATTGTACAAGCTATGAAGAAAAAATAAGGTCATTGTGGTCACTTAGCTCTCAATATGGACATGTCGAAAGCTTTCGACAGACTTTAGTGGAGTTTTTTTATTGATGTCCTTATAAAGTTTGGTTTTGGAGATAACTTTTGTCAGCTCATCCAGCAATGTATAAGCACAACACAAATTGAAGTTCTTCTTAATGGAAGTCCAACTAAAGCGTTTAATCCAACAAGAGGCATTCGTCAAGGAGATCCATTATCTCCATATTTATTCATCCTAGCAATGAAGTCCTTCTCAAGAGTTTTAACTCAATGTGAAAGAACAAAACAACTCAAAGGTATGAAAATCTCAAGATCAACTCCTAAAATTAATCATCTGCTTTTCGCGGATGATTGTCTCTTATTCTGCAAGGCTAATCTTGATCAGACTAATAAGCTTATCCAAGTTATTGAGGATTTTAATGTTTTTTTCAGGACAATTGATAAATTTTAACAAGTCTGCAGTTTACTTCAGCTTAAACATGGATCCTTCTCCATGTCATATATTTAGTGGTATTCTTCAGGTACGTGAGATGAACCTAAAAGAAGACAAATATTTGGGTTTTTTTTGTTGTTGGTAGAAACAAAAAAGTGCCTTTTGCGGTTCTACAAGAGAAAGTGAATAATCATTTTTCTAAATGGAATGCAAGCAACATGTCGGAAGTTGCTAGGTCTGTGATGATTAAAAACATTTCAAATGATATCCCAATTCATCACATGCAAATCTTCAAACTTTCGGAGGTTACCATTAAAAATATGAACTCCTCTCTCAATAGGCGTTGTGGAGGAACAATAAAACTAATAAAGGAAGGAATATAGTAACTTAGAGAAGATCTTGTCATCCTAAAGCAAAGGGTGGTCTTGGTGTCGGTGACATGCACACATTTAATAGAGCCTTGTTGGCTAAGTCATCCTGGAAACCTTTTACGGATCAAACATCAATTATGGCCAAATATTTGCATGCAAAATATTACCCAGATGGAGATCTTTTTGATCTGAAAAAGAAAACCAATACTTCATGGTTATGGTAAAGTATCAGCTCAGAATTACAGTTCATCAAGAGGCACAGTTGTTGGAATTTGGGAAACGGCAAAAATATTGTCATATGGAAACATCGTTGGATTCATGAGCTACAAACACCTCCTCAGCCAAAACAAGGGTGTATGTCTCATACAAATTACACTCATGTTCATCAGTTATTTACTGCTGATTCTACAAATTGGAATACCTCACTACTTAATGAATTATTTGATCCAGAGATAATGAATCTTATTTCTCATATTTCCATTCACCCAGCTCTTTCAAACAAGCTAATCTGGTTATTGGAAAAAAATGGAAGATTCTCAGTCAAGTCGTGCTATCAAAAGATGTTTGAAGAGGTAACTCTTATTCAGCCAGTTGGTGATAGGATGAGAAAAATTTATAATAAAATATGGAAGCTACCTACTTTACCAAGGATTCGACAATTCTTGTGGAAAGCCATCTCGGATCTTCTATCTACTAAAGAAGCACTTGGTCATGCAATTGTTGGTTACGATGATTCTTGCCCTCTATGTAACCTTCATACATAATCATCCTCTCATCTCATTATGAACTGCAATTTTTTGAGAGCAGTTTGGTTCTCTATTACTGGATAGATAACTTACAATGCTGGCTCATTATCTAAATGGATATGTAGTTGGTTTAATAGTCTGTTTAATGGAGAAATAACTGAAACTGGAGTAGTTAAGAGAGCAATGATTGCTTGGATCTTATGTACAGAAAGATATAAAAAGGTTTTTCAGCAGAGCAGCTCAAGACCTAAAAAAATCATTCATAAATTCAATTTGCTGATTAAAGAACATTCAACTAGGAATAATTATATACCACATATCTCTCATAGAGTGAACCGTCATAATGTTCACTGTGAAAAAGAAGGGGTCTAACAACCATACCTAATATTTCGTTTTGGAAATTTGTATGGACAAACTCCAATATATTTCCAAGAAAATCAACTAGACAGTTAGACTCAATCAAGGAAAATACATCTAAGAGTTATATCTATGTTTCTCAATGTAATCAGCAAATCAAACATATAGAAATACGCGAGCCTGATTATTATGAGAAACAACTTGAATGGTACCAAAGACCAATATTCAAGTGTCAATTAATTTATATCAACAACCAAAGGTTGGATTATCTAATTAATTGAACTACGCACAACCTGTGATATTTTAATTATATAAACAAATATAATGCGGAAAATAAATAACATAGACACCAGAAATTTTGTTAACGAGGAAACCACAAATACATAAAAACCCCGGGACCTAAGCGTTTCTACGACCCAAGGTCGAAGACTTGATAAACAAATCTGTCTCACACAGAAAAGTTTATTGAATATATAAATCTGTCTCCCACAGAAATACCTACGAGTTTTGTTCTGTATTTTGATAAATCAAGGTGAACATGAACCAATTGATATACCGGACTTATATTCCCGAAGAACATATTTAACTATCACCTCACAATGATCTTAACCGTATGGAATCGGAACAAGATATTGTGGAATCACAAATGAAGACACAAAGGTGTTTGTGACTACTTTTTTATCTTGCCTATCGGAGATATTAATCTCAAACCATTCTTACGATTGCACTCAATCACGATAGAAACAGCAAGATCAGATCATGTAACTACAAAGAAAATAGTTGGGTATGGCTTCACAATCCCAATGAAGTCTTTAAGTCGTTAACCTACAGGGTATCATGAGAAACCTAAGGTTAAAGGAGAATCGACTCTAGATTATACAACTAGTAACACACAGAAGTGTGGGGACTAGGTTTCCAAGTTGCTAGAGTTCTCCTTTATATAGTTTTCAAATTAGGGTTTGCAATCTAAGTTACCTTAGTAACAAAGCATTCAATATTCACCGTTGGATGAAAAACATGATTCAACCAAGCTAATATCTTTCAAATGTTAGATCGAACTTCGCTTGTTACACACAAATGAAATGTACCTTAATTTAGATATGGGTAACCGTACCTAAACGTGTACACTTAGTTGGCTCAATAATAATTAACCAAAGTTAACCATATGAACACTTTCATATCAATCTTGTTCATCTTTATCACAACTAGTTCAAATGACTCAAATGAAACTAGTTATAGAGTTGTTCAATTGTTTATATTCTCATAGAAGTATACAAGACACAATTGAAGCAAAATTGATTTTGATTCACTCGAATCAATTCATGAACATTATAGCCACGATTTTGCAAAGATTGCATTCCTTATTATATAAATTTATTTGTTCACGAATAAACTAATTTTAGAACTTAACCCACTCATGTATGCAAACGGGTACGCATACTAAATTGTCGGGCTTGAATAATTAAGCCAGTACGCATACGGTTATGCATACTCAGTTCCCGGACTTCAACTGTTAAACCAGTATGCATACGGGTATGCATACTATATATGGTTCCCGGACTTGGAATAACTTGCAACAGTTAGCATACAAGTACGCATATTGTGCCATATCCAATCAATGGTTAATCATTCTAAACTCCATTTTAATAATTGAAACATTCTTAGAAGACGGGAATAGATGTCTCACACAAACTATTAGCTTCAAAGCAATTTTCAAGTGATCAATAAAAAACATTTTGAGTTTACATCAAATGACTGTCTCACAAAAATCATGTAAGATGTTACCAGGCGATTTTCACATGATCATTTTTTGACTTTCGTCAAGAATAAAGATGAACTTGGTTAAAGCGAAAGATTAACAACACATATTTCGAGAAATATGTAAGCAGGTTAAACTCAGCTCGAAATATCAAATGTGTATAAAGTAAAGTCTATATAGCTATACGACTTTTGTCTCAATAGGAGATAGAATATAAATAGACTTCTGAGTGATAGATGAGTTCAAGTCTCCACATACCTTTTGTTGATGAAGTTCCACAAGCTCCCCTTAGTAGTTCTTTGTCTTCAATCGATGAATTCCGTGAAGTCTAAAGCTCAACTACACATTTTATCCTAATCCGAGACATAGCTATAAGTAGACTAGAAATCAAGACTTATAGTTTTGACAACTAAACTTGATAAACAAGCTTGAGATAGCAACGCTTGCGAGTTCGACCGAGCAGTACTCTAACAATCTCCCCCTTTGTCAATTTTAGTGACAAAACTATCAATACATATGGATTACAAAATAAATAAACTTTGTAGCTTCTCATCCAATATGCTTGATTTCCTTGGTTCTTCAACTTTAATCGAAATCTTCGTCACTTCCAAGTACTCCAGTGATTCTGAACGTGTTTAACTCAGCATCATAGTTGTTGAAGATCCGTAGCCATAATAATAAGAAAACAATTGTTCTAAATCATTGTTATACAGTGTCATAGTATTATTACATATCATCAAAATTCAATTGTATCACAACGTTGACAATAATACTATGGTGATATGTATCACTTCCTCTTAGTCAATACTTCATCTCACAATGACCCCCCCCTTACATTATGATCTGTAAACCATATGTATTTGTAATGTGATCTACATAATAATTCTCACCATTTTTTTCAATATAATTTGGCAAATGTACGAAAACTAGCGGGATCATAATGAATTTCTCATAGAGATACTTCATGACTAAAAGAGAACATATCAAGTTATCAACTTTGTTTCGATGATTTCACATAGTCGAAACTTGGTTAATTCATCAAGAAGTTTATAAAGATACAATAAAACTCCTACGAAATTCCACAGCTGCACTCCCCACAAAGATTTGGCAATTAAACACAAGTTCAGTTAAGAACTCTCCCCCATAATATGTCATTTTAGAAAGAACAACAAGAGTGACGTTACTTTTACAAGAAAAGAAGGATTTCTTTGGACATTAACAAATCACATGAGACATGAATTTGTATCCAGAAAACTCTATTAAATTAACCACAAAGGAACCTTAATGATTAAGTTAATCGGAAATGCTCAACATAAGAAAACTTACGGATCCATATAGTACTTTCACATAGAAGTGGATCAGGGAAAGATCAATACTCCTGAATATTCAAATATTCATTCAATTTTTCATCAATATTTGCATAATAACACAATAGACTTAATCTTTTGAAAAAGCGGGGGTCTAACAACCACACCCAATATTTCGATTAGCAATCTGTATAGACAAACTCCAAGTTACTTTACTAGAGAATCAACTAGACAGTCAGACTCAGTCTAGATAAAAATATTTCAAGGAGTTATTATCTCAATCTCTCAATTTGATCTATACTATAACAAATAGAATCTGCGAGTCTTTATCAAAGAGAGATAACTTGGATGGTACCAAAGACCAATATCCAAGTGTCAGTCAATTAGAATATTCGACCTTTTGGTTGTCGATTTAAATTGATTGACCTTTTGGTTATCTGTTATCAAAACTTACATGCTGAGAGTTAATCCTTCCTTCGGTTTCTGCAAGTTTCTCTTCCAACAAGAAGTATTTTTGATATACACGATCACATTCAAGTGATTTTCTACTCAGGTTTTCCTCAGTATCTTTGAGGACCGCTTCGCTAGAGAGATTCTGACCATAAAGACCACCGTAGATCCTTTTCAATTTCTTGTTTCTCGACATATAGGAGTAAAAAGAGATGTGACATGAGAAGTTGTAATCTTCTTCATTTTCAACGAATCCAAAAATTTATCATACTCAGATACTTGCTTATCAACATCTTTATCAATATATGAATCACCTTCATCATAAAGTTCATCCAACTGTTCTTCTAGGAGAGTTTCACAATCAAAAGTTTTTACATCAGGGGAATTTTTAGATATTAACTTAGATGTGACAGTTCTCTAAGGTGAATCCAAGCTTTCTGAATTATCTGGTAATTTCTGAACTTAAATGTTATTAGAGATAGACTAGTCCATAATCAGATCACTACAAACACAGACTTATAAGGTCTTTAAACATGTTTTCCTGCTTTGATACCATTTGAAAAAGCGGGGGTCTAACAACCACACCTAATATTTCGATTAGCAATCTGTATGGACAAATTCCGAGTTACTTTACTAGAGAATCAACTAGACAGTCAGACTCAATCTAGATAAAAATATCTCAAGGAGTTATTATCTTAATCTCTTAATTTGATCTATACTCAAGTAAATAGAATCTGCGAGTCTTTATCAAAGAGAGATAACTTGGATGGTACCAAAGACCAATATCCAAGTGTCAATCAATTTAAATCGACAACCAAAAGGTCAGATATTCTAATTGATCGAACAACGCATAACCTGTATTATTTTAATTATATAACAAAATATAATGCGGAAAATAAATAACACAGACACCGGAATTTTGTTAACGAGGAAACTGCAAATGCAGAAAAACCCCGGGACCTAGTCCAGATTAAACATACAATGTATTAATCCGCTACAGACACTAGCTTACTCCAAGCTAACTTCGGTCTGGACTATAGTTGGACCCCAACCAATCTCACACTGATCCAAGGTACAGTTATGCTCCTACACCTATTATCCCAACAAGATAATGCGCACTTGATTCCCTTAGATGATCTCACCCACAACCAAGAGTTAATACGTCCCTAAGTCGAAGACTTTAATAAACAAGTCTGTCTCACACAAAAAAGTATACAAGGATAGATAAATTCGTCTCCCACGAATAAACCTATGACTTTTGTTCCGTCTTTTGATAAATCAAGGTGAACATGAACCAATTGATAAAACCAAACTTATATTCCCGAAGAACAGCTCAGCTTTATCAATCACTTCATAATAAACTTAATCGACGCAGCGAAGAATATTATTGAGGAATCACAAACGATGAGATGAAGTGTTTGTGACTACTTTTATATCTTGCCTATCGGAGATAGAAATATGAAGCCAATTATTACAATTGTACTCGTACGATAAAAGATACAAGATCAGATCACACAACTACGATAAAAGTAGTATCGGTCTGGCTTCACAATCACAATGAAGTCTTTAAGTCGTTAACCTGGTTTTAGAAGAACAAAACCAAAGGATAAAGGAGAATTGAATCTAGCTTAGCAAACTAGTATCACACAGAATGTGTGGGGATTAGGTTTCCCAGTTGCTAGAGTTCTCCCTTATATAGTCTTTCAAATCAGGGTTTGCAATCAATGTTAGCTTAGTAACAAAGCCGTCAATATCCATAGTTAGTGATATGTAATCGATCAAGGGTACATAGAGTCAGTGTTGTTTAATAGGTAGCTAGGAAGAACACAAAATAAAGATAATGGAATACAAAGAAAATAATACGATTGATTCTTCTAACTTATTCTTCTTTATTACTTTGAAATAAAAATACTCTTTTACAAACCTTCAATGGGTTCTTCTCTCGGATATTTTCTCTACCCCTTTAACTAGAATTCACTCCCTATATATAGGAGTTTGATCTCTTGGAAAATTAAATAACTATGAGTTTCTAGAACTCATCTAAACTAGGAAACCTAACTAAGTTAAGAAACATCAAACACTTGTTGGTCAAGTAATTGTCGACCAAATTATATTGCCTTTCTAGACACTCTCCTAGCATGAATACGACTCTCTAGTCGTGAAAACAATCTTCACATAACTCTCAAGATACTCCTGTATCATGGCTCCACATTTTTAGGAAGCTGGAACTTCTGTGTAAGCTCTAAACTGAAGGTGAGAAAAATCAGTCTCCCCTTGTTCCTTGTGGAGCCTCCTTGCTTTACTTTGGTTAAAAACCCATTACTCTCGATACTTCGCAGGTTAAATATTAATTTCTAGCTCCATTGCCTCGAGCTTGTTATCTAGTACCCATGCGTAAAATCCAGCTGACTTCCTACGGTCATAAACAAAACCCAAACCTTTGCTTCTTGTACCGGTCTTAGTTACACCAATAACAAGCATCTTCTCATTCTTACCGTCTTTGAAATCTGAACATATTATTCTTTGGTCACCATCTTCTATTTTGGAACCAGTGACCACTATATTTCTTTTCTTCTTTCCTCGATCGAAAACAAATATCGCAGCCTTAGAGATCTTAAGACGCAAATAGCAAAGAATGGTGTACAATGTATCATAAGATATCTTCGCTTCTTTCCCACGATCGAGCATAACAGTCACGCCAACATTGAGTAGCGCCTTGACTTGATCCCCATCTTCAGTTTCAGAAAATGACCTCTCCAAGCTAACCATTGAACCATGCCAAGCAACCAACCAACTTCTCCTTTCTCTTCTTTGTACTTTCTGACCAATTTGATTAGCATTTGATGTGTTTGCATATTGTACATTCATCTTAATACTTACATTTAGATCAATCATCTGAACTAACCAATTGGTACTGTAAGTATGCAACTTTTTCTCCCTATTGAGTACTACTTGAATAGCTTCCATTCTTAAAGAAGTATTAGAGACATAAGCCAAAAGGTGACCAGACTCTCTAGGATAATGAACAGTAACATGTACCATTGTTTTGCATAGAACAAGGTTGTTAGGATATACCTTTACATTGACTGCAGAAACCAGTAATCTCCAATACTGCTCCACAAATCTGTCAATATATCAAATATGTTTAAGCTATTATGATCCTCTCTTGTCGAGCGACTAACCATCCTCCCCATCTCTCGTACAGCCGTTAAGTTCTTAACATGGCAATTAATTTCGCTCTTAGCGAGAAACTTTAGGACCGTAACACAACAGTATTTGCTCCCTCTGTGTACTTTCCCAAGTCAAAGACAAGAACCATAACTCTATCTCCTTGTAACCATTCTATACACCTGTGAAGTTTAGATGTATCCACGTACTGCTCATTCTTGTTGACTATTTCATTTAAAACTTAAGTTGCACCATAGTGCATGCATAGTTCAGATAACATGCTCTGGCGAATTAGCCTCTGAAGAACAAAACCAGTGTACAACTTAGGATAATTAATCTCACTAGCAGCCATGTCTTTTGTCACTGCTTCTCTCAAACCCTTCTTCCAGTAACGAAATAAGCTGCTCACCAATTCTCCAATGAAGTGAAGATTCCCTTTACAAAATGCATCACACACACTGACACATGAATTTTCCCTATGACTACTATGCAATGCTTTTGCAACTACAAAAATAACTTCAAGAAAACAATCAAGGAAAAGAAAACCTATATGAGCCAACTTTGCAATTGTTAAGATACCATTATGCCATGAGCTGCCTCCTTCACTTGGTAAAAGTGACATAATTGTCCATCTTATACTTATATTGCCATCCACTGCATAAAAACTTCTTCACCTTGAATATCTCTATCGAAATAGGATTTGCTAGAAATACCCAAGACACTTCCCAAATTTCCCGATAACCTTTTAATTTTAGCTTCTCTCCCCTTATTTGAGAGGATTCTCCCACGAATTTTACTGAGATAATTGTTCTCCACAAGTTTCTTTTGGACAAAACTCTTCCCCAAGAGTATAAAAATATGATCTCATATTAAGATTGTCAACAGTACATGGATACTGCACTGTGTACAAAGCTTGAGAACTCAAACTAAGTTTGTCGACTGGATATGCAACCTGAGACTCATAAGACGAATGAGTCTGGTTTATGGAAATACTTGCCATGCTTACCTCTTCGCTGATAATCCTATCAACAGGACCTGCTGTTTGTAAAACTTCCTCTTCAACTTCTAAAAAACTATTGCAAAGTTCTCTACAGTTTTTTTTCTTCAATACTAACCTCTTCTTTATAATAATTTACGACTTCCTTCTCTTCCCTGATAAGGGTATTAATAGCATCAGATGTAAGAACAACTCTTTCTTTAACTTCTGGATAGCTGTCTTCATCTTCCTTTAATTCTTATTTTTCTCTCTTTGTACTTTCTTTTCTACGCTTAGGTTTTCGTTTGACAGCACTTGCTTTCATGAACGCAGCTAAGGCATCTATTAAATCTTGTATCTTAAGTTCAAGTTTATCAAACTTGTCCTCATCTGTTAGTTTCCTCTCGTCTTCTTCACTTCTCATCTTGATTCTAATACTTCCTCTAGGTTTCTTTGTCTTCCCCTGATCGCATACACTGAATTCGTGTTGAGTCCATGCACCACAACTAACCCTAGAAATCAGAACGTGGCTCTGATACCATTTGATACGTAATCGATTAAGGGTACCTAGAGTCAATTCTGTTTAATAGGAAGCTAGGAAGAACACAAAAGAAAGATAATGGAATACAAAGAAAAGAATACGATTGATTCTTCTAACTTCTTCTTCTTTATTACTTTGAAAGAAAAATACTATTTTACAAACCTTCAATGGGTTCTTCTCTCGGATATTTTCTCTACCCCTTTAACTAGAATTCACTCCCTATATATAGGAGTTTGATCTCTTGTAAAATTAAATAACTGTGAGTTTCTAGAACTCATCTAAACTTGTAAAACTAACTAAGTTAGGAAACCTCAAACACTTGTTGGTCAAGTAATTGTCGACCAAATTCTAGTGCCTTTCAAGACACTCTCCTAGCCTGAATACGACTCTCTAGTCTTGAAGACAATCTTCACGTAACTCTCAAGATATTTGTAGCGCCCCCTAAGCTAGCAGCTGACTAATCCAAGAAATTAACTAAAAAAGAGGCATTATAAACTAAAACATTTACTTAAACATTCAAATAAGAAATCTTCTACAAAACTTTACCCAAAACTAGCCCCGCTCAGAAATATATACATACAAGAACTCCTCTCAAATGATACAAATACAATAGTCATTTGGTTTACAATTAGAATATACAGCATAATAAACATAGCCGAAATTAATTAACTAACGAAATCGCCTATTGAAGCTTTCGCTGCGCAACTCTGATCTGTCTCTGAAACTGAAAATGGGAAAGGGTGAGCACATTGTACATACCGTCGAAATCGGTTAGGATCTCTAAATATATATAATGGGAATCACACGTGGAAAATATTATTATGGGAAATTATTAATCGAAGTCGCCACCCAACTTAGGGAGTTGGGACCCAAAAGTAACACTGGTCCAATTTTCAGAGATTCAGTCCGGAAATCAAGATACGGGCTAGGAAGGTGTGAGGCACCTAGCCCGTCCAAGCTGAAACTTGGCCTCTACTTAATAATCGGGATTTTAGGGTTCTAATTCGCAATGACAAATATTGAAATAAATACATAAGATAATAAAAAATAGTTGAATCCTCAAGTAAATAGGTAATCTTACTAACCTTTTAAAAAAATCAAATCAAATCAAATCCACATAATTATTATTATTATCATCAAAAATTATTATTATCAAATCAAATCATCACCATTATTATTATTATTATCAAATCATCATCATCATCATTATTATTATTATTGAATGGATTTTGTTAAAACTGATTCAAAGACAAGGCGTACCGTTCACCAAAACGATTATTATTATTATTTTAATATCATTCACCACTAATCAACCCTAAAGACATGCATTATTATCTAACAAGGAACACATAACCACAATATCACTTGACATAGAGTTGGACCAAACAGTATGTACTAAGACCTAGCTATCCACGAGCAGGAGGTAACCAGACAGACCACTATGCATATGTTGACATGAACAAATTGCTTATGGGGTGCTTTTGAGAATAATTGACCAGTAATCATGAAACAATATAGCTAACTCTTCATGCAAATAAAATGGAACCATGGCATACGTAGGACTAAGATGTAAAGCATGACACTATGCGGACCATGGTGATTTCAACTCTTATAGTGCTGCAAATATAAGATCCTTCAGAAAGATTCTTATGATAAGACAAGCCTATTCACACCACAACACAGATGATGACAAAACATATTTAGCATATGATCAAAGTCAAACAAGATGCAATAGTTCTCGACTAAACAAACATGTGATAACAAAATAATCAAAAGAAATACGAACATGTTTTCCTTGAGAAAGTGTTTCAATGTTACTTAGATTGGAATGATCAACATGGGCTAGCACTTCCACGAACACGACCGTATCCAAGAACAATCTAATGCAAACCGTTCAAATGCCTCCTAAGAATTCTATGGTTCTCCTATTTTCTTCACTAAAAATCTCCTAGATGTTTCTCTAGATTTTTTTTGTCTATAGGTCCTATCAGAATTTTCCTTCCCCTAAACTCTAAAAATGGCACCCTATTTATAGCTTTCTTCCATCAACAATTACCTTAAGATTAAAATGACCTAAATCCGATGGCTCTTATTAAAAACCTAGATATTCTAACCAAATAAATCATTATTATTTCCAATTATTAAAAATTCTCCAAAATCATTTTAATCACCTTTACTAAAAATAGCCAAATATTATTTAATCTCAAGATTTTTGTTAACATGGAATGTCTTGCGGACAAAACCAAAAAGGTGTCGACATTTTACTCATTTGTTGTTGGGGGTGGACGTATGACTTTGGACTTAGTGGATACTGGTCACGATATCTTAAAATGGCCAAGAATTTGGTGAACTTTGTTTGACTTAATTAATTGTCGGTGGACTATCATGTACGTCCAGTTCAATCTTGGGATCCAATGGATACTAGTTGTGGATTATCATTTTTTGCTCATTTTGGTGTACATCTATAGTGGACATCACAACTAATGCATACTGATTTATGGACTATTCACTTTAGCTTACGTTTGACACCTAGTGGATGTGAAATTAATGTTTATCCTTGGACCTTAACTGCGGATACGAATGGTGTTTGCGGAAGTATGACTTCAAATTATGTACGAAATTAGGGTGTCTACAGTTTCCCCTCTTTGACAGAGGTTTGCGTGCAACCGAATGTCAAAGCCGAACACCGAATTTCGTACTATCCCTTAAAAACTGTTGAAATTCCCTTGAGTTATCCGGTGCGACACTATTGAGTTCGACCAAATTATCTCTAAGTATTTAATTTTACGTACGTTTACTACCTCAAGACTATAGGTAAGTCAAGAAGTTTGTAATGTAGCATAGCGAAAACAAACAAGGAAACACTTACTACCAATTATAATGATTCTATCTTGAATATACTCCTTTTTGTAATTATATGTCCATCATGTATATGGAAACTTTATCTCCTTGATGCAGCGCCTGACCTCCACCTTTTGACCGCTTTTGTCACCTCCTTCAGTTCTTTGATAAGAATCTTTATGGTTGGACAGTCCTTTACTTCCTTGGATCCGGAGGTCACTCCTCTTACAACAATAGATCTCGGAATTAATGAGTTGGAGGCTATGTTTCACACAAGAAGATATTGATTAGTAGTATGTGCCTCTAGAATAAAAAAAAATCTATAAAAAAAAAATCCTAAAGAGAAATTCAATAAAATACAACTAATTGCATGGAACTATTGCCTCAGTCAATCTAAATGGTTTAATTTTTTTTTTTTTTTTTTTATGTTTACCTAGATTTTTCCTCATCGGCTTCCACACAACTAGAGGTTTTAATAATTTTTATTTATTTATTTTGTTTTAAAACACTATAAAATTGAAAACAATAATACCTGATTATGATATACAGGAGCCCAACTTCCTGATTTACCGTGTTGGGAGGGAGAACACTAGTATTACGCCGGCACCGTTCGAATTTTCAAGAGTCAATCTGACCACTTCCAACGATCCCCAACAGTTTGATGTTTTTCCCAAAAATTCCCGAGTACATATACACTGGCTTATCCTTGTTTCATCATGCGGCTTACCACCATCTTCTAACTCCTTCAATTGTTTGACCATTTCTCCTCGATCCTTCTTATTCTTCTTTGATTTCTTCAAATGCCGACCAATTTTCTCAAGTGGTTGTTTATTAACTTGGCTTGATTGGGGTATATCCAGATTAATTGGGGTATACCCAATTTTAAAGGGACACTTTTGTGGGTTTTAGGGGGAGTCCTGATGGGTAAGTTACAAACCTACCCTTATCCTTTAAAAACCTATTACCCTAAATCAGTTTTAATTTTTTTTTTCTTTTCATTTCATATTCTTCTCTTATTCTCCTCCACAACCCTACCCTACCGGCTCCATCACCCCCACCACCACCAAAACTCGTCGATCAATTCGTTAACATCGTCGATTCGAAAACTCCGATTAATCTTCATCAATGGATCTGCCACCACCTAGGGCTAGTAAGATGAAACAAACAAATAGAAAACCCAACGAATACAACCCTGGAATTGGAAGTTTGGTTGCTAATAAAGTGAATAAAAAAACCGTCGAAGAAGGAGAATTTGAACCCGCTGAAACACGCAAAATGGTGTGCTTAAGAAAGTAAGGGCTTATTTAAACTCACTCTAGTCCTTCGATTTCATGTTTGCATGTCAAATTAGGTTAGAAAATTCGAAATTTTGAATTGGCAGTTGAGACGCCGTCAATGTATTTTTTATCGACCTTTCCGGGGTTTCATAGTTAGGGTTTGGCCGGGAAGGTATATGGTTGAAGAACCTGTCGGCTGTGTAGTTTTTGTAACTGCTACTAGCAGGGCCGGCATGTTATTCATATGTATACCCTTACGGCGTATGTGTTTCTTTAATGAGGCATGCGTCTTATTATTTTTTACCCTTCCGGCTACTTGTATAGAATGTTTCCTGATGCCTAGAATTTTTGAATCTGGAAGGGTATTTGTATAAAACCATGCCGGCAGTTTGGCAGCTGGAGATGTATGTGGAATGGACCCTTCCAACTAGTTTAGTGAAAAATCCTATATTTTTTTGTGCGCCGGAAGGCTATTTTATGATACACTTCCGGCACACTGCTTTTGGTGGACCCTTCCGGCCATGTGTTCGTCGGATAGGTTATATTTGTCGACCCTGCCAGCCTGTAAATTTTTTTTATTTCTGAATTATTCTTGTTCAGATTGCAAACGGCAAAGAAGAAAGTTGCGAAAGCTATTAGTCCTCCTTTAAGACCTCCTCGTGTTGGTGGAAAACTCTTGACTTCACAACATCGGGGGGTATTCGTTGAGCCGGGAACGACAAAGATCCGTATACCAAATTATGATTATGAACCACCATCGGAACCCAGTGACTCAGACGAGACTACAGATGAAGACCAATCAATTCCATCTGGTAGAAGAGGTGATGACGATGATGTTGATGAAAGAACTCCGGCTGCTGGAGGAGGCAACAATGATGATGATGATGGTGATCAAGAAATGCCTAATATTGGAGGAGGTAATGATGATGATGGTAATAGAGATAAAGGTAAGAAAACCATCGAAGATGAAATTGTTGATGAGGAAGAGGAATAAGAAGAAGAAGAAGAAGAAGAAGAAGAAGAAGAATGAGATGGAGAATAAATTTTTGAACCCACCGAAGCTTCGGGTTCAACTTCAACCGGAGCGAGGAAGAGGGTAATCTCTAAACTAGCTAATTCTCACATGCCTCCCTCTCACTTGATGATTATAGTGAAAAAAGATGAGGACCCAAGGGGGACCCCAAAAGATGGTGGAAAAGTTCTTTTTGGATACAAAGACTCATGGGCATGTACGATCCATAATATTATCGTAAGTAATCTTAATCCGTCTTTGTTCTTTATTCAAGTGTGTAACTATCTTAATTAAATTGCATCAAGTGTTTGTATTTCTTTTCATTTTGTTTTTTTTGGTATTTAGGATCACAAGAATGCCATTCGTATCATGAGGCGCCAAGCTTCGTGTTCAGTGGATCATACTTGGGATATTGACAAGGAATGTGAGGATGTGAAAGTGATTGTGAGGAACTCCGGGTTGATGCCTGCGGTGGAGATTTCGAATATTAATGTTAATAAAGTTACCGTCTCTGCATTCTGTGAAAGGTTCTACGGAGAGACTGATACTATGTTATTCCCATTCGGTGAGATGGCGATAACTCCTGATGATGCTCAACAAATTCTAGGCCTCGAGGTTGATGGAAAAGCAGTCACTGAGGGATTCGATAATGCGATTTCTTTCGAAAAGATTTACGATTTGAGCAAGAGATTGTTCGGTTGTAATCAGGTTTAGACGGAGGCTGTTCTTGACATGAAGGATGGTCGTCTAACCAAGAAGTTTAATGTGAAGAGGTTGAGGGACACATTATGGGATACACAGTCAATCCTTGACAGGGAAGGAATGGTGAACCCGGTGCGAATCAATGCTACCGCGGCCGGTTATTTGCTATACGTCCTGAGCAAATGTATCTTCCATGACAGTTCTGGAAACCAAGTCGAGGCCGGTTACTTGCAACTATTGGATCCCTTACATAAGATACGCGAGTATTCTTGGGGTACTATGGTGGTCGCCTTCTAGGGCACTCACTAAGCAAGTTAACGGAAACACATGTCTCTTCTAGGTAATTTTATTTTCCAAAACATTTATATTACCGAATATTCTCATAAGATAAGTTTCTTACTAAACTTTTTTTTTGCATAGGTTTGGATATATGAGCATTTCCCTTCCTTGTTCAAAGACATCTCCTACATCAAAGTGTATGAGAGTGTTGCGGTTCATAGGCCAAGAGTGCAAAGGTACAGTTTTAAGGGTACTCAGGATAAGGAAATGTCGCAACAGCTTATGAAACTCTGAAGCGCCATCGACGAATTGACTGCGGAGAAAGTGATATTTGATCCGTATTGGGATTCTATAAATCAAGGTTTAATCCATCCTAGAAATGAAGTTGTTGCATTATACTATGGACCCTTGATGACTGTGTTTGAAGGATTTTCAATGTACGATCCACATTGGATTATGCGATAATTGGGTTACGTCCAAGAAGAACCTCATTTCGATGAAGATAAGTCGTTCTTTACTGTGAACCGGGATGAGTGCACCACGTCCCAAAAAACTATTAACGTCTCTTACGCTCCATTGTCGGCTCAAGAACTTTGGGATAGTAGACGTCGTCGTACAATCGATGTGACTCTTTTGGACGACGTGACCACCGGTCATGAAGCTACTGAGAAATACATGGTGTGGTACTTAGATTGGGCTCGTCCTATTGTGATTAGGAAAATGACTTCTGAAGAACTGGCTCTAAAGAAGAAGTTGGAAGCGAAAGAACCAGCAACATTGCTTAAGTTATTTGTAAGTATATTTAGAGTTGTTCTTACTATTTTAAGATTGATTACATTACCGAATCATTCTATTCATTGTTTGTTGTTAAATTAAAAATAGAAGGAGCATTTGAAGACCTTTGGGAAGGTGTTGTTGTGCTCGAGAGAAAAAGGAGAGACTTTGTCGATTGAAGAGCAAAGCAAGCACAATGACTATGTTAACAATGTTGGTAATACGGATGCCTATGAAATGTTCAAGCAACTTGAGGCTCAAGTAAAGGCTGAACAAAAATCTAGGAGAGAAGCACAATCCAAGATGAAGGTTGATAAAAAGAGGACTCGTAGCAGCAGTGGTGGTGGTGGTGAAGGTAATTCTCCAAAACGGGGTCGTGCTCGTCGTGGACGTGGTCGTGGTCAATGAATGCTTTCGTAGTTTGTTTCTTTATGTTGTGGTGGACAAATTTTTAAGTTAATGGTGTGGACAAATGTTTTTTTAAGGTTTATGGGACGTGTTTTCATTTTGGACAAAAAGTGTTGGATTTATAGTTGTTGAATGAATGGTTTGTTTAGCTATGTAAAGTTTTAATGCATATGCCGGAATGCTTCCTTAAAATTACCCTGCCGGATGTCCCAGGGCCGGCAAGGTTTTGAATTTTCAGACTGCCGGCCCTGACAAAGGAAATTATGTAGTTATCAAGGCCGACATGGTATAAAAATGATAACCTTCCGGCTGATTCGTGGCCGGCAATGTATTGACCCAATATAGTTCCGGCGGTTTTATTGCAAAAAAACATTTCTCCTGATGCCTAAAACATACCTCGCCGGTACGGTAACAAATTTAGGACCCCTCCAGCTAGAATGTGGTCGGCAGGGTAGTGAACCAATACAATTCCGGCAGTTTTGTGGCAAAAAACCTTCTCCTGATGCCTAAAATCTTACACGACCGCCATGGTAACAAATTTAGGACCCTGCCGGGTTAATAGCGTCGGCATATTGGAGAAAACATACCTCTCCGGCTTATTCAAAATTCAAATTTTTTGCAAGTACAATTTCATTGATTGACTTGTACTTGGGCACTATAACGGCCAAATTTGGCCACCATCCTATAAATACACTATTTCTCTCTACAAAATAACACACTACTATTTTCATATACTCTCCAAAGCTGATATCATCATACACTCCATCTAACTCACCCAATAGCTCTCTACAAACAACAATGGCATTGTTTGATTCAAATGAAGATTTGGAAATCACCAAAGCATGGTATGCGGAAAATCGACTTAGACGTCAATCCTCCGAAAAGGAGGATTCCACTACCTTTTGGGCTAGGGTACACAACAAATTTAGCGGCGAGTTTGGGAATCCTAATGCAAGAAGTGTTTAACAAGTCCACGCTAGGCACCTAGTAATCGAAAATGCGATACTCGCTTTTTTAGCTCTCCAACCCCGGATTTTCAACGCTCGCCCCTTCAACTTGTCTATTGAACAATTTGTAAGTGTTTTTGTGGTTTATTTTACGTAACCCATGTTGTTTTATCTTCCAATGAAACACCACTAACAAATGTAAGTTTGGTTTTGTAGCATGAAGTCGTGAAAGCGCGCTACTTAGAGGAAAAGGGGGAAGCATTCGCTTTCGATGCAAGCTATCACTTCTTGGAAGAAAGAATCCCGAAGGATAACCCAAAATACTTGGGTGTTGTATCGTCTTCGTCGGAGGAAGATTGATGGTTTTAGAAGTTTTAGTGTAGGTTTTGTGGGTATACCTCTATGTAAGCCCCCACGAGACTATAACTCGTTCACTAGGGTCGCCTAGGGGTTTAAAGGCTTGATGTACATGCTAAGTGCATTCGTTTTTATGTTTCAATCAATATAGTAACCAAAATTGCATGAATAAAGTGAATTACATCTTCCATATTTTATGTTTTCTGTTTGGTATAAGTACAAATCAGCAAGGTTATAAATCCTTAACATGCCGGCTACAGGTCAGCCGGCGGTGTTAAAACTAATATGCTTGTCGATGTTATGACCGACGACATTGTGGGAAAATGTTCCATGCCGAACGTAAAATTTTGTTCCAAGATAGTCGGTGTGTTCTTCAACCAATACAATGCCGGTTGAACTATAGTCGGCAGGTTATTCAAAGTGGACTCTGCCGGCTACATTTGTCCGGCACCTTATTCAAACCATGACCTTTCCGGCTCTGTGCATTTTCAAAACCAATTTTTTTTTAGAGAAATCGAAATCATAAGACAGATGAAAGATTTAATCTACTAATTTCTTATTTTCAAAATTTTAATCTAAACTCAATTAGTTAACCTAATCAGAATTTTAGTGTTAATTGACCGAGGGCATTTTAGCCATTTAGAAAATACAAGGTAAAGGGGTGGCTTGGCTTTACTTCATAATGACCCTATTTCGTCTTATTGGGTATACCCCAATCAAGCCAGATTTATTAACTACACATTTTTTTTTTTTTTTTGAAAATCTATCCGTTTGGACGTCCGTTGCTCATAGAACTTTAGGAGATGGTATACAGGACTAATGATAACATACAAATATAATATCATATCTCTCTATGACTTCAAAAGACTTATTCTACTGACGTGGACCCGGTATGATGATGGTGGTGCCCCCTTATCTATTTTTTATTTTTTGCTGACACTATAAAAGTGAAAATGATGATTATTCTTTATTCTTTTTTTTTTTACTGACTGAATGATGGGGCCAAACACGATGATGACTATGCCCCTACTTATTTTCTACCTGACACTATGAGAGAGATATTTGACTCTAAAAATTCTCCTTAAGTTTTATGAACGTTCGCCGCCCTTAGATAGATTTACTTACCTTAGGTGTAGTATTTCTTAAGTTGGTCGACATTTGTGAGCTTTGGCTTTTCATGTCCGTCCAAATCAGTTAATTAGACTGCGGATCCTGGGTAGATGCTTTTGATGATGTATGGACCCTCCAATTAGGCTTGAACTTTCCTCTTGGGTCAGAATTTTTTATAGGTCTGACTTATTTAAGCACTAAATCTCCTTCCTTTAAGCCTCGTGGATGAACCTTATTGTTAAAACTTCGTGCTATCCTCTCCTGGTAAGCATGTGCATGACATGCGGCATGTATCATATTTTCAATCAAATTCAGCTGCTGAACCTTCGACTCTATCCATTCATCTTCAGGTATCGTGCCTTCCTTTATCACTCGTAAGGTGGGAATTTCAACTTCAACGGGAAAAACTGCTTCTGTGCCATAAACCAAAGAGTACGGAGTTATACCAGTGGGTGTACGTATCGAGGTATGATAATCCCATAATGCATAAGTTAACTTATCACTCCAATTAATCTCTATACGTTTCCGTCATTTTCTTCAAAATTATGCCTAATGTCTAATTTGCAGCTTCCACAGCACCATTGGTTTGCGGCCTGTAAACGGTCGAGTTCCTTAGATGTATTTGTACTTTGCACACTCCTTTTTTACCTCCTTGCTAACAAAGTTGGATCCATTATCTGATATAATCTAATTTGGAAATCCGTAACGACATATGATGTTGTTTGTGAGGAACTTAACAGTCTGATTCCCCGTAGGATTATTTACGGATATTGCTTCTACCCTCTTTGTAAAATAATCAATTGCCACTATGATGTACTCATGCCTATTTTATGCAGAAGGATTTAACTTCCCAATCACGTCAATTCCTCCAAACAAAAAAGGGCCATGGTGATGTAAGAGGGTGCAACTCGATCGGTGGCAAATGTAATAAATTGACATGTATTTAGAATTTATGGCATCTTTTCACAAACTTGAAGCAATCTGATTCCATCGTCGTCCAATAATATCCCATCCGAAGAATTTTCCTGGATAACATGTGTCCATTCATATGTGGGCCGCAGATTCCTTCATGTACCTCATAAAGAAGGCGTCGAGCTTCATCTCCATATACACACCTCAACAAAATCCCATCATAAGATTTTTTATAAAGCACTCCTCCTAGGATCATGTACTGAAAGGACATGCGTTGTATGTAACGACGCTCATTTCTATTCAACCCATCTGGTATCGTCCGATTCTCTAAGTAATTCTTGATATCATGGTACCATGGATCTCCGTTATGTGTTTCTGCTTTGATCTCCACAACATAACAGTAAGCTAGTTTCTCTCTTCGTGCCACCTTAATGGGTTTGACTGTGGAGTCTCCCGGGATCGGGATTAGTGATGCTAAAGCAGCTAATGCATTTGCAAACTGATTCTTATCTCTATAAAGATGATGAAAAGTAATGCAATCAAATTTCTCCACCAGCTTCATGAGGCATTCATGGTATGGAACTAGATTTTCTTCCTTGATCTTCCAGACTTTCTGTGTTTGGTTGACATTCAGCAGGGAATCTCCATATACCTCCAACTTCTTGATTGATAACTCTAAGGCAGCTCTCAAGCCAGCAATGTATGCTTCATATTCAGCCATGTTGTTAATACAGTTGAAATCCAATCGAACAGAAATTGGAATGCCTACCACATCAAGAGATATCAAAATTGCCCCTACTCCTTTACCAACTGGGTTCATTGCTCCATCAAAATACATCTTCTACAATTCACCTTCATTATATTGTTCAGCAACAAGGATATGTTCGTCTGGAATTCTATTATGAGTGTCTCGCAATCTGGGATTGGTTGTGCTGCTAAGTGATATGCTATTGCTCTTCCTTTTATTGACTTTTGTGTAACATAAGTGATTTAAAATTCTTCTAGCAACAACTGCTACCTGGCCATTCTCCCTGAGATCATTGGATTTTCAAAAAGATATTTAAGTGGGTTCATCCTTAATAACAACTGCTCCGAATGAGATAACATGTAATGTCTAAGCCGTTGAGTAGCCCAGACAATGGCAAGGCATGTTTTCTCTAATTTTGAGTATTTTGATTCATATCCGGACAATGTCTTGTTGATATAGTAAATCGCCCTCTCTTTCTTGCCATCTTCATCGTATTGTCCTAAACTGCCCCCATTTATGAGTCAGTTACTGATAAATACAATAATAAAGGTTTCTCAGGGACCGGAGGGACCAACACAGGTGGATTTGACAAATACTTCTTTCTCTTATCAAATGCCTCTTGACACTCTTTATTCCACTCCTTTGATGAGTTCTTTCTTAGCAATTTAAAGATTGGTGCGCAAACCGGAGTTAGTTGCGCAATGAATCGACTGATATATTGAATTCTTCCTAGAAAACCTCGCATTTCCTTGTCATTCTTAGGGGGGAGGCATATTAATGATTGCATTCGCTTTCTCTGGATCGATTTCTATTCCTCTATTTCTGACAATGAAACCTAGTAGCTTTCCTGATTTTACCCCAAATGTACATTTATTGGGATTAAGCCTCAACTTGTACTTCCTGACCTAGTCAAACAACTTCTGTAGGTATGATAGATGATCTTATCTTCTTTCGGACTTGGCAATCATATTGTCTACAAACACCTCCAACTCCTTGTGCATCATGTCATGAAAAAGAGTAGTCATTGCACGTTGATAAGTAGTTCCAGCATTTTTAAGACCGAAAGGCATTACCACATAGAAAAATGTCCCCCAAGGTGTAATAAATGATGTCTTCTCCCTATATTCTTCTGCCATTTTTACCTGATTATATCCTGAGAACCCGTCCATCAATGATAGTAATCCATTCCTTGCAGCATTGTCGACAAGGATGTCAATATGGGGAGGGGAAAGTCGTCTTTTGGGCTTGCCTTGTTAAGATTTATGTTGTCGATGCACATTCGTACTTTGCCATCCTTCTTCGGAACCGATACTATGTTATCCAACCACTCTGGATAATTTGTAACCATCAAAAATCCGGCTTCATACTGCTTGATCACTTCGTCATGTACCTTCAAATACCACTTTGGTCGGAGCTTACGTAATTTCTGTTTGATTGGCTTCATTCCGGGGATGACATGTAAGTGATGTACGTTTGTGTCTAACCCTGGAATATCCTCATACGACCATGCAAATATATCTTTATACTGAGTTAGTAACTCGATCATCATCATCCTTTCTTGTGAAGACAAAGTAGTACCGATCCTGACCATTTGGGGTTGATCTTCCGTGTTCAGATTGACCGACTCTACTTCTTCGACTATTTCCAGCTTTTCTTCCAAGTGATCAAATGACTTGAGGATCTCATGAGGTACGTCCTCTTAGATCATTTCCTCGGCATTGGGAGTCGGTCCATCAGTATAATCATGCTCCTTGTACAAGTCAAATATTTTGTTTCCAAAATTATTTTGATTTCCTGAAACATTTTTAGAAAGAACACAATTATCTGGTTTACTAACTAGGTAAGTATTTTCAACATGAATGGTTGAAGGGAATTTCTGACCTTCCATTAATCGAATTGAATTGACTGGATTAAAATAGGGTATTTCAGTAAAAGTCTTACCTGGGTCCGCTTTTATAGTGCTTACCTCATGTTCTTCTACAAAGAGATCCTCTAACCCATCTGTTATATTTCCAATATCAACCTCATATTTTCCTAGAGACCCAGTAATGGCCTCGTGAGTCCACTTATTGATATTATTTTGGTGTTCAGTGAACTTATTATCCAACATCTTCTGTAATTGTTCCATCAAGCCTGTTACGGCCTCAGCATCGATATTCATTTAAGATTCTATGCTCGTGTTCCTATTTTCAAGGAAACAAAAGAATATATGGTAACACAAGGGTGCTTATGTCTCGGATTTTGTGAAAAATGAATGCAGATTAAAATCAATGCACGTGCATGTAGGTGATAGGTGTTGTAAACACCTAATTTTATATCTAGTATTTATGCTTTCTTTGCTATTTTTCTTGCAAATTATGTATCTTATGTTTTGTTTTTTGAGTATTTAGGTACTTTGGAGTCATTCGGATCAAAAGAAGAGGAAACATGGCAAAAGCGTTGGAGGCGGATTGTGTCTCATTATTTGCTTTTATTTCTTCATCTCTGTCTGAAAAGTATGTCGGCTTTAGTGATGCAAATTTCTGTCTGAAAAGCACGACAACTTTAGTGATGACTCTCATTGAAGAGTGTAAGTGAATATGAGAAATAAGGGACGGTTACTGTTAGCGGAGGAACTCGGAGAAAATGTTCAATTGGTGCATAGAGGGGCGAAGCTATCATTTAAGGGGAGAACACTATCGGGAACCCAGTCAAGGTTAAGGGACAACTCTTTTGGAGAGTGCTAAAGATAGACCAGTTAAGGATAAGGGGTTAGAAATTTGGTTAACCCTCAACAAGAAGTAACCACCCATTATAAGCACCCCAATCTGGGGTGGTTTCCACTAATGGGGTGTACTCATCCACCCCAATCATTTCTAACCTAAAATCAACTCTCAAATCATTTGTGCCTGAAATTGAGAGAAATGGAGGCGCAGCCATTGACGCTGAAGTTGAGAGAATCAGTGAGGAGTAGAGAGGGAAGGTTTATGTGAAGATCAAGTATGATTCTATATATAGGGTTTGTGGTGGATTTGATTCTGAAACAGCTAAGAAGATGCAACGGTTGCTGTTGAGACCAAATTAAATTTGGTTTTGACATCAGTTCGATCTAAAGCAGTCAAGATTCCGTGATGGAATTAAGAAATTTAAGCAGAAGAAATTAGGGGTTTGAGTTGAAATTAAAGAAGGTTTGAATCCAAGTTCAGAAAAGATGGAGTCAAAGTGAATCTGAGATGAGAGAAAGAAATTTAGGGTTTGTTTTGGAAATGAAGAAGTGGGTTCTGATCTTTGTGTTTATGAATGTGAGGTTGAATTGAATTGAGTTGGTGTTACTGGCAAGAAGTGATGAAGAACTGGATTCAGTTGATTCTGAAATGGTGATTTCTGATGGGGGTCTGTTTGAACTTCTGTTGAATCAGCTGTGATGGCTCTGGTGAGGTGCTACTGCCATTGAGAAACGCAGTTGTGGTGTGCAACTGAGGAGCAGCAAAGTGGTTGCTGGTATGAGTCTGGTTGTGGTGGTCTTGGTAGAATGGATCAGGTGGTAATGATCTGGGTGAGTTGGAGCAGTAAGGAGGAGTTTTACAGGGAAAGACAAAGCTGCAAGTGGATATGGTGAAGTGCAGGTAAAGAGAGTTGGGTGCAAATTGGTTGTGAGGTGAAAGCCAAGTTGGCAGAGTTACAGAGGAGTTTTTACCTGTTGCAGTCAAGATATGAAGTTGGTGGTGATTGAAGCTGTTTAAGCTAATTACATGATAGATGGGTGTTGGTTGTGGTATTGTTTTGCTTGCCAGGGTCAAGTTGGTGCTCTTGTTGATGGTGCTGGGAAGGCCTTGTGTTGTTGCTGCTAAAGTGGAAACTAGGTGATGTTTGAAATGAATGTTTTACAGGGAAAGGAGTTGGTGCAGCTGTTGATATTGAACTGGAGCAGGTGCTAGTGAGAATGGAAAGCTAACGAAGATTTGCAGGACATGAAACTAGGACTGGAGAACTGGTGGTGTTTTGGATGTTGGTGCTGCCATTTTTAGCAGCATTAGAGTGATGCTCTCATTACAGGGTATAATACAGTGAAGCTGGTGCTGCTGGTATGGAGTAAGTGGATTATGCTGAACTGGTTAAGAATTAAACCTTGAACCTGAGATGGAAATGGCAAGTAGGTATTGCTACTGGGGTTGCAGGTGAACTGATGGCAGTTAGGTTGATGCTGTAGCAGGTGCTACTGGGGGCATTGCGGGCTTGCAGTAAATGGAGTTATAGGCAGCACAGAGAAGTGATAGAAGGTGCACAGACAAGGCCATCTTGGCCGTGAACAGTCCTGGTATGTGCAGTGGCATAGTCAGCTGAGTTAGATGCTGACTCGATTCTAACTCAGTGATTCAGAGCTTGACCTGATCAACCGTTAAATACCGTTAGTCAACAGTCAAAGATAACAGAATCTCTCAACAGAATATTCCTTCGACGGGATACATTTTCAGGTGTCCGGCGACTACCTTCCGGTGCCGGATTCCGGCCAAAAACCCAGTTTTCCGGCAAGCGTTTTTGGGACAGATTTTCTACATGGGTTTCTCTCACACGTGAGCTTGGTGGATTTCCAACTAATGGACTTTGAAGACAAAACCTATTTTTGGAAGGAGAAAAATGCTATAAAAAGGAAGTTTTCTACACAATTTGATACAACGTTTTTATTCTATTCTTGGAGCTTTTGCAGAGAACTACTTCTAGGGTTTGCTTTCTTTTATGTTTCATCTTATTTCTTTGAATATTATGATGATGAACTCCATGAATATGAGTAGCTAAATACAATAATTGGTTATGGGATAAAAAGTTGATTTCTTCAAGCATGTTATTTTATTCTATGAATTAGTTTTGTCTCAATTTTATCGTTTATGATTCATTGTTTTATTATCATATGATTTGAATGCTAGTTTGGTTGAGTCCGGAATCAATTGGATTTGTTTTCATCTCTAAAGCTATATTAGGGTTTTCAATACGTAAAAGTTTTTATCTCTGATTTTTTAGTAGCATCTTGTGGTTAATACTTGTAGTGATACATCTTTTTAATCGCATATGAATCATAACCTTTGTTAAAACGAATTAGTGCTTTTACACGTTTGTTTGCATCGATTAGTCTTATTTCATAGAACTTATTGCTCTTAGGGAGTTAAATCTAATTGTGCTTTTACACTTTAGGTTGCTTTTTAAGAAGATTTCACAATAGCATCTTTTAATGTTGTTTGTGATAAAATCAGGAAATAAACGGGATACTCTTGCGATCAAGATATCCTAGGACTTTTGACAATTGAGAGATTAAATACCAATTCTAATCATAGATGAAAAATACATGTTTGTGAATGATACTATCCCTTAACCAATATCTTCTCCTTATTGATTATTCCAACTATTTACTTTGCTTTATTTAGTATTATTACTTTGATAAAAAAAAAAACACACCTTAGGTTATTTGGTTACATAAGAATCTGAAGATTGCATAACAACAATCGCCTCTCTGTGGATACGAAATCTTTCTTATCGAATACTATATTCATAATTAGTAAAGTGAGGAAGTGAATTATTTTTGTCGCATACGACATGCATCAAATTTTGGCGCCGTTGCCGGGGAGGCATTCGGCTTGTTATCTAGTTTTTAGTTTCTTTTTATTATTTTTCTGCTTGCATACTTGTGTTTCGTTTCTTGTCTTGTTTCTCACTTGTTTGATATAATTGTTTTTCAGGTACCTAATCTCCGGCTTCTAAAGATTGGAATTATCCAAGGTGCGGGATAGCTACTCGAAAAGGAACAATACTCCAACCAAGGCAAGGCACAACGGAATAACACAACTTGGAAGTAGAACACGAAGCTCTTCGGAAAGAAGGAGAGGAAGTAGAACACGATATTCCTTTTGAATAAGAAGGAGAAGGAGAAGAAGGAGAAGGAGAAGAATCAATGGGTGACCCTGCAAATTGTTCACTTAAAGACTTAGCTTCTCACAAGCTGGATATACAGTAGGGTTGCATTCAAACCGACTCCACTTTTGAAATCAAGCCGGGACTTCTTAGAGAATTACCAAAGTTCCATGGTTTGGTGAATGAAGATCCAAACAAGCATCTTATGGATTTCCACACCATTTTCATGGCTATGCTCCCAACAAATATGGAGGCGGATGGTGCTATGTTGAAGGTTTTTCGATTCTCATTGGAAGGTAATGCTAAGGATTGGTTATACTACTTGCCTTCCGGGAGTGTTACAAGTTGGAATGGGCTCAAGAAACTCTTTCTAGAGAGATATTTTCCTGTATCTAAGGCTACTCAAATTCGCAAGGAGATTTGCGGAATGAAGAAAAATGTCGGAGAATCGTTATATGATTGTTGGGAACGATACAAGAGGTTGGTAGAAAGCTGTCCTCATCACCAATTTAGTGACGCCATGATCATCCAATACTTCTATGAAGGACTCCAATCAAGTGATAGGAATCTTATCGACGCAGCGGGTGGTGGTGCACTAGTGAGCAAGACGGTGGCACAAGCTAGAGAGTTGATTGAAAACATGGCAGCAAACTCTCAACAATTCTTGAGTCGTGGTTCGGATGTGCTTCTTCGACGAGTCAATGAAGTGAGCGAGGTGGAGGAACTTCGTCAACAAATGGGAAACATCACAGCAATGCTACAACAAGTTTCAGCCGCGGTGATACCAAATTCTCATGGGTATGAAGACGTCAATGAGCAAGCTAATGCAGTTTTTCCAAATTATCCAAGACGGTATGATCCTTATTCTAATACTTACAATCCGGGATGGAGAGATCACCCCAATTTTAGCTATGCAAACAAGCAAGGAGCGGTTCAACAACCTACTTTCAACAATTCGGGAGGATTTCAACCTCAACAACAACAATTCCAGCCGCGTCAACAATTTCAGCAACCACAACAATCAATGCAAAATCAAGGTTCCGATATCGATGCAAAGCTTCAAACAATGATGCAAGGCATTTCTTCTATGTTTAAAGATAGACAACAAGAAACCAAGAGTGCGATCAGGGAATTGCAGACACAAATGGGTTCCATGGCTACTGAGTTGAACCAATTGAAGGCACAAAATAGTGGGAAACTCCCTTCTCAACCTATTAACCCAAAAGAGGGTGTGAATGCAATTACATTGAGAAGTGGTACACAACTTGTTCCACCCGAAGTTGCTGATTCGGGCGAGGTGGAAACACCAAAGGAACCTTTTTTGGAGGAGAAGAATGAGGATTCTCCCCAAACTTCTGAGGTACCTATTCCTAACTCTAAAACTCCTATTCCTACTTATGTTCCTCCTTTACCTTTTCCTCGCAGATTTGAAAATTCTAAGAAGGAGGCACTAGAAAAGGAGATTTTAGACGTTCTTAAGAAGATTCATGTGAACATACCACTCATTGATGCTATAAAGCAAGTTCCAAAATATGCAAAAGTGTTGAAGGACTTGTGTACCAATAAGCAAAGGCTCAAAGGTAATGAAGTGCTTAGTGTGGGGGAGAATGCTTCGGCGATCTTACAACACAAACTCCCACTGAAATGCAAAGACCCGGGTAGCTTTGACATCCCCGTAAAAATTGGTAACACTACATTTGACAAAGCAATGTTAGACTTAGGTGCATCCGTTAATGTTATGCCTGCCTCTATGTATAAGTCACTTGAGTTAGGTCCTCTCAAAAAGGCTGAAATTGTGTTGCAATTAGCCGATCGCTCTGATGTCTACCCAATGGGTATTGTTGAGGATGTTCTTGTGCAGGTTAATCAACTAGTATTTCCAGCAGATTTTTGTGTTTTAGAGATGGATGAAGGTTCACCGGACTCGTCTCTTCCATTGCTACTTGGGCATCCCTTCATGAAAACGGCGAAGACCATTATTAATGTGGATAAGGGAACGCTAACTATGGAGTTTGATGGAGAAGTAATACGTTTCAACATTTTCAAGACGATGAGATATCCTAGTGATGTCCACTCTTGCTTCTCCGTTGATGTTATGGATACTTTGGCACAACAAATGTTTGAATTGAATGGTGATGATGCTTTGGAAACCGTTCTAACTACATCCATTGATAATGGTGTAGAGTGTGGTAATGAGGTTAAAGAAGACCTTGGTGATCTCAACTCACTACAAGGATGCCCGGAAACTCATAATATCTCATTTATTTCTTTACCATGCAGTGATGAAAAACTTTTACCTTCTATTGTTAAATCTCCAAAGTTAGAATTGAAACCTCTTCCTAGTCACTTAAAGTACTTGTACTTGGGTGACAATGAAGAGTTACCTGTGATTGTTTCTAACGAGCTTAGTGAATTACATGAGAAAAAAACTTCTAAGGGTGCTAAGGAAGCACAAGACGGCCATAGGATGGACAATTGCCGATATCAAGGGTATAAGCCCTGCCGTTTGCATGCATAAGATTCGTTTGGAGGATGATGCAAAGCCTACGAGGGAAGCGCAACGTCGTTTGAACCCCCCTATGATGGAAGTTGTGAAAAAGGATATACTCAAGCTTTTGGAAGTGGGTGTTATCTACCCCATATCCGATAGCAAGTGGGTGATCCCGGTACAAGTTGTACCAAAGAAATCAGGTGTGACCGTGGTGGAGAATGATGAGAATGAACTTGTCCAAACTCGTGTGCAAACCAGTTGGAGGGTTTATATTGATTATAGGAAATTGAATGCCACTACTAGAAAAGATCACTTTCCATTACCTTTTATTGATCAAATGCTTGAACGTCTAGCTGGACACTCTTATTATTGCTTTCTTGATGGCTATTCAGGTTATAATCAGATTGTGATAGCACCGGAGGATCAAGAGAAAACCACTTTCACTTGTCCTTTTGGTACTTTTGCTTATCGAAGGATTCCTTTTGGCTTGTGCAATGCTCCAGCTACTTTTCAAAGGTGTATGGTAAGTATATTTTCAGAATATGTTGAAAACATAATCGAAGTGTTCATGGACGACTTTAGTGTCTTTGGTGATTCATTTGACCTTTGTTTGAACAATTTGTCACTAATCCTTGAACGATGTGTTGAAACAAATATTGTGCTTAATTGGGAGAAGTGCCATTTCATGGTAACTCATGGCATAGTTTTAGGCCATATAGTATCTTCTAAAGGCTTGGAAGTTGATAAATCTAAGATAGACCTTATTCGTACTCTAACCCCTCCCACTACGGTGAGGGAGATACGCTCTTTCCTTGGTCATGCAGGTTTTATCGTAGATTCATCAAGGATTTTTCCAAGATAGCATCACCACTTTGTACCTTATTGCAAAAAGATGTGGTTTTTAACTTTGATGAGAAGTGTATGGCGGCATTCAATCGTTTGAAAGAACTTTTGATTTCATCCCCTATCATTAAACCACCAGATTGGAACAAGCCTTTTGAGCTCATGTGTGATGCAAGTGATTATGCGGTTGGTGCGGTGCTTGGGCAGCGTGTGGGGAAGATACCTCATGCTATTTATTATGCTTCTAGAACGTTAAATGAAGCCCAACAAAACTACACTACCACTGAAAAATAGTTATTAGATATTGTTTTTTCTTTAGAAAAGTTTCGCTCTTATCTAATTGGTACAAAATTTGTTGTCTTTTCAGATCATGCAGCTCTTAGGTACTTGCTAATGAAGAAAGAGGCAAAACCGAGGCTCATACGATGGATTTTACTCTTTCAAGAGTTTGATATTGAAATCAAAGACAAGAAAGGAATTGAGAACACCGTTGCGGATCATTTGAGTCGTCTTGCTGTGGACAAGGAAGCTATCCCGTTGCGTGAAAGTTTCCCGGATGAGCAACTATTCTCAATTGCGTTTGCGGAACCATGGTATGCGGATATTGTGAATTACTTGGTGTCTAAACAAATCCCAAAGAACTTGTCTCGTGCTGAGAGGGACAAACTTAAGAGGTTAGGGAACCAATATAGATGGGATGATCCATACTTATGGAATCATGGCAGCGACCAAGTAATAAGAAGGTGCGTTCCCGACTCTGAATTTAACTATATCTTGTCTTTTTGTCATTCCTATGCTTGCGGAGGACATTTTGGGAGTAAAAGAACAGCTCACAAGGTACTTGAAAGCGGTTTTTATTGGCCAACTCTATTTAAGGATGCACATATATTTTGCACAACTTGTGATAGGTGCCAAAGGACAGGCAATCTAGGTGCCCAAAATCAAATGCCACAAACTTTTATTCAATTTATTGAAGTTTTTGATGTATGGGGTATTGATTTTATGGGTCTTTTTGTCAACTCTCATGGGAATTTTTATATCTTACTTGCTGTTGATTATGTCTCGAAATGGGTGGAAGCTAAGGCCACCCCAACTAATGATTCTAAAGTGGTTTCAGATTTTGTGCAAGCTAACATTTTTGCAAGGTTTGGAATTCCAAGAGCCATAATTAGCGATGGGGGTTCTCACTTCAAAAACAAGTTCTTACAAGGATTGTTGAAGAAGTACAATGTGTCGCACAAGATTGCAACACCATATCATCCCCAAACCAATGGACAAGCCGAGGTGTCGAACCGAGAGGTGAAATCCATTCTAGAGAAGACGGTGAATCCAACAAGGAAAGATTGGAGCATGCGACTTAATGATGCTTTGTGAGCTTATAGAACCGCATACAAAACACCTATTGGGATGTCTCCCTTTAGGCTTGTGTACGGTAAGCCTTGTCACTTACCCGTTGAGATTGAACATAAGGCGTTTTGGGCTATTAAGCAATGCAATTTGGAGTTAGATGGTGCTGGAAAACAAAGGAAGTTGCAACTTCAAGAGCTAGAAGAGTTACGCAATGATGCATTTGAAAGATCGCGCATTTACAAGGAGAAAACTAAGGCATTTCATGATTCTATGATTTCTAGAAAACAATTTTGTGTTGGACAGAAAGTGCTTTTGTTTAATTCTCGCTTGCAATTATTTCCGGGTAAATTGAGGTCACGTTGGATCGGACCTTTTATTGTTACTAATGTGTTTTCTCATGGTGCAGTAGAAATTCGTAGTTATGAGAAAGGAGTTTAAAGTGAATGGACACCGGATGAAACCGTATTATGAGAACTTTACTTCCGAAGTTGTGGAGGGTGTGAACTTTGTGGATGCATTCTTGTTGGAGGAGTCTTAGCAAACAAGGAGAACATCGGGCTGACGACTTTAAACCAAGCGCTAAGTGGGAGGCAACCCACCGGTTTTGTATCTTTCCCCTTATCTTTTTTTTTTTTTTTTGCATTTGCTTTTATCTTTATTTTATTTGTTTTTGCATATCATTTGCGGAATTTCCCACCTTGAACTTTCTTTGGACGATTCAATTTTACATTGAGGACAATGTAAAGTTTAAGTGTGGGGGAGCATTTATATGTTTGTATAGTTTGTTTTATGCATTTAAAAAAAAAATCAGAAAAATAGAAAAACCAACAAAAAATGTGTGCTTTTTGAACTCCGAAATCTAGAAACTTGTGCCTTTAGGATGACACCATTAGTGGATGGAACCATTTTGAATGCAGGAGTTGAGGAACCAATTAACTAAAAAGGGACGAACATAGATCATAATCATAAATACCATGATAGTTGTTACCATATCTCGGAATTTCACCATATCGCATTATATTTTTATTTTTCCATATTTATCTATTGTTCTCTAAGTGCTTTGGTGGGTCACTAAACATCGACGTGTTATTACTGCTAGGATGAAATAGAGTGATTGAGTTACTAGAAAAATGAAAAAATGAAAAAAAAAAAAAAAAAAAAAAAAAAAAAAGGAGACCGACCAATTAGACCAAACGGAATAAAATGACACTTGGGAATAGCAGTATGTGTGAAACGTAGTCCCTTTCTCCGTCACCTAAACAAGCGTGGAATGCAGGATCCAAGGCAACTATCATGTACTTGCTGACAAGAATCATGCGCTTGGATCCAGTTTGATCCAATCATGTTTTCTAAAAAAAATTAATTAAAAAAAAAAGTAAAAAAAAAAGTGAAGAAGAAAAGAAAAAGAAAGGAAAGTATTATATTGGTTGAATAAAGTCACTCCTGGTTCCCTTGTATATGCTAGTGAGTTGATGTAGAATTCATACCAAGTAGCTCAATCCAATAGGAATAGGTTCATCTTGGCAGTGACCTTCAGACATATATGGGAAACATCGAACACTTGTGAACATTCGCCAACATCTACATCTTTATCCATCTTCTTAATCTTTTCATTGTGATTGTGGTTTGTTAGTTTCCGAGTATTGTGGCTTGTTCGACTATCTAATTAGAGTTTATTTACTAATATATGAACTGAATTTGAAAGGTACCTCCTCCTGTAGTCATTTTGGATTCGTTCATTGATTTGTCACAAATAGATGGAGTTGGAAATATAGGTTTTATAGGCAGACATCTTGTAAACCTTCACGAGACTAAAACTCGTCCACTAGGGACACCTAGGGGTTTAAAGGCTTGTTATTTATGCTTAAAGTGACCGTATCCTCGACGAGACGGAGTTGTATGTATCTTTTATAATTATTTTATTTGATTTGCTCGAGGACTAGCAAAGTCTAAGTGTGGGGGAATTTGATAGGTGTTGTAAACACCTAATTTTATATCTAGTATTTATGCTTTCTTTGCTATTTTTCTTGCAAATTATGTATCTTATGTTTTGTTTTTGAGTATTTTAGGTACTTTGGAGTCATTCGGATCAAAAGAGGAGGAAACATGGCAAAAGTGTTGGAGGCGGATTGTGTCTCATTATTTGCTTTTATTTCTTCATCTCTGTCTGAAAATTATGTCGGCTTTAGTGATGCAAATTTCTGTCTGAAAAGCATGACACCTTTAGTGATCACTCTCATTAAAGAGTGTAAGTGAACATGAGAAATAAGGGACAGTTACTGTTAGCGGAGGAACTCGGACAAAATGTTCAATTGGAGCATAGAGGGGCGAAGCTATCATTTCAGGGGAGAAAACTATCGGGAACCTAGTCAAGGTTAAGGGACAACTCTTTTGGAGAGTGCTAAAGATAGACCAGTTAAGGATAAGGGGTTAGAAATTTGGTTAACCCTCAGCAAGAAGTAACCACCCATTATAATCACCCCAATCTGGGGTGGTTTCCACTACTGGGGTGTACTCATCCACCCCAATCATTTCTAACCTAAAATCAACTCTCAAATCATTTGTGCCTGAAATTGAGAGAAATGGAGGTGCAGCCATTGACGCTGAAGTTGAGAGAATCAGTGAGGAGTAGAGAGGGAAGGTTTCTATGAAGATCAAGTATGATTCTACATATAGGGTTTGTGGTGGATTTGATTCTGAAATAGCTAGGAAGATGCAACGGTTGCTGCTGAGACCAAATTAAATTTGGTTTTGACATCAGTTCGATCTGAAGCAGTCAAGATTCAGTGATGGAATTAAGAAATTGAAGCAGAAGAAATTAGGGGTTTGAGTTGAAATTAAAGAAGGTTTGAATCCAAGTTCAGAACAGATGGAGTCAGAGTGAATCTGAGATGAGAGAAAGAAATTTAGGGTTTGTTTTGGAAATGAAGAAGTGGGTTCTGATCTTTGTGTTTATGAATGTGAGGTTGAATTGAATTGGGTTGGTGTTACTGGCAAGAAGAGATAAAGAACTGGATTCAGTTGATTCTGAAATGGTGATTTCTGATGGGGGTCTGTTTGAACTTCTGTTGAATCAGCTGTGATGGCTCTGGTGAGGTGTTACTGCCATTGAGAAATGCAGTTATGGTGTGCAACTGAGGAGAAGCAAAGTGGTTACTATTATGAGTCTGGTTGTGGTGGTCTTGGTAGAATGGATCAGGTGGTAATGATCTAGGTGAGTTGGAGCAGTAAGGAGGAGTTCTAAAGGGGAAGAAAAAGCTGCAAGTGGATATGGTGACGTGCAGGTAAAGAGAGTTGGGTGCAAATTGGTTGTGAGGTGAAAGCCAAGTTGGCAGAGTTACAGAGGAGTTTTCACCTGTTGCAGTCAAGATATGAAGTTGGTGGTGATTGAAGATGTTTAAGCTAATTACAGGATAGATGGGTGTTGGTTGTGGTATTGTTTTGCTTTCCAGGGTCAAGTTGGTTCTCTTGTTGATGGTGCTGGGAAGGCCTTGTGTTGTTGTTGCTAAAGTGGAAACTAGGTGATGTTTAAAATGAATGTTTTACAGGGAAAGGAGTTGGTGCAGCTGTTGATATTGAAATGGAGTAGGTGCTGGTGAGAATGGCAAGCTAACGCAGAGTTGCAGGACATGGAACTGGGACTAGAGAACTGGTGGTGTTTTGGCTGTTGGTGCTGCCATTTTTAGCAGCATTAGAGTGATGCTCTCATTACAGGATACAAGACAGTGAAGCTGGTGCTGCTGGTATGGAGTAAGTGGATTATGCTGAACTGGTTAAGAATTAAACCTTGAACCTGAGATGGAAAGGGCAAGTAGGTATTTATAATGGGGTTGCAGGTGAACTGATGGCAGTTAGGTTGCTTCTGTAGCAGGTGCTACTGGGAGCATTGCGGGCTTGCAGTAAATGGAGTTATAGGCAGCACAGAGAAGTGACAGAAGGTGCACAGACAGGGCCATCTTGGCCGTGAACAGTCCTGGTATGTGCAGTGGCATAGTCAGCTGAGTTAGCTGCTGACTCGATTCTAACTCAGTGATAGCTTGACCCGATCAACCGTTAAAGACCGTTAGTCAACAGTCAAAGATAACAGAATCTCTCAACGGAATATTCCTTCGACGGGATACATTTTCAGGTGGCCGAAGACTACTTTCCGGTGCCGGATTCCGGCCAATTTCCGGCCAAAAACCCAGTTTTCCTGCAAGCGTTTTTGGGACAGATTTTTTACATGGGTTTCTCTCACACGTGGGCTTGGTGGATTTCCAACTAATGGACTTTGAAGACAAAACCTATTTTTGGAAGGAGAAAAAGGCTATAAAAAGGAAGTTTTCTACACAATTTGATACAACGTTTTTATTCTATTCTTGGAGCTTTTGCAGAGAACTACTTCTAGGGTTTGCTTTCTTTTATGTTTCATCTTATTTCTTTGAATATTATGATGATGAACTCCATGAATATGAGTAGCTAAATACAATAATTGGTTATGGGATAAAAAGTTGATTTCTTCAAGCATGTTATTTGATTCTATGAATTAGTTTTGTCTCAATTTTATCGTTTATGATTCATTGCTTTATTATCATATGATTTGAATGCTAGTTTGGTTGAGTCCGGAATCAATTGGATTTGTTTTCATCTCTAAAGCTATATTAGGGTTTTCAATACGTAAAAGTTGTTATCTCTGATTTTTTAGTAGCATCTTGTGGTTAATACTTGTAGTGATACATCTTTTTAATCGCATATGAATCATAACCTTTGTTAAAACGAATTAGTGCTTTTACACGTTTGTTTGCATCGATTAGTCTTATTTCATAGAACTTATTGCTCTTAGGGAGTTAAATCTAATTGTGCTTTTACACTTTAGGTTGCTTTTTAAGAAGATTTCACAATAGCATATTTTAATGTTGTTTGTTATAAAATCAGGAAATAAACGGGATACTCTTGCGATCAAGATATCCTAGGACTTTTGATAATTGAGAGATTAAATACCAATTCTAATCATAGATGAAAAATACATGTTTGTGAATGATACTATCCCTTAACCAATATCTTCTCCTTATTGATTATTCCAACTATTTACTTTGCTTTATTTAGTATTATTACTTTGATAAAAACAAAAACACACCTTGGGTTATTTGGTTACATAAGAATCTGAAGATTGCATAACAACAATTTCCTCTATGTGGATACGAACTCTTTCTTATCGAATACTATATTCATAATTAGTAAAGTGAGGAAGTGAATTATTTTTGACGCATACGACACGCATCAGCAGGTTTCACTAACTCTTGGGTAACCTTGGGTTCCCTTAGCAGAATATACCTCAGACGTAGTCGAAACTAGTCTTATTTGGTACTGGGCTAAGGTTTATGGTGGTTCGGCTAATAACGCCAAGTGGGTTCAGCTTACGAGCCACGAATTTTCCTAAAATCGGACTCGGACGATGAAAAATGAAAATGCAAGGTGCAGATGGGTGTGTGCACGTGTGTGTGTGCAAATACCTAGATGTGTCAAATAAAACCCTAAAATCCCAAATATGTTTCAAGTTAGATTCTTATCCCCAGTGAAGTTGCCACTGTAGATACCGTCGAAATCAGTTAGGATCTCTAAATATCTATAATGGGAATCACACTCGGAAAATATTACTATATGAAATTATTATTATTATCGAAGCCGCCACCCAACTTAGGGAGTTGGGACCCAAAAGTAACACTGGTCCAATTTTCAGAGATTCAGTCCGGGAATCAAGATACGGGCTAGGAAGGTGTTAGGCACCTATCCCGTCCAAGCCGAAACTTGGCCTCTACTTTATAATCGGGATTTTAGGGTTCTAATTCCCAATGACAAATATTGAAATAATTACATAAGATAATAAAAAATAGTTGAATCCTCAAGTAAATGGGTAATCTTACTAAACCTGTAAAAAAAAACTCAAATCCAATCAAATCAAATCCACAGAATTATTATTATTATCATTAAAAATTATTATTATCAAATCAAATCATCACCATTATTATTATTATTATTATCACAATCAAAAAATCAGGTTGGCGCCCATCTTGTCGCCAGGCTGCCTTCCACCGAACTGTAATCCAAATTTCTTTAAATATTAATTATTATTATTGAATGGATTTTGTTAAAACTGATTTAAAGACAAGGTGTACCGTTCACCAAAACGATTATTATTATTTTAATATCATTCACCACTAATCAACCTTAAAGACATGCATTATTATCTAACAAGGAACACATAACCACAATATCACTTGACATAGAGTTGGACCAAACAGTACGTACAAAGACCTAGCTATCCACGAGCAAGAGGTAACCAGATGGACCACTATGCATATGTTGACATGAAAAAACTGCTTATGGGGTACTTTTGAGAACAATTGACCAGTAATCATGAAACAATATAGCTAACTCTTAATGCAACAAAATGGAACCATGACATACGTAGGACTAAGATGTAAAGCATGAGACTATGCGGACCATGGTGATTTCAACTCTTATAGTGCTGCAAATATAAGATCCTTCAGAAAGATTCTTATGATAAGACAAGCCTATTCACACCACAACACAGATGATGACAAAACATATTTAGCATATGATCAAAGTAAACAAGATGCAATAGTTCTCGACTAAACAAGCATGTGATAACAAAATAATCAAAAGAAATACGGACCTGTTTTCCTTGAGCAAGTGTTTCAATGTTACTTAGATTGGAAAGATAAACAGGGGCTAGCACTTCCGCGGACACGACCGTATCCAAGAACAATCCAATGCAAACAGTTCAAATGCCTCCTAAGAATTCTATGGTTCTCCTATTTCTTCACTAAAAATCTCCTAGATGTTTCTCTAGATTTTTTTTTTGTTTATAGGTCCTATCAGAATTTTCCTTCCCCTAAACTCTAAAAATGGCACCCTATTTATAGCTTTCTTCCATCAACAATAACCTTAGGATTAAAATGGCCTATATCCGATGGCTCTTATTAAAAACCTAGATATTCTAACTAGATAAATCATTATTATTTTCAATTATTAAAATTCTCCAAAATCATTTTAATCACCTTTACTAAAAATAGCCAAATATCATTTAATCTCAAATTTTTTGTTAACATGGAATGTCTTGCGGACAAAACCAAAAAGGTGTCGACATTTTACTCATTTTTTGTTGGGGGTGGACGTCCGACTTTGGATTTAGTGGATACTGGTCACGATATCTTAAAATGGACATGAATTTGGTAAACTTTGTTTGACTTAATTAATGGTCGGTGGACTATCATGTACGTCCAGTTCAATCTTGGGATCCAATGGATACTAGTTGTGGATTATCATTTTTTTCTCATTTTGGTGTACGTCTATAGTGGACATCACAACTAATGCATACTGATTTATGGACTATCACATTAGCTCACGTTTGACACCTAGTGGATGTGAAATTAATGTTTATCCTTGGACCTTAATTGCGGACACGAACGGTGTTTGCTGAAGTACGGCTTCAAATTATGTACGAAATTAGGGTGTTTACACACATCATCCCTAAAAGGGGTGCCCAGCAGGAATAACATTTAACTTTAAAGTGATCATAAACAAGAATTGGAAAACAATGCATGTTTTTCCCAAACATTAAAAAGTGACCAAGTCACTGAAATAAACAAACATGTATATGGACAAACTCCTTCTTCAAACAATGTATAATATTCATGCTAACCACACTCATTTAGCTATTGATATCACCAAGACCATGATGACCCACTCTAAACAATAAAAGCTGAATTCATGTAGGTATAAATGTGAAGGAGCGTATCATATATACCATACGTGGAAATTCTCATTTCCCATAACAATTCATATTGACAACAAACATACATGTCCTTTCCAAACCATGGAAAGATTAACATAATCAACAGAGTAATCATATGCAATTTAAATAAAGCATGGAATGCATGAGTTTATTAAACAAAGAATTTTGTAGAAGAACCAACAATGGTTACAAAAGAGTCAAATGTATTCCCACCTCTTTTGATGACAGGCCACGCCTACCTCGAGATTCACGATCCACTGGTTCATCCTTTGAATCAATCGTTGTTAATAATTAACTAATAATCATACAAGCACTCTAAGAGTTTAGCCAAAAGACTCATACAAGGCTCATACAAGTCTAACTAATGGTTCTAAGCCCAAGTCTACTAAACCGGCCCATTAATCTAAAACCAGGTCCAACAGTATCAACTAACAGTCAATAAAAGTGAAAGGGTCAATTAACGGTAAACGTCTAGTCAACAGAGTCAATGTCAGGTCAAATTCCAGGGTCAATGGTCAAAGTCTAAATCGGTCACTGAGTCAACTCAGTTAATCAGACTGATTCAGGTAAGTCATGTTCCCAATTTGACTCAGTCAGATTAACTGTGTCATCTAACCAAACTAGTCAGGCATCTGACTGGGATGACTAACACTGGCCTGAGTCATTGTATATGCCAGAGTTTCTCACACAGCTGCAACTCTAACTTCAGTTCTATTCATTGCATCAATTCAAACATTCTAATTTATAACTCTAAAATTGATTTACAAAATAACATAGCTTACTTGCAATTGCAGCTTTATGCCAGCCTACACTAAAATCACCAAACTTTAGTCATACAATTCTATAACTCATCAAACAACACCATTCCAATCTATCGTCATCTTACCAACACATTTAACTAAACTACAATCTCACTGTGGTTAAAGATTCGACTTTACTCCCCGTGCCACCACTTGCAATCAATCTCATACCCTGCAAGACACGGGTTTATCTTCTCGGTCGACTAGGGATAAGGACGACCAAATTAATGAGGCACTTACAGCTTTGATAAGGGCAGCCGCAACGAATCTGCAAAATATTATTTTGTCCTTCTCACAATTTCGATGATTTCTTCTTCGTCTGGTATCCGAATGACACGCTCGAGTAGTCCATCTCGCATAACTTTTCGAAACATATCCAATGATAATAGTTTCGTACTTAAATTATAGTTGGATTAATTTCTATTAATTAACGTTCATGTTAAATTAGTCGAGTAATTAGCGGCTAAGACGCCTCTTGACTAGTCTAATATCGTTGACGAGATTGAGGGTCCTTACAATACTCATGTATCAGTTAGATGAAAACCTGATTAGATACAAGCTAATATTTATCAATCGTTAGATTGAAAACATAGGTTGTTATACACACATGTACTACACGTTTGTTGGCTTGTGAAAACTGTACCTAAACTTGTACATTAGTTGGTTCAACACTAGTTAACCAAAAGATTAGCCAAATGATAACTTTCATATCAACCATATTCTTTTTCACCATAACTAGTCCAAATGACTCAAATGAACTATAGTTAGAGAGTTGTTCAATTGCTTAGATCTTTATGTACTACACAAGACACATTGAAGCAAAAATAATGTGATTCACTCGAATCGATTCATGAACTATAAAGCCGCGGTTTGCAATAGCATTCCTTAGTTTATCAAGATAAGTTCACAAACATCGTTTTTAGACATAACCTACTCAAGTTCGCGGAGTTAAGTTCCCAAATGGAGTTCTCAAACTACAGAAGAAAATCTCGGTCGAGAACTTCCACCAGTTCTCGGATTGAAGCTCACGCACTTCTCCGATTTCACTTGATCAACAAATTTAGCAAACTTCGGTTCAAGCAATAAGGACTTATACATATATGTGTTACCACAACAATGCTTATATCCTCCAATGGTTATATTGTCTAAACTCTCATTTCAATCATTGAAACATTCTCAGAGGGGGTTATATAGTTGTTATTCACAAACTATTTTTCGTCAGAGCAATTTCCAAAATGATTGAAACATAACATGACTTTCGTCACTAGGTAAAGATGAACTTGGCTCCACTATTTCGAGAAATGGATAAAGCGAGATATACTTGTAGATGATTTTCAACAAAGGACAAAACCGTAAAATCGTGATACTGCATGTTTCTGATACAGCTTCAGACATGTGACGATTCATATTTTACGAAGCCATGATGAATATGTCTTTCTAAAAGCCTCCACTAACTGATCTTTCGATCCCTGGTGTATCATTGTGCCCTTTATGTAGAATAATAGAATTGGGTGGTCCTCCTACATAATTGTTTGTTGAGAGGGCTTAACGCCTTCAGGACATCGGTGATACTCAATATTCCCCGACTACATGAGAGCGAACCCCATCTACATAGAAGAATGATTGAGCGGTTCTCCGTCAGATTGAGAGCAACAACGTCTTCATGACAGTGACACTCACTGATTCTGACTATGTAGAACGACGTGTATAAACTTGGGTGTTCTCCGTAGTGTCTGAGAGCACCCTCAGGATTTGCAGTCTCCTGACTATGCACATAGATTAATTCTGTCGTGACATTCACCACCGAATTCCCAGAATAATATATTATTGCTCCTATTCCATGATCCAATCCACGGCCTGATCCCATGGAATGGCAATAACAATTGCTCCGATTCCAGGGTCGAATCTATGACTTGATCCCATGGAATGGCAACAACAATTTATCTCATTACTCCGATTTCATGATCGAATTAACTGTTAATCTCATGAAATGGTAATAGATAATTTTATTACTCTGATTCTATGGTCGAATCCACGATTCCATGGAATGGTAATGACTGTTTTATTATTAGTACATGGTCAATTCACAGCTGATCCTATGAATTGATAATAAATAACCAATTATTTTATTATCTCGTTTCATGAATTATTCTCCACTGGATCTCATGAATTGATAATAATTACTCCACAATTGGGCATCTGGACCATCATTGAGTAAGCCCACAAAAATGATGCAAGTGTACTCAACAATGATGCACAACTGAGCACCCGGATTCGCGAACGAGCATCCAAAAAACATGAAACAATGGAGAGTTCTCCAAAAAATAGGAGAGAGAAAATAATAAACAATAAAATAATGGGAAGCGCCCATGGGCCGGGCCCACCGGCCGGCCGGCATGTTGTGCCCTAGTCGTGGTCGGTCCCATGCTTCCCTATTATTTTCTTTATTTTCTCACGATTTTCATAAACCCATGGAAAGTTCTCCATCTTGGCAAAAACTTCCCAATTTGAGAAAAAACTCGAGAGTTCTCCATAACTTGGAGGATTCACCAAATAAATTATAAAATAAGGAGAGGTGTGAGGGACCGGGAAACCTAGCCGGTCGGCCATGCCCAATCCGTGGCCGGTCCCACACCTCACAATCCTTAGCTTTTTATAATTATTATTCCAAAACCTCATGGATTCTCCATATCTTCAAGGACTCTCCAAAACTTCAAGGATTCGCGAAAAATAATAATAAAATAGGGAAAGGTGTGCGGTACCGGGTAACACGGCCGACCGGCCATGCCCTAGCCGTGGTCGGTCCCATACCTTATAATCCCTAATTTCTCATTATTATTTCCCTCAACTAGTGAAACTCCTGGGTTTGAACAAAATTCGTGACTTCTCCATATTTTCTCAAATATTGCTCGAATCACGAAAAAAAACCAAAAGCCACCATGGTCACGCGGCCGGATAGCCCCTCAGGGCAATTTTGGATTATTAAAATATTTTATTTAAAATTTTCAAAATATTGATGAATTGAGCATACATGCTCATTCCACCAAAATGTCGAGAATTCTCAGCCAAGATGAAACTTTTCTTAAAATTCACAACATCGCTCAAACGCGCATCAGAAAATATTAAAACTCTCAGTATGGAGACACGGACATCATGGAAACACGTACATGCCTCCATGACCGACCAGGTTGCTTCTAGGGGTTGCACGAATCCGGTCCCACACGTTTTCGCAATTTTGACCTAATTTGCTCAATTGCTTATATTGGGCCCGAGATCTCTCCAACCAACTGGAGAATCCTCAGAACGACCAACGCTTGGTCACGTGGTCACCAAGATACGTCCCCTGGTTCTCTTGGTCGGTCCCATCTCTCCTACTTAGGTTTTGCACCTAATGATGAACCCAACAAGATTTTCAGTAAATAGTGAACTCCCCATTTAATCATCACTTTTCACCAACCCTCAAACTGAGAACCCTGGTGCATGCTCACTCGAGCGCTGGGCATCACATGGACACTCCTCATTCCATGTGGTCGGTCCCTCTATCATTCATAATCAATTTTCATCAATTCTCTGATTGACTGAGGATTGTCCAAAATTAGGGTTTCGAATGAACGCTCTGTGAAACCATCATTCTGAGCAATTTCGAACACTAATAAATTTTTGTTGATTCATCAATCAATATCTAAAATTAATTAAACAATATTCGGTATTCTACCAATATTTTAATTAATATTTTACTAGGTCACATCACCAGTAAATAATTCGCTAAATCGAGCAATACTTGCTCAATCGCCTGAATATTAGTCAATATTCAACAATCTCCGGTATTTTGTGAATTGGGCAATACTTGCTCAGTTGCCCATCAAATCCTTAATTTTGGAGAGTTGAGCAATACTTGCTCAATTTCCCATCAATTTCCCATAATTCGGTAAATTGAGCAATACTTGCTCAGTTGCTCATTGAATTCTCATAATTCGCAGAATTGAGCAGTACTTGCTCAATCACTCAACTAGTCAGTAATTCATCATACTGACATCTCTCCAAAGAACTACATGTTCGATCCATGAATCACTGAGCATTCACCATTCATGCTTGATTCACCAAACATAGACTCAGTGTCTAATCAGTCAACAATTGATTAAACCTAAACACGTCTGCCCCGCAGACTCCACGATTCGTGAAACATCAATCACGTCACAAACGGGGGATATCACTTAGGGTTTTGGTCTGGAAGTCTACGGCACATGGATTCATCCCACGACGAGAAATGTGCGTAAGTCGTGTCAACGTTTTAAGGAGTTAGAAAAGTAGTGGGTGCATGACCGGTCAAGTCTCCACACGACGTGGAACTGACTTTACCAGGATCTCCCTTTTTCCCACTATTTCATTCAAGAAACTGTAATACTTACAGGGGTCATTGGTGTTACTACTCTAACAGTATAAATAAGTCTCTGAATTCGTGATTGAACATCGACATTCGAAAACTCGAATACACGTCTAACACTGAATTTCTCGAGTAACTACTCTCAAGAATTCATCAATCACTCAGAACTCAACAGTTCACCAATACTGTAGAAACCTTCAACACACCCACAATCCTCGATCATCACTGATCCCACACAATTCTCAGCTTCCATCTTTTATAGATCAACCCGTCTCCCTCTTTGCGACCAAATTGATTCTGGAACAGCCATTGTCTTGGTTTAGGCCGGAGTCATACATATTGATTTCCCGAATCTAAGCACCCCCTTTGCAGCGGTGCATCTGTGTGAGGATTAACGTCTTGCCCGGCTGAGGAGTCTCGACAGCTCGCTCGACTCTCCACTTTCCCGAAAAACCGGTGACACGTTTTTCCCTATCCATAATACTCAGCTCGAAATATAATATGTGTATATTCTTAGTCTATATAGTAATACGACTTTTGTCTCAAGATAAGAGATAAAATAGATAGACTTTCGAGTGATAGATAAGTTCAAATCTCCACATACCTTTTAGTCGATGAAGATCCACTGGTTCCTTGAGTAGTCCTTCATCTTGTATGATGATCGCCATGGAGTTCTTGAGCTTAACTACACTTTATATCCTAGTCCGAGACTTTAGCAATAGTAGACTAGAAATAAAAGACTTTATAGTTTTGATCACTAACATTGACAAACATGCTTGAGATAGCAACGCATGCGAGTTCGACCGAGCAATGCTCTAACAATATCCCCATTTGTCAATTTTAGTGGCAAAACTATTAATACATATGGAATACAAAATATATAAATAAACTTTGTAGCTCCTATTCCACATGTCGTCTAATCTTCAATAATACTCTAAATCCTCGTCACTTCCAAGTAATCCAATGATCCCAAAGGTTGTAAGTTTAGCACCATCGTTGTTGAAAATCCGTCGCTATAACAATGAGAAAAGCAATGGTTCTTAATCATTGTTATACAGTTTCATGGTATCATTACACAGCGTCAAAGTCCAATTGCATCACAACTTTAACAACAATACTATGGTGATACTTCACTCCCCCTTAGTCAATACTCCATCTCACATGGAAACCACTCCACCTTACATAATGATCTGAAAACCATATGTATTTGTAGTGTGAACTACATATTAATTCTCCCCCTTTTTGTCAATAAAATTGGCAAAGGTACAAGAACGGAATCCTAATGAAATTCCGTAAGAGACATTTCATGACCAAAGGTAAATGTATATCATCTTGTTTAGATGAAATCATAAAGCCTAAGCTAAATGCATTCATCAAGGAGTTTATAAAGATACAAGATAACCCCTATAATATTCCACAGCCGCACTCCCCACAAAGATTTGGCAATTACGCGCAAGTTCAAAAGAACTCTCCCCCATACAATGTCATTCCCAAAGGAACAACAAGAGCGACCTTAATAATTTCAAAAAGAAAAGAAGGATTTATTTGGACTCAACAAATATCATACAAGTATGAATTTGGAATCCAAAAAGAAATATTCAATCAAATTAATCGTAAGCGAACCATGATTAATTAATTTGACTAAATATGCTCAACACAAGTAAACTTATGGAGACTTAAGAAATCAATTAGATTAATCACAAGAAAACTCGCAAATAATCTAATTGCCATACTCAACCAAACTAATTACAAAAGTAATCAATTTAATCGGTCACACTCGACATAAGAAAAATCTATGGAGCAATGACTGAGTTAATCATGAATAACCAACCCAGTCAAAGAAATGCTCAAACATAAGAAAACTTATAGAGTGCTAACTAAATAACCACATAAGATGATTAATTTAGTTTAACATGTTCAACATAAAGTACCTTACGGAACAACAGCTAAGCTAATCACAAAGGTAATCAACTTTTGTTGTTTTAGTGCTCAACATAAGACACTTCATGGAACAATGCAATATTTACACAAAAAATTGTGGATCTGAGATCGACCTTATACCGTGGAATAAGCAAGGATTCATTCTATTTTCCGTCACCATTTGCACAATGAAATACAATAGACATAATCCTTAAATCACAAAATTTTAACCTATCTTTCATCAAAACTTGACAATATAGGCTTAACTTTTGTGTTTGTCAAAAGTCTATTCATCCTTTTATCAATACTTGCATATCAATTCATGAACGACTTTACTTTTGACAACATATGGGACAATCAAGTTCACGGACTTAAGCACACATATCCCATAACAATATTGCAATATATGAAACTATAAAGATTAATACTGCAAAAAATCATCTTCCAAATCAACTTTAGAATAAATCTAAAAATATTACAAGATGAGAACGTTGGACATAGCTATGTGAAATAACAATAATTGCTATTCCAAACTCTAGTAATCCTTCTCAAAAACAAGAATAAATTCTCATAAGAAGTTTCCTAGGCATCAAGACAAACTCGTAATGCACATATAAGATGATTTGTCCTTAGAAGGTAGAATCAATCTTTTTCGCCCGGATTTACACCAATAATAGCTACCAAAGGCGTATAAAAATATTTTCCAACAACATTCTTGTAAAATCTACAAATTAGCTTAGAAGAGTAGTACTCCAAGAATCCAAGTGACAAGTGCAACGAAACGGAGCAAAATACTCAAAAACAAGAGACAGGACAAATACCAATCTTAACTCATTCAAATTCAAGGTTTCTCATCTCCATTTTGAAGATAATTCAAATAGTAAGAGAGTGAAAAAATAATGAGGTCATTCCGAATTCGGACGAAGAAATTACGGCCAAGACAAGTTTACCGAATATCGACGTCTATAGGCAAGTATGCATACGAGTTTGCAAACGAATTTTCATAACTTTGAGCAGTTTGCAAACTGGGTTTGCGAACTTAAACCCCTGGATTTTGATTTTAAAAGATGTTATGCGTACTTGGTATGTCTACCATGAAGTCCAAACATCCCGAACTATTATTTTCAAACCTACACATATAAGAACCTTAAACACAGATCAAGTTAGGTAGAAATGAACGATAATCAAGATACATGGATCATTTTAAGTACTCTAAGCAAATAAAAACACAAATATTGCTCAAGTTTATAGACATACATTTTTAGAAGAATCCAATCCACTTATAGAACATAATCTGTGTGCCCCAATTCTCATACTTTCCTCACCGTATTCATAGCAGGGCATTCCTTGGTGAGGATGCACTTACAACACATTCAGGTTGTGTTGAGGTGAACAATATCTTGATCACCACAAGTGAGTTTTGGATTATCATGAAAGAGATCACTTTTAGAACCTTTCACATCCAAATCCATCTTTCCTAAGAAGTTTTTAAGTTCCAACATCATGGATGTTGCCTTTTCCATAGTCATGGAATTTTCTGGGAGATCATTCCTTTTCATACTCAAAACATCATCAACTTATGGAACCATGACATACGTAAGACTAAGATGTAAAGCATGAGACTATGCGGACCATGGTGATTTCAACTCTTATAGTGTTTCAAATATAAGATCCTTCAGAAAGATTCTTATGATAAGAAAAGCTTATTCACACCACAACACAGATGATGACAAAACAGATTTAGCATATGATTAATGTCAAACAAGATGCAATAGTTCTCGACTAAACAATCATGTGATAACAAAATAATTAAAACAAATACGGACTTATTTTCCTTGAGCAAGTGTTTCAATGTTACTTAGATTGGAAAGATCAACATGGGCTAGCACTTTCGCGAACACGAACGTATCCAAGAACAATCCAATGCAAACCGTTTAAATGCCTCCTAAGAATTCTATGGTTCTCCTATTTCTTCACTAAAAATCTCCTAGATGTTTCTCTATCTTTTTTTTTTGTCTATAGGTCCTATCAGAATTTTCCTTCCCCTAAACTCTAAAAATGGCACCCTATTTATAGATTTCTTCCATCAACAATTACCTTAGGATTAAAATGACCTAAATCCGATGGCTCTTATTAAAAACCTAGATATTCTAACCAAATAAATCATTATTATTTCCAATTATTAAAAATTCTCCAAAATCATTTTAATCACCTTTACTAAAAATAGCCAAATATCATTTAATCTCAAGATTATTGTTAACATGGAATGTCTTGCGGACAAAACCAAAAAGGTGTCGACATTTTACTCATTTGTTGTTGGGGGTGGACGTCCGACTTTGGACTTAGTGGATACTGGTCACGATATCTTAAAATGGCCAAGAATTTGGTGAACTTTGTTTGACTTAATTAATGGTCGGTGGACTATCATGTACGTCCAGTTCAATCTTGGGATCCAATGGATACTAGTTGTGGATTGGGAAAATTAGGCTAAGGCCCAACCCATGGATAACCCATAATGTGAGACCCTTAATTAAAAGAAGTTTAAATCTAGGCCCCAAATTATTAAAAGACCTTGATACCCTTATGCATATGGTCAAGCTCATAATTAAATAAAATTTAAATTTAGGCCCCAAATTATTAAAATATTATGTGATGATGTTCCAACCACCGCCAACCACCTCCGACCACCACAGCCACCGCCAACCACCTCCGACCACCACCGCCGGCAACCAACTCCGACCACCACAGCCGGCAACCACCTCCGACCATCACCGCCGGAAACCACCTCCGACCACCACCAACCACCATAGCCACCGCCAACCACCTCCGACCACCACCGCCGTCGACCACCGCCAACCACCGCCGCCGATAACCACCACCGTCGACCGCTCACCACCACCTCCGGCCACATTGATATTGCAAGTGTAACTGGAAGTTACACATGTATAAAAATTACACATTCATTTTGTGTATTCAATAGTGTGTAACTTAAAGTTACACATCCATATGACATGTGTAATAAGAAGTTACACATACATATGACAAGTGTATCCATAAGTTACACATGCATATGGCATGTGTAGTCAACTGTTAAACAACAAAAAAAAATATATATATAAAAAATACATCTATTGCATTAATATTAATTTACAATAATAACTCTGTTTACCATCTATAGTAATCGGTTGTTACTGGACACAATAAATGAGTTAAAAACACTAGAAATAAGACACTGAAACCTATACTAGAAGTTTTTCCTTTCTTTCTTGTCTTCCTCATTCCAAAATGCTTGCATATCTGCAACGAAATAAACATCCATGGATTAGGTTGGATGAATAAAAAGCAAAAAAAAACTAATATTATAGGAGAATTATAAGGCAAAATTATAGAACAAAGATCATAGAAAAGACACATGATAACCCATCTTAGCATGTGTAACTTGGAGTTACACATGCATCTATCATGTGTAATTGACATTTACACATGCATATGACTTGGATACCTAGCATGTGGAATTTTTTGGTTGCAAGTTTTTTCATTTTAGCATGTGTAACTAGGAGTTACACATGCATATGTCTAGTGTAAAGAGGAGTTACACTTGCATATAATATGTGTAAATAAGAGTTACATATGCACTTGACTTGTGTAACTAAGAGTTACGCATCCATAAAAGCTTGTGTAACTGGCATGCGTAATTTTTTGTTTACAAGGTTTGTTCATAATTAGCATGTGTAACTAGAAGATACTCTACTACATGTAATCGAGAGTTACACATGCATATATCATGTGTAAGTCATAGTTACATATGTCATAGGGATGTGTAATCGGCAGTTACACATGCATATGGCATGTGTATGCCGCAGTTACACATCAGTAAGCCGCAGTTACACATCAGTATTATGGCTTGTATACTGGCATGAACAAGTATTCATCTATCATTCAAAAAAACTGAGGTCATAAACAATTCATTTAAAAATGGAAATACTAGATTATATACCTAAATTGGAGCTCATACTCAGCTGGAGCACCATCCTTATCTCCTCCAAATGCTCCATATGAATCCCACTACAGCTCTGCTATCCCAGCATAACAAGCGTAGAAAAAAGTTAGTCCTCAATACATTTATTTTCTACCAAACTCTTAATCAGGATGTGTAAGTAAAAGTTACACATCTAATTAGCATGTGTAACTAATAGTTACACATCCAAAAAAAGGTCAGATAACTTACAACAAATAGACATTTCTCTTCCTAATCCCTTTTACAAATAGACATTTCTCCTAATTAATAAGTTTTGTACTACCAAAGTTAGCAATAAAGTGATGATTTTTCAGTCTAAAAACTATTGATAGATGCAGCAACACATTTACAAAAAAAATCTATCCTAATATGAACCCAAATAAAAATCTAAGAGAGAATCACAACAAAAGAATATTTTTTCCTAAGGAACTCTTTTTAATTTCCTAAAGATACTAAAATATTAAAGGAACATGGATACTGTATGAACTTTCCTAATCCACTTTAAGGCTACCACAAACTGGAAATTACAGGATTCCAGTTCGCGAAAAGAATTCGAACGTAAAATAGACTGATAAAAGGCTGAAGGTTGTTGGTAGCTGAAAAAATTCAGAGCGGATAATACATGACCAAAGTAAACGGCAGACACAAAGCCAAACAAAGTCCCGGACATCTAAAGTACCTGCTGATGGTGAAATATTTGATCCATAAAGGGTGGATGCCAATATACTTTTTCAATAGGAGTACTTGTAATCTTCAAAACCCACTAAAACAGGTCCACAAAACTCGACCGCCTGTTTGGAATCTTCAGAAATTCTTAAGTCAACACAATCAACTATCATTGCCTTACCTCTCACTTGATTTGCCTCTTCGTGATCTTCCATGCATTAAAAAAAACCACCACAGTAAGATTCAGGAGACGATCAGGTCCACAAACTAAGTTCCCTAAAAACCAATCAGACATTATCTAGGAATTAATGTTTTGAGAACAATGTCCAAATGTCCCTAGGTTCATTAATGACCATCTTAATGTTAAGCCTACATGCTTAGCAAAATGCTTCAGCATACGGTATAAGACCGTCCAAGTCCAGTCCCAGCAGACCAAAACCAAATGCAACACTAGAATCATCCAAGCCTATTTAGAAAGAAACTGGTCTACAATTTCTATCTCATAATCTCCTTCCACTTGACCTTCTAAGCTGCAGAACGATAGGTTTAAGATCCATTTCTAAAGGAAGCATCAGGGAGCCAATGTTGAACCTAATTTAATGAAATATGTAAACGCAAGGAAACATTTAGACCATCAAGTCATTTTAGAGTACGAACGGAGACTCATAAATCTTGAGGAGCATTTTGTTTTTTAAATCCTTCCTGCATGAGGAGAACATACCTTACAAGGCACTTACGCTCATCACTGTCCAGAGATCCAGCTGTCCGTCCAGGTCCAACAGGTTTTGTGCTAAACGGTAAGAAAGCATCAGTATCATCACCATCCTCAATTCCCTGAGCTGTGGTGTCAGGAACATCAGCAGTTCGTAAATGCTTGGAATCATCATGAACAAGGCTTTTGCCAAAGAAATCCACACATTACTTATCTCCTTCTTCCTCATCGGGGATCTCACCCCTTGGTAGCTTATTATATAATGCAACTTTCTTTTCTGATGCTGCATAGCTAACAGATCCATCTTGTACTGCTTTCAGTTCCATCTTGTCCCTTTGTTTGAGCACAAACAAATAACAAAGATGCAAATTAGCCAAGTAAAATAAATGCCTGAGATAGAAACTGCTAATATGGTTGGTCGGTAAGAGGTAAGGTTAACCAAAAGAAGTATAATTGATATATGGAAGTAAACCATATCTCAATACCAGGTTAGGTTTATGTTAAGGGAATTCCAATGGCCTAACATGAACTCAAATGAACAACATCCAGTTCACTAATAAGGTTTGTATTTCTGGACACAAATAATCCACCAGCTTTTATGAAGTTATCTGCAACCTGAAGAATAACAACAAACTAACATATTTTATGAGAATAATGACTTTCAAATACACATGACTAGTATAATTAGGAGTTACACATACATATAAGGTTAAATGTACTTATATTCAAAATCAATTGATACAAATAACAATTTTTTTATTCATTTTTAGCATGTGTAACTAGGAGTTACACATGGATATGGGTAGTGTAACTAAGAGTTACACATGCATAGTGGCATGTGTAACCAGTAGTTACACATATGTAGTGCCATGTAAACTACAAGAGCGATAATCCAAAGCAAAATATTTGAAGATATCACCACAATAGGATCCTTACAAGCTCCAATAAACTACAAGAGAAGTAATCCCATATCATAGGCAACACAAAAAAATGAAATTTCAACTCAAACACGAAAACTAGCACCGAAAATCAACTAGAAAACTATTACGTACCTTAACAAGGTTGGCATGTTTAAATCTTGACATCAAAAACGAACCGCCCTTCAACTCTGCCATTTCAAATTCAACTCCAGTTGCAACCAACATCTACTTCAGGTAAATCAGTCAAGCCATTTCAACTGCAGCATATACATCCACTCTTGCCTCCATACCACCAGTACCACAAATCCATTAGCTATACACAACAATCATTTTAGCTTCACCTCAGCTGCACTTGCAAGAAATCTAACTGTAAAAGGAATTAAAATTTAACTAAAATAAATAAAGAAGGGACCTGTTGGTGATTACATGGTGTTGGAAGACACGAATCGCAGCAAACAGATCTACTTCTTCTAATCCGCCATCAAATTAAAAAATCGCCATTCAGAAGTTGGAACGGAAACATGACTTGATTAAACATGTTATATTGATCTTTGTTTGAATTAGTTACCTCTACTTCGTATCCGTCAAGAATCTCCGTAACCATTGGAATTCTGAATAAAAGCTGATTAGTAGTTCTGGAAGTTAGAAGAACGTCGTACCTGCATTATAAGCCTGTACCAAGAAAATATGCATAAAATTCACCAACAATTGAAAAACACGAATTAAAGAGGATCAATGTGCAAGTGTGTTTACCTTTTCTACTCATCTGCTGGAGTATCTATCAGTGACTTGTGTCCTTGAGACCTTCATCCAATCCTCATGGAAGCTACAATTACACTGTGATACTTTAAGATAAGTTTCAATAAAAAATTAAGATAATTAAATAAAGAGAATGAACACCTATTGGAATTACATGGTATTGGAATAGATGAGTTGCATCACATGGATTTACTTCTTCTACCGATCCGCCATCAAATTAAGTAACCTATTTTTATCAGTTGGATCAATTAGATTCTCGTCTTATCTTTGAATAAAATCAACTCTCAAATCTTCAAGAAATGTAAGAGATTCCTTGAGATTGTAGGGTAATGATTCCTTCAATTTATCACACCCGTAGATGAATAATTTCCGTAGAGAAGTGAACTGTAAAAGAAATTAAAATTTCAGAAATTAACATTATCGTGATTTGTAAACATACCTTGTAAGAAATCTAACTGTAAAAGAAATTAAAATTTATCCGATCTCACTGATCTCATATGGGTAAAGGTATTAGAACACGGCGATTATGGATCTAAAATCAGATTTAAGTTTAGAGAAAAATCGGAAGATTTATCAAACCTCAACGGACGAACCGTAAAAAATATTTCACAAAAAAAAAATCGAATAAATTAGATCAAACTTAAGAGAAAGATAAGATGATTACAGATCTAAAATATGACTATAAATCGGATCAAAAATTCGAAGTAAAATCAAATTAATTAGCCTTTTGAAACCGTAAATCGACTTTTTCAAACATTTATTTTGTTTAAAACACAACGAGATTTCAAATAGAATCAAATATAGAGGTGAGAAACTTATCTTGTTCTTCTGATTTGTTGTTGAACGGAGCTAATTGAACATAGAAATTAACCTTTTGAAGTAATCTTGATTGTTGGAAGATTTAATCATTGAATCGAGTATAAATCTATAATATCATTGGTATATAAAATAGCAGAGATTCGATTGAGATAATTATTTTCCTCCTCTCCGTAGAACGGCGCCATGAACAACATCTCTCTGCTTGTAAACCAAAAATATCTTTAGAGTGGAGAGAGAAACTGAAAAAGAAAATGAAACCGAAAATGAAAGCTAGACCTAGTTTTATTACCTATATATATACTAAAGGGCAGTTTTGGCATTATGAAATAAATTTTTTTATTAATAAGACATGAATTTTAAAGTTTTGGGCCTAGCAATATCATTTTCCTAAAGTATGGAGTTGACAATGAATGATCCATTTTGTGGGGCTTGTAAATGTTGAACCTATATAGTAGGGGGGTTCTAGTATTTTTCACTTGTGGATTATCATTTTTTGCTCATTTTGGTGTACGTCTATAGTGGACATCATAACTAATACATACTGATTTATGGACTATCACTTTAGCTCACGTTTGACACTTAGTAGATGTGAAATTAATGTTTATCCTTGGACCTTAACTTCGGATACGAACGGTGTTTGCGGAAGTACGACTTCAAATTATGTACGAAATTAGGGTGTCTACAGTTTCCCCTCTTTGGCAGAGGTTTGCGTGCGACCGAATGGCAAAGACGAACACCCAATTTAGTACTACCCCTTAAAAACTGTTGAAATTCCCTTGAGTTATCCAGTGCGACACTATTGATTTCGACGAGATTATCTCTTGAACACCCAATTGTAATGTAGCGTGGCGAAAACAAACAAGGAAACACTTACTACCAATTATAATGATTCTCTCTTGAATATACTCCTTTTTGTAATTATATGTCCATCATGTATATGTAAACATTCTCTCCTTGATGCAGCACCTGACCTCCACCTTTTGACCGCTTTTGTCACCTCCTTCAGTTCTTTGATAAGAATCTTTATGGTTGGACAGTCCTTTACTTCCTTGGATCCGGAGGTCACTCCTCTTGCAACAATAGATCTCGGAATCAATGAGTTGAAGGCTATGTTTCATACAAGAATAGAGTTATTAGTAGTACGTGCCTCTATAAAAAAAAATCTAGAAAAAGAAAATCCCAAAGAGAAATACAATAAAATACAACTAATTGCATGGAACTATTGCTTCAGTCAATCTAAATGGTTTTTTTTTTTTTTTTTATGTTTACCTAGATTTTTCCTCATCGGCTTCCACACAACTAGAGTTTTTAATAAAAAAAAATATTTTATTTTAAAACACTATAAAATTGAAAACAATAATACTTGATTATGATACACAGGAGCACAACTTCCTGGTTTTCCGTGTAGGGAGAGAAAACACTGGTATTACGCCGGCACCGTTCAAATTTTCAAGAGTCAATCTGACCACTTCCAACCATCCCCAACAGTTTGATGTTTTGCCCAAAAATTCCCGAGTACATATACACTGGCTTATCCTTGTTTCATCATGCGACTTACCACCATCTTCTAACTCCTTCAATTGTTTGACCATTTCTCCTCGATCCTTCTTATTCTTCTTTGATTTCTTCAAATGCCGACCAATTTTCTAAAGTGGTTGTTTATTAACCTAAATTGATTGGGGTATACTCAATTTTAAAGGGACACTTTTTGTGGGTTTTAGGGGGAGTCCTAATGGGTAAGTTACAAAACTACCCTTATCCTTTAAAAACCTATTACCCTAAATCAGTTTTAATTTTTCTTTTCATTTCATATTCTTCTCCTCCTCCACAACCCTACCCTACCGGCTCCATCACCCCCACCACCACCAAAACTCATCTATCAATTCGTTAACATCGTCGATTCGAAAACTACGATTAATCTTCATCAATGGATCTGCCACCACCTAGTGCTAGTAAGATGAAACAAACAAATAGAAAACCCAACGAATACAACCCTGGAATTGGAAGTTTGGTTGCTAAGAAAGTGAAGAAAAAAACCGTCGAAGAAGGAGAATTTGAACCCGCTGAAACACGCGAAATGGTGCGCTTAAGAAAGTAAGGGCTTGTTTAAACTCACTCTTGTACTTCGATTTCATGTTTGCATGTTAAATTAGGTTAGAAAATTTGAAATTTTGAATTGGCAGTTGAGACGCCGGCAATGTATTTTTTATCGACCTTTCCGGGGTTTCATAGTAAGGGTTTGGCCGGGAAGGTATATGGTTGAAGAACCTGCCGGCTGTGTAGTTTCTGTAACTGCTACTAGCAGGGCCGACAGGTTATTCATATGTATACCCTTACGGAGTATGTGTTTCTTTAATGAGGCCGGCGTCTTATTATTTTTTACCCTTCAGGCTAGTTGTGTAGAATGTTTCCTGATGCCTAGAATTTTTGAATCCGGAAGGGTATTTGTATAAAACCATGCCGGTGGTTTGGCAGTCGGCGATGTATGTTGAATGGACCCTTCCGACTAGTTTAGTAAAAAATCCTATATATTTTTGTGCGCCGGGAAGCTATTTTTATGATACACTGCCGGCTTTTTCTTAGCCGGCATACTGCTTTTGGTGGACCCTTCCAGCCATGTGTTCGCCGGATAGGTTATATTTGTCGACCCTGCTGGCCTGTAATTTTTTTTGTTTCTGAATTATTCTAGTTCAGATTGCAAACTGAAAAGAAGAAAGATGCGAAAGCTATTAGTCCTCCTTTAAGACCTCCTCGTGTTGGTGGAAAACTCTTGACTTCACAATTTCGGGGGGTATTCGTTGAGCCGGGAACGACAAAGATCCGTATACCGAATAATGATTATGAACCACCATCGAAACCCAGTGACTCAGACGAGACTCCAGATGAAGACCAATCAATTCCATCTGGTATAAGAGGTGATGATGATGATGTTGATGAAATAACTCTGGCTGCTGGAGGAGGAAACAATGATGATGATGATGATGATGGTGATCAAGAAATTCCTAATGTTGGAGGAGGTAATGATGATGATGATGATGATGATGATGGTAATAGAGATAAAGGTAAGAAAACCGTTGAAGATGAAATTGTTGAAGAGGAAGAGGAACAAGAAGAAGAAGAATGAGATAGAGAACAAATTTTTGAACCCACCGAAGCTTCGGGTTCAACTTCAACCGGAGAGAGGAAGAGGGTGATCACTAAACCAACTAATTCTCACATGCCTCCCTCTCACTTGATGATTACACTGAAAAAAGATGAGGACCCAAGGGGGACCCCAAAAGATGGTGGAAAAGTTCTTTTTGGATACAAAGACTCATGGGCATGTACGATCCATAATACTATCGTAAGTAATCTTAATCCGTCTTTGTTCTTTATTCAAGTGTGTAACTATCTTAATTAAATTTGCGTCAAGTGTTTGTATTTCTTTTCATTTTTTTTTTTTGTATTTAGGATCACAAGAATGCCATCCGTATCATGAGGCACCAAGCTTCATGTTCAGTGGCTCATACTTGGGATATTGACAAGGAATGTGAGGATGTGAAAGTGATTGTGAGGAACTCCGGGTTAATTCCTGCGGTGGAGAGTTCGAATATTAATCTTGATAAAGTTACCGTCTCTGCATTCTGTGAAAGGTTCTACGAAGAGACTGATACTATGTTATTCCCATTCGGTGAGATGGCGATAACTCCCGATGATGCTCAACAAATTCTAGGCCTCGAGGTTGTTGGAAAAACACTGTTGAGGGATTCGATAATGCAATTTCTTTCGAGAAGATTTACAATTTGAGCAAGAAATTGTTAGGTTGGAATCAGGTTCATACGGAGGCTGTTCTTGACATGAAGGATGGTCGTCTAACAAAGAAGTTTAATGTGAAGAGGTTCAGGAAACATTATGGGATACACAGTCAATCCTTGACAGGGAAGGTATGGTGAACCCGTTGCGAATTAATGCTACCGCGGCCGGTTATTTTCTATACGTCCTGGGCAAATGTATCTTCCCCGACAGTTCCGGAAACCAAGTCGAGGCAGGTTACTTGCAACTATTGGATCCCTTACATAAGATGCGTGAGTATTCTTGGGGTACTGCGGTAGTCGCCTTCTTTAACAATGAGTTGACAAAATGTTCTAGGGCACTCACTAAGCAAGTTAACGGAAACACATGTCTCTTCTAGGTGATTTTATTGTCCAAAACATTTATATTACCGAATATTCTCATAAGATAAGTTTCTTACTAAACTTTTTTTTTGCATAGGTTTGGATATATGAGCATTTCCCTTCCTTGTTCAAAGACAACTCCTACATCAAAGTGGATGAGAGTGTTGCAGTTCATAGGACAAGAGCGCAAAGGTACAGTTTTAAGGGTACTCAGGATAAGTAAATTCCGCAACATCTTATGAAGCTCCGAAACGTCATCGATAAATTGACTGTGGAGAAGGTGATATTTGATCCGTATCGGGATGCTAGAAATCAAGTTTTAATCCATCCTAGAAATGAAGTTGTTGCATTATACTATGGACCCTTGATGACTGTGTTTGAAGGATTTTCAATGTACAGTCCATATCGGATTATGCGACAATTGGGTTACATCCAAGAAGAACCTCATTTCGATGAAGATAAGTCGTTCTTTACTGTGAACCGGGATGAGTGCACCATGTCCCAAAAAACTTTTAACGTCTCTTACGTTCCACCGTCGTCTCAAGAACATTGGGACAGTAGACGTCGTCGTACAATCAATGTGACTCTTTTGGACGACGTGACCACTGGTCATGAAGCTATTGATAAATACATGGCGAGGTACTTGGATTGGGCTCGTCCTACTGTTATAAGGAAAATGACTTCTGAAGAACTGGCTCTAAAGAAGAAGTTGGAAGAGAAAGAACCAGCAACATTGCTTAAGTTCTTTGTTAGTATATTTATAGTTGCTCTTACTATTTTAATATTGATTGCATTACCGAATCATTCTATTCATTGTTTGTTGTTTAATTGAAAATAGAAGGAGCATTTGAAGACATTTGGGAAGGTATTGTTGTGCGCGAGAGAAAAAGGAGAGCCTTTGTCGATTGAAGACCAAAGCAAGCACATTGACTATATTAACAATGTTGGAAATCCGGATACCCATGAAATGTTCAAGCAACTTGAGGCTCAAGTAAAGGCTGAACAAAAAGCTAGGAGAGAATCACAAGCCAAGATGAAAGCTGATAAAAAAAGGACTCGTAGCAGCAGTGGTGGTGGTGGTGAAGGTAGCAGCAGTGGTCGTGGTGGTGAAGGTGATTCTCCAAAACGTGGATGTGCTCGTCATGGTCGTGGTCAATGAATGCTTTCGTAGTTTATTTCTTTATGTTGTGGTGGAAAATGTTTTAAGTTAATGGTGTGGACAAATGTATTTTTAAGGTTTATGGGACGTGTTTTCATTTTGGACAAAAAGTGTTGGATTTCTAGTTGTTGAATGGTTTGTTTAGCTATGTAAAGTTTTAATGCATATGCCGGAATGCTTCCTTAAAATTACCCTACCGACTGTCCCAAGGCCGGCAAGGTTGTGAATTATCATACTGCCGGCCCTGACAAAGGAAATTGTGTAGTTATCAGGGCCGACATGGTATAAAAATGATAACCTTCCGGCTGATTCGTGGCCGGAAATGTATTGACCCAATATAGTTCCGGCGGTTTTGTTGCAAAAAAACATTTCTCCTGATGCCTAAAACATACCTCGCCGGCACGGTAACAAATTTAGGACCCCTCCGGCTGGAACGTGGCCGGCAGGGTAGTGAACCAATAAAATTCCGGCGGTTTTGTGGCAAAAAAACCTTCTCTTGATGCCTAAAATCTTACACGACCGCCATGGTAACAAATTTAGGACCCTGCTGGGCTAATAGCGTCGTCATCTTGGAGAAAACATACCTCGCCGGCTTATTCAAAATTCAAATTTTTTGCAAGTACAATTTCATTGATTGACTTGTACTTGGGCACTATAATGGCCAAATTTGGACACCATCCTATAAATACACTATTTCTCTCTACAAAACAACACACAACTATTTGCATATACTCTCCAAATCTCATATCATCATACACTCCATCTAACTCACCCAATAGCTATCTACAAACAATAATGGCATCGTTTGATTCAAATGAAGATTTGGCAATCACCAAAGCATGGTATGCGGAAAATCGACTTAGACGTCAATCCTCCGAAAGGGAGGATTCCACAACCTTTTGGGCTAGGGTACACAACAAATTTAGCGGCGAGTTTGGGAATCCTAATGCAAGAAGTGTTAAACAAGTCCATGCTAGGAACCTAGTAATCGAAAATGCGATACTCTCTTTTTTAGCTCTCCAACCCTGGTTTTTCAACGCTCGCCCCTTCAACTTGTCCATTGAACAATTTGTAAGTGTTTTTGTGGTTTATTTTACGTAACCCATGTTGTTTTATCTTCCAATGAAACACCACTAAAAAATGTAAGTTTGGTTTTGTAGTATGAAGTCGTCAAAGCGCGCTACTTGGAGGAAAAGGGGTAAGCATTCGCTTTCGATGCAAGCTATCACTTCTTGGCAGAAAGAATCCCGAAGGATAACCCGGAATACTTGGATGTTGTATCGTCTTCGTCGGAGGAAGATTGATTGTTTTAGAAGTTTTAGTGTAGGTTTTGTGGGTATACCTCTATGTAAGCCATCACGAGACTATAACTCGTCCACTAGGGTCGCGTAGGGGTTTAAAGGCTTTATGTACATGCTAAGTGCATTTGTTTTTATGTTTCAATCAATTTAGTAACCAAAATTGCATGAATAAAGTGAATTACATCTTCCATATTTTATGTTTTATGTTTGGTATAAGTACAAATCGGCAAGGTTATAAATCCTTAACATGCCGACTACAGGTCAGCCGGGGTGTTAAAACCAATATGCTTGCCGACGTTATGACCGCCGGCATTGTGGGAAAATGTTCCATGCCGAACATAAAATTTTGTTCCAAGATAGTCGGCGTGTTCTTCAACCAAGACAATGTCGGTTGAACTATAGTCGGTAGGTAATTCAAAGTGGACTCTTCCGGTTACATTTTTCCGGCACCTTATTCAAACCATGACCTCGCCGGCTCTGTGCATTTTCAAAACCAATTTTTTTTGATCAAAATCGAAATCATAAGACAGATGAAAGGTTTAATCTACTAATTTCTTATTTTCAAAATTTTAATCTAAACTCAATTAGTTAACCTAATCAGAATTTTAGTGTTAATTGACCGAGGGCATTTTAGCCATTTAGAAAATACAAGGTTAAGGGGTGGCTTGGCTTTACTTCATAATGACCCTATTTCATCTTATTGGGTATACCCCAATCAAGCCAGGTTTATTAACTACACAATTTTTTTTTTTTGAAAATCTATTCATTTGGACGTCCGTTGCTCATAGAACTTTAGGAGATGGTATACATGACTAATGATGACATACAAATAGAATAACATATCTCTCTATGACTTCAAAAGACTTATTCTACTGACGTGGACCCGGTATGATGATGGAGGTGCCCCCTTATTTATTTTTTATTTTTTGCTGACACTATAAAACTGAAAATGATGATTATTCTTCATTTTTTTATTTTACTGATTGACTGATGGGGCCAAACACGATGATGACTATGCCCCTACTTATTTTCTACCTGACACTATGAGAGAGAGATATTTGACTCTAAAAATTCTCCTTAAGTTTTATGAACTTTCGCCGCCCTTAGATAGATTTACTTACCTTAGGTGTAGTATTTCTTCAGTTGGTCGACATTTGTGAGCTTTGGCTTTTCATGTCCGTCAAAATCCGTTAATTAGATGCGGATCCTGGGTAGATGCTTTTGATGATGTATGGACCCTCCCAATTAGGCTTGAACTTTCCTCTTGGGTCTGAATGATTTATAGGTCTAACTTATTTAAGCACTAAATCTCCTTCCTTTAAGCCTCGTGGATGAACCTTCTTGTTAAAACTTCATGCTATCCTCTCCTGGTAAGCATGTGCATGACATGCGGCATGTATCCTCTTTTCATCTATCAAATTCAGATGTTGAACCTTCGACTCTATCCATTCATCTTCAGGTATCGTGCCTTCCTTTATCACTCGTAAGGTGAGAATTTCAACTTCAACGGGCAAAACTTCTTCTGTGCCATAAACCAAAGAGTACAGAGTTATACCAGTGGGTGTACGTATAGAGGTACGATAAGCCCATAATGCATAAGGTAACTTATCACTTCAATTATTCTCTATACGTTTCCGTCATTTTCTTCAAAATTCTGCCTAATGTCTTATTTGCAGCTTCCACATCACCATTGGTTTGCGGCATGTAAACGGTCGAGTTCCTTAGATGTATTTTGTACTTTGCACACTCCTTTTTTACCTCCTTGCTAACAAAGTTGGATCCATTATCTGATATAATCTCATTTGGAAATCCGTAACGACATATGATGTTGTTTGTGAGGAACTTAACAGTCTGATTCCCCGTAGGATTCTTTACGGATATTGCTTCTACCCACTTTATAAAATAATCAATTTCCACTATGATGTACTCATGCCCATTTGATGCAGAAGGATTTAACTTCCCAATCACGTCAATTCCCCAAACAGAAAAAGGCCATGGTGATGTAAGAGGGTGCAACTCGGTCGGTGGCAAATGTAATAAATTGACATGTATTTGGCATTTATGGCATATTTTTACATACTTGAAGCAATCTGATTCCATCGTCGTCCAATAATATCCCATCCGAAGAATTTTCCTGGATAACATGTGTTTGTTCGTGTGTGGGCTGCAGATTCCTTCATGTACCTCATAAAGAAGGCGTCGAGCTTCATCTCCATCGACACACCTCAACAAAATCCCATCATAAGATTTTTTATAAAGCACTCCTCCTAGGATCATGTACTAAAAGGACATGCGTTGTATGTAACGACGCTCTTTTCTATTCAACTCGTCTGATATCGTCTGATTCTATAAGTAATTCTTGATATCATGGTACCATGGATCTCCGTCAGGTGTTTCTGCTTCGATCTCTACAGCATAACAGTAAGCCGGTTTCTCTCTTCGTGCCACCTTAATGGGTTTGACTGTGGAGTCTCCCTGGATCAGGATTAGTGATGCTAAAGTAGCTAATGCATTTTGCAGACTGATTCTTATATCTATAAAGATTATGAAAAGTAATGCAATCAAATTTCTCCACCAGCTTCATGAGGCATTCATGGTATGGAACTAGCTTTTCTTCCTTGATCTTCCAGACTTTATGTGTTTGGTTGACAATCAACAAGGAATCTCCATATACCTCCAACTTCTTGACTGATAACTCTAAGGCAGCTCTCAATCCAGCAATGCATGCTTCATATTCAGCCACGTTCTTAGTACATTTAAAATCCAATCGAACAGAAATTGGAATGCGTACCTCATCAAGAGATATCAAAATTTCCCCTGCTCCTTTAACAACTAGGTTCATTGCTCCATCAAAATACATCTTCCATAATTCACCTTCATTATCTTGTTCAACAACAAGGATATGTTCGTCTGGAAATTCTGTTATGAGTGTCTCACAATCTGGGATTGGTTGTGCTGCTAAGTGATCTGCTATTGCTCTTCCTTTTATTGACTTTTGTGTCACATAAGTGATTTCAAATTCTTCTAGCAACAACTACCACCTGGTCGTTCTCCCTGAGATCATTGGCTTTTCAAAAAGATATTTAAGTGGGTTCATCCTTGATAACAACTGCTCCGAATGAGATAACATGTAATATCTAAGCCGTTGAGTATCCCAGACAAGGGAAAGGCATGTTTTCTCTAATATTGAGTATTTTGATTCATATCCGGACAATGTCTTGCTAATATAGTAAATCGCCCGCTCTTTCTTACCATCTTCATCGTATTGTCCTAAAACCGCCCCCATTGATGAGTCAGTTACTGATAAATACAATAATAAAGGTTTCCCAGGGACCGGAGTACCAACACAGGTGGATTGGATAAATACTTCTTTATCTGATCAAATGCCTCTTGACACTCTTTATTCCACTCCTTTGGTGAGTTCTTTCTTAGTAATTTAAAGATTGGTGTGCAAACCGGAGTTAGTTGCGCGATGAATCGACTGATATATTGAATTCTTCCTAGAAAACCTCGCACTTCCTTATCATTCTTGGGGGGAGGCATATTAATGATTGCATTCGCTTTCTCTGGATCAATTTATATTCCTCTATTCCTGACAATGAACCCTAGTAGCTTTCCTGATTTTACCCCAAATGTAAATTTATTGGGATTAAGCCTCAACTTGTACTTCCTGAGCCGGTCAAATAACTTCTGTAGGTATGATAAATGATTTTCTATTCTTTCGGACTTGGAAATCATATCGTCTACATACACCTCCAACTTCTTATGCATCAAGTCATGAAAAAGAGTAGTCATTGCACGTTGATAAGTAGCTCCAGCATTTTTAAGACCAAAAGGCATTACCACATAGCAAAATGTCCCCCAAGGTGTAATAAATGATGTCTTCTCCCTATATTATTTTGCCATTTTTACCTAATTATATCCTGAGAACCCTTTCATCAATGATAGTAATCCATGCCTTGCAGCATTGTCGACATGGATGTCAATATGGGGGAGGGGAAAGTCGTCTTTTGGGCTTGCCTTGTTAATATTTCTGTAGTCGATGCACATTCATACTTTGCAATACTTCTTCAGAACCGGTACTATGTTAGTCAACCACTCTGGATAATTTGTAACCATCAAAAATCCGGCTTCATACTACTTGATCACTTCGTCATGTACCTTCAAAGACCACCCTGGTCGGAGCTTACATAATTTCTGTTTGATTGGATTCATTCCGGGGATGATAGGTAAGTAATGTACGTATGTGTCTAACCCTGGCATATCCTCATACGACCATGCACATATATCTTTGTACTGAGTTAGTAACTCGATCATCATCATCCTTTCTTGTGAAGACAAAGTTGTACCGATCCTGACCATTTGGGGTTGATCTTCCGTGTTCAGATTGATCGACTCTACTTCTTCGACTGTTTCCAGCTTTTCTTCCAAGTGATCAAATGACTTGAGGATCTCATGAGGTACGTCCTCTTCGATCATTTCCTCGTCATTGGGAGTCGGTCCATCAGTATAATCATGCTCCTTGTCCAAGTCAAATATGTTGTTTCCAAAATTATTTTGATTTCCTGAAATTTTTTTAGAAAGAACACAATTCTTTGGTTTACCAACCAGGTAAGTATTTTCAACATGAATGGTTGAAGGGTGTAGTTGCAGGATTTCCCACAACACACCCCTTGTAATATCTTGATAATAATCTTTTAATCTAAACTAATTTGATATTTAAAATTGTAAAAATTGTAAATAGACACACGAATTTTTACATGGTTCGATCAATTTGATCTACATCCATGATTCTCTACTATGATGGTTAAAGTTTACATTTGATAATCTCCATTAATGGAGTCCTAAATCTAGTTTTGGGGAAGAAGATGATAAAGAAAAATATATTTTCTCTCTCTAAAAGTCTCTCTGAAAAATATCTCTCTCTCCTAAAACTTTCTCTCTCCTCAAGACTCTCTCAACTCTAAAAAATACATCATCATCTTCTGGACTTACTTGAACCCTTTATATAGGAAATTACATAGTGGGTGACAGCTAAGTTTTCCCCTTCTTTCGGATCTAGTTTGCGATCCTCTCGCGAACTTTGTAACCATCGTGAAACACACATGTTCTTCTCATATTTCTTCATTCGTCAACTTCGTCATTCTTTGAATTATTTTGTGATGCTCGTGAAATGTTGTTGAAGAGTTTTCAGTGACGCTCGCAGAATTGTCATTAATCTCTCGTGAATATAATTGTGGCGATATTCTGGTCCTACATCTTGCCTCTTTTATATTGAATATTGCTTGGAAAGTAATCTTTAATAAAAAATATGTTGTTGTAGTAGTCTTTGATTTTTGTTGATGAAGGAATGAGCGAAAGAATACTGGATTTGAAAAGTATATACTTGCCTCTATTCTTTTGCGAAGTTCCATATCTTTGTTAAGTAAATAAGAAATATTAACTCTTGAAGTGCTCGTGAAGTATGAAGTATCCCTGAAGAAATATAAGAAGTACTCATTCTTTAAAATATAACAAGTATCCGTCCTTTAATGAAAATCATAAGTATTGCCTCTGTTCTCGTGAAATTATTACTGGATTTTTGGTGAAAATCCTAGTCCATTTTGGAAATGATTCTTGCGAGAAGATAAAGAACAAAAAATGTTTTCTTGGTAATCCACAGTTGCCTCTGTTCTTTATCTATGAAGGAAGAATCCCTGAGAAAATGCTAAATGAATGAATTGCCTCTGCCTCATTTGGAAAATGCTAAATGAACGAATTGCATCTGCCTCATTTGATAAAATGATCATATTCTGCGAAATAATCATTTCTCCTGCGAAATTATGGAATAGTCTGCAATATGCTGAATTAGTCTGAAAATTTATGAATGTTTCTGCGAATTTCTGAACATTTCTGCGAGATTCCGAAACAATGCTTTGAATAGTGTTGTCATGAGTAGTGGCGATGAATAGTGGCGAGATTGTGAATAATGCTACGAGATTGTAGACATTCCTCTTGATAAATTCTGAATAATACTTCTGAGAAACTTTGAATAATATTTCTGAGAGATTCTGAATAGTACTTTCTATCTCTCTTGCGATGAACAAATCTTTCCTGCATTCTTACAAGAAAATAATTAATGTTTGAGATTATTCTATTGGTCTTATTTTGCCTTCCTAGTTAAAGGTCTTATTTCGCCAATTTTTCTTTCTGCGACAAAATCGCAGGACGTCTTTACATTTGCATGTATTGACCCATTGATCTTGCCTTATCTTTTCTCTCGAGGCTTTTTGGCCTGTTATGCGACAATATGACAAGTCTAAGTTCTCTCGCGAGATCAAAGTCTCATGACATTGCCGTCTTGCGATGAAATCGCAGGACGTCTTTACACTTTCATGTAAAAACCCATTGATCTCATCTTAACTTTTTATCTTTTGGCTTTTTGCCTCTGTATAATTTACGCGACAATATGACATGCCTAAATGATCTTGCGATCTTAGAGCCCCATGACATTGCCATCTTAAGACACTTATCAGCTCCCTAATGGAGGGTGCCGCCCTTATCTTCCCACTGGTTTCCCCTTCAAGGAGGGCACATCGGTCATACAAGACTAGATCCTCCCATCCAGATTTACCAACAACCAGTTGTTTTCGCAGCCTCTTGTCCTTTATGCCTATATGGCTTATAGTTACAAGACTGCACCCTAAGTGGGGTTTTCTTCAGGCCAAGTGCATTGTAGCCAAGACTTACCAAAGATGGCCAAGGTAGGTTCGTCCGTCCCGGGCACCCTTGAATAAACCGTGTACCTCGGCGCCTTGGTCATACTCTGCACTTCTTGGAAGAGATTCTCAGTCGTCCAACCAGGGTATAACCTTATAAAGCTGGAAATCCAAGAACCCTCTCCCGGATAGGTTTTCTTTAACCCCTACATCTGTATGACTCAGGTTCCAGTAGCGGTATAACCTTATCCATGAATCATATAAAGAGATACCCCCCTTATGACGTGCTTGTAGGTCTTACATTTTTCTCTTACGAAATTGTATTCGCGAACTAGGGTGCACGCCATAAAAGTTTGTCCCATTCTTTAAATCTCTGCGAAATTATATTCGCGTTTCTCGCGATATTTTCGCGTTTCTTCATTCTTTCATTTCTGTCAATTCTTTATATAATCTTGAATAATCTCGCGATTACACTCGCAGCTCTGATAAAAATTTGTTTTGCTCATTTCTGTGAGTTGATATATTCTTTAAAATCTTTTGAAATCTTAGAACTATTCTTAGAAATCTTGTGATTTTATCGTATTTGTTAAACCAAAAATATCTTTCTGTAAAAGAAATATTCTAGAGAAATCTTTGAAATCTTCTTTGAAATCTTGCGATTGTATCGCGTATTTTGGAAATTTGAAATTTTAGAAATTTTGGCTATAATTTCTTTTTCTGTAACCTTAGAAATTTTTTTTTTTTTTTTTTTTGCGATAGTTCCATTTTATGTAGTCTTTTGAAATCTTTGTAGTCTTGCGGGAATATCGCTGTTTTGGAAATGAAATCAAAATTTTTGGAATCTTAGAAATCTTTGCGATAATTTCATTTATTGTAATCCTTGAAAAATTTTGCGATCTTTAAAAAAAAAATTTGCGATGATCTCATAATTTTTTGAAATTTTTTGAAATCTTAGAAATTTTAGAAGTCTTAGAAATGTTTTTCGAAATCTTGCGATAGTATAAACCAAAAATTTTCATTTTTTGTAAGTAAAATATTCAAGGAAATGGTACTTAGCTTTTTGGCGATTTTCTATTCTGCTTAGTTTCTCGCTGAAGTATTTGATTTGCTTGTGAAATGAGAAGAAATGAGAAATGAACTCTTGACCTACTTCTTGTATCTGTCACATCATACCAACTTTCTAACCTCTGTTGTTGCGAAATAATCAAATATCTGACGAAGTAATGAAATACCAAATTCATGCCTCTGACCAATTTGGCGAAGTAATGAAATAATCCTTTCGTGGAAAGTAGATGTACCAATTTCTGCTCATCAATATTTCTTAATTGCTTCATTCTCTGCTATCAACTTAACTATCAACGTTTGGATAAAGACATTTGGCTTCCCATGATGAAAGGATGATGACGTTTGATTTTTGGTGAAGTTTGGCTCTCGCTATAAAGACATTTGGCTCCCCATGACATTTGGCTCTCGCTATACTTGTTTTTGGGCAAATTGAAATCCCCTAGTACGTAATAGCTGTTTCCAAGTGATATGTTGCTCGCCAAGAATCACCCTTTCTATTTGCTCGCCAAATATTGTTCATTATCGCAAGTATTGAACTTTAGTTGTCCTTCTTCACTCTTTGGCGTTGTTGCTCGCGGTAATCCGAAAGATTTTCCACCTTATATCTCCACAACAGTGGCGATAATCACTATTGCCCTTCGCAGATGGTAATTATTCTCCAACAGCGGCATTTTAAAATGTCCAATAGCTGTTTATATCCTTCTTATTGCTTGGAGTAGATTTTTGATTTTCGCAAGTGAATTTCTGCGAGATTCATCCATTTAATTTAGTTAGCAATCTATTAAAATAACATCCATAATTTTAATTTTTTTTTTTTTTTTTTAAAAGAGAAGAGATTTTGTCCTGTAGAATTATTTGTTGGTGTAACTTCATTTGATTTCTTCATTTCTAAGAGCCTTAATCCCTTCACGCTGAATGCTTTTGCCGTGGACGTCTTCGTTTTCACACTGAGACATCTCTAAAATTCGCAGAAATGAACTTCGCAGAAATGGAGTATTCCTTAGCCTCTCTGTTCCTGAATAATTACATAAAAGTAAGTTAATTAGTTAATGATTGGGAAATAGTTAATTAATTTCATATGAAAAACGGATGTCTATGATATGAAGGTAAAAGTAGTTAATTAATTCCATGCCAGCAACTTGGAGTTTATTGCATTTGCTGAAGTGGCGGAGTTAACAAATACATTTCGCGAAAAAGTGGGGGAGTATTGCTGCTTTTATACATGACGATGGTCACCAATAATAAGGTTTGTGAATTTGACTGAAACTGTACAAAATAGCAGTTAACATACAGAAAATGCAAACCGCGAAATATTTAGTGGACTATGAGCAAGAATAATAACTGAATAGTAAAAAAGCGAAATGAAAAATCTGTAGCTAAACTTGAACCAATCAAGGCAAAGCGAAAGTGCTTTCAATACAGTCTCAAGCACAGAAGAGGCATTGAATTTTGTGTCTCCAAGGTGTACATGGTTATGGACCCATCGCCATGTTTCTCGCAGAATTTTGTGTCTCCAAAGGTTATCTGCTCGCCAAAAGTGAAGGAATGTCACAATTTTAGGATTAGAAATGAAAGGTCAAAATTACTCCCTTCAATTCACTTGATGCCGTTGTATCCTCTTTTTGCCTTGCTGCGAGCATCTCGCTGTAACCAAGGGCTATTGGCGCGGTTTAATTCGCATATCTTATCATTTTTTCCTTGCTATTTCTCATAAACTTTCTCTTCGTATTTTATTTTGTAAATTTTGTTTCACGGATTTTATTGCTCTTCCCTGTAAATTTATTTTTGTTGTTGCATCTGTTTACAAGGTTAAACTCTTTCTCGTTATCAGCTGCGAGATTGTAAATGCCTGCCACAAGATGTTTGATTCCTTCATCTCTGACTTTAATCATAAGAAATCATGTTCACATTAGTTTATTTATACTATCGAAATTATGATTAAATTCAAGTTTTATGGATGTAAATTCATGATCAAAATTCTTTTTAATTTAAAATATCAACTAAACAGCAATTTTCGCGAAAAACAAAGATTAATGATCTAAAATTCAAAATCTTCCAGATCTATACTATGAAAAGATGGATATATAATTTAATATGACAAGAAAGAATTTTTCCTATTTGAACAATTAATTGATCCAAATTCATTAGATTTCTTCCTGCGAAGAATGAAAACTTTCTTACGAAATGTAAATCTCTAATCAACAAAGAATCTCGAAATTTGACATTTTTAGAAATTCATTAAACAGATTTTCAAAACGAGGTTTGTTTACTACAAATTCGTAACAAAAACATTTTTAGATTCAAGACTTCCTCAATAAATCAAATTTCTACCAAAAGCAAAGTTTTAATTTGACAAAAAGTCTATTTTCAATTTATGCTTTGGAATTCCCAGATCTGAAAAATGAAACGAAGAATAAGAAAAGTGAGAAGAAATTTGTCCTTTTTGATGATTTGTTGATGCAATTCTGCAGATATTTTCTTCATCCGCCACTTAACATATCTCCTTCTCTCTATTTGTTGTATTATCATGATCTTCCATTATAGCTTTCCATATTTGGTCTTGAAACTTTTAGATCCAGTGAAATCTAATTCTAATGATCTTAATCTAAACGCGCAATTTATTTTCCATATCCCCTTAGTCGGAGCCAAAATGTAGTTGCAGGATTTCCCACAACACACCCCTTGTAATATCTTGATAATAATCTTTTAATCTAAACTAATTTGATATTTAAAATTCTAAAAATTGTAAATAGACACACGAATTTTTACATGGTTAGATCAATTTGATCTACATCCATGATTCTCTACTATGATGGTTAAAGTTTACATTTGATAATCTCCATTAATGGAGTCCTAAATCTAGTTTTGGGGAAGAAGATGATAAATAAAAATACATTTCTCTCTCTCTAAAAGTCTCTCTGAAAAATATCTATCTCTCCTAAAACTTTCTCTCTCCTCAAGACTCTCTCAACTCTAAAAAATACATCATCATCTTCTGGACTTACTTGAACCCTTTATATAGGAAATTACATAGTGGGTGACAGCTAAGTTTTCCCCTTCTTTCGGATCTATTTTGCGATCCTCTCGCGAACTTTGTAACCATCGTGAAACACACATGTTCTTCTCATATTTCTTCAGTCGTCATCTTCGTCATTCTTTGAATTATTTTGTGATGCTCGTGAAATGTTGTTGAAGAGTTTTCAGTGACGCTCGCAGAAGTGTCATTAATCTCTCGTGAATATAATTGTGGCGATATTCTGGTCCTACAAAGGGAATTTCTGACCTTCCATTAATCGAATTGAATTTACTGGATTAAAACTGGGTATTTCAGTGAAAGTCTTACCTGAGTCCGCTTTTATAGTGCTTACCTCATGTTCTTCTACAAAGAGATCCTCTAACCCATCTGTTATATTTCCAGTATCAACCTCATATTTTCCTAGAGACCCAGTAATGGCCTCGTGAGTCCACTTCTTGATATTATTTTGGTGTTCAGTGAACTTAGTATCCAACATCTTATGTAATTGTTCCATCAAGCCTGTTACGGCCTCAGCATCGATATTCATTTAAGATTCTATGCTCGTGTTCCTGTTTTCAAGGAAACAAAATAATATATGGTAACACAAGGGTGCTTATGTCTCGGATTTTGTGCAAAATTAATGCAAATTACAATCAATGCACGTGCATGCAGGTTTCACTAACTATTGGATAATCTTGGGTTATCTTAGCAGAATATACCTCAGACATAGTCGAAACTAGTCTTCTTTGGTACTAGGCTAAGGTTTCTGGTGGTTCGGCTGATAACGCCCAGTGGGTTCAGCTTACTAGCCACGAATTTTCCTAAAATCGGACTCGGACGATGCAAAATGAAAATGCAAGGTGCAGATGGGTGCGTGCACGTGTGTGTGTGCAAATACCGATATGTGTCAATTAAAACCCTAAAATCCCAAATATGTTTCAAGTTAGATTCCTATCCTAGGTGAAGTCGCCACTGTAGATACCGTCGAAATCGTTTATGATCTCTAAATATCTATAATGGGAATCACACGTGGAAAATATTACTATGGGAAATTATTATTATTATCGAAGCCGCCACCCAACTTAGGGAGTTGGGACCCAAAAGTAACACTGGTCCAATTTTCAGAGATTCAGTCCGGGAACCAAGATACGGGCTAGGAAGGTGTGAGGCACCTAGCCCGTCCAAGCCGAAACTTGGCCTCTACTTTATAATCGGGATTTTAGGGTTCTAATTCACAATGACAAATATTGAAATAAATACATAGGATAATAAAAAATAGTTGAATCCTCAAGTAAAAAGGTAATCTTACTAAACCTGTAAAAAAAATCAAATCCAATCAAATCAAATCCACAGAATTATTATTATTATCATCAAAAATTATTATTATCAAATCAAATCATCACCGTTATTATTATTATCACAATCAAAAAACCAGGTTGGCGCCCAGCTTGTCTCCAGGCTGCCTTCCAACGACCAGTAATCCAAATTTCTTTAAATATTATTATTATTATTGAATGGATTTTGTTAAAACTAATTCAAAGAAAAGGAATACCGTTCACAAAAACAATTATTATTATTATTTTAATATCATTCACCACTAATCAACCCTAAAGACATGCATTATTATCTAACAAGGAACACATAACCACAATATCACTTGACATGGAGTTGGACCAAACAGTACGTACTAAGACCTAGCTATCCACGAGCAGGAGGTAACCAGATGGACTACTATGCATATGTTGACATGAACAAACTGCTTATGGGGTGCTTTTGAGAACAATTGAGCAGTAATCATGAAAAAATATAGCTAACTCTTAATGCAAACAAAATGGAACCATGACATACGTATGACTAAGATGTAAAGCATGAGACTATGCGGACCATGGTGATTTCAACTCTTATAGTGCTGCAAATATAAGATCCTTCATAAATATTCTTATGATAAGACAAGTCTATTCACACCACAACACAGATGATGACAAAACAGATTTAGCATATGATCAAAGTAAACAAGATGCAATAGTTCTCGACTAAACAAGCATGTGATAACAAAATAATCAAAAGAAATACGGACCTGTTTTCCTTGAGCAAGTGTTTCAATGTTACTTAGATTGGAAAGATCAACAGGGGCTAGCACTCCCGCGAACACGACCGTATCCAAGAACAATCCAATGCAAACCGTTCAAATGCCTCCTAAGAATTCTATGGTTCTCCTATTTCTTCACTAAAAATCTCCTAGATGTTTCTCTATCTTTTTTTTTTGTCTATAGGTCCTATTAGAATTTTCCTTCCCCTAAACTCTAAAAATGGCACCCTATTTATAGATTTCTTCCATCAACAATTACCTTAGGATTAAAATGACCTAAATCCGATGGCTCTTATTAAAAACCTAGATATTCTAACCAAATAAATCATTATTATTTCGAATTATTAAAAATTCTCCAAAATCATTTTAATCACCTTTACTAAAAATATCCAAATATCATTTAATCTCAAGATTTTTGTTAACATGGAATGTCTTGCGGAAAAAACCAAAAAGGTGTCGACATTTTACTCATTTGTTGTTGTGGGCGGACGTCCGACTTTGGACTTAGTGGCCAAGAATTTGGTGACCTTTGTTTGACTTAATTAATGATCGGTGGACTATCATGTACGTCCATTTCAATCTTGGGATCCAATAGATACTAGTTTTGGACTATCATTTTTTGCTCATTTTGGTGTACGTCTATAGTGGACATCACAACTAATGCATACTGATTTATGGACTATCACGTTAGCTCACGTTTGACACCTAGTGGATGCGAAATTAATTTTTATCCTTGGACCTTAACTGCGGACACGAACGGTGTTTGCGGAAGTACGACTTCAAATTATGTACGAAATTAGGGTGTTTACACACATCATCCCTAAAAGGGGTGCCCAGCAGGAATAACATTTAACTTTAAAGTAATCATAAACAAGAGTTGGAAAACAATGCATGTTTTTCCCAAACATTAAAAAGTGACCAAGTCACTGAAATAAACAAACATGTATGTGTACAAACTCCTTCTTCAAACAATGTATAATATTCGTGCTAACCACACTCATTTAGCTATTGATATCACCAAGACCATGATGACCCACTCTAAACAATAAAAGCTGAATTCATGTAGGTATAAATGTGAAGGAGCGTATCCTATATACCATACATGGAAATTCTCATTTCCCATCACAATTCATATTGACAACAAACATACTGGTCCTTTCCAAGCCATGGAAAGATTAACAGAATCAACAGAGTAATCATATGCAATTTAAATAAAGCATGGAATGCATAAACTGACAATGCATGAGTTTATTAAACAAAGACTTTTGTAAAAGAACCAACAATGGTTACAAAAGAGTCAAATGTATTCCCACCTCTTTTGATGACATGCCACGCCTACCTCGAGATCCACGATCTACTGGTTCATCCTTTGAATCAATCGTTGTTAATAATTAACTGTTAATCATACAAGCACTCTAATAGTTTAGCCAAAAGACTCATACAATGCTCATACAAGTCTAACTAATGGTTCTAAGCCCAAGTCTACTAAACCGGCCCATTAATCTAAATCCCGGTCCAACAGTGTCAACTAACGGTCAATAAAAGTCAAAGGGTCAATTAACGGTAAACATCCAGTCAACAGAGTCAATGTCAGGTCAAAGTCCAGGGTCAATGGTCAAAGTCTAAATCGATCACTGAGTCAAATCGGTCAATCAGACTGATTCAAGTAAGTCATGTTCCCAATTTGACTCAGTCAGATTAACTGAGTCATCTAACCAAACTAGTCAGTCATCTGACTGGGATGACTAACACTGGCCTGAGTCATTGTATATGCCAGAGTTTCTCACACAGTTGCAACTCTAACTTCAGTTCTATTCATTGCATCAATTCAAACATTCTAATTTATAACTGTAAAACTGATTTATAAAACAACATAGCTTACTTGCAATTGCATCTTTAAGCCAGCCTACACTGAAATCACCAAACTTTAGTCATACAATTTTATAACTCATCAAACAACATCATTCCAATCTATCTTCACCTTACCAACACATTTAACTGAACTACAATCTCACTGTGGTTACAGATTCGACTTTACTCCTTGTTCCACCACTTGCAATCAATCTCCTACCTTGCAAGACACGAGTTTATCTTCTCGGTCGACTAGGGATAAGGACTACCAAATTATTAAGGCACCCACAGCTTGGATAAGGGTAGCCACAACGAGTCTGCAAAAGATTATTTTTTCCTTCTCACAATTTCAATGATTTCTTCTTCGTCTGTTATCCGATTGACACGCTCGAGTAGTCCATCTCGCATAACTTTTTGAAACCTATCCAATGATAATAGTTTCGTACTTAAATCGTAGTTAGATTCATTTCTATTAATTAACGTTTGTGTTAAATTAGTCAAGTAATTAGCGGCTAAGACGTCTCTTGACTAGTCTAATAGCGTTGACGAGATCGAGGGTCCTTACAATACTCCTGTATCAGTTAGATGAAAATCTGATTAGATACAAGCTAATATTTATCAACTGTTAGATTGAAAGCATAGGTTGTTATACACACATGTACTACACGTTTGTTGGCTTATGAAAACCCTACCCAAACTTGTACATTAGTTGGTTCAACACTAGTTAACCAAAAGGTTAGCCAAATGATAACTTTCATATCAACCATATTCTTCTTCACCATAACTAGTCCAAATTACTCAAATGAACTAGTTAGAGAGTTGTTTAATTGCTTAGATCTTTATGTACTACACAAGACACAATTGAATCAAAAACAATGTGATTCACTCAAATCGATTCATGAACTATAAAGCCACGGTTTGAAATAGATTTCCTTAGTTTATCAAGATAAGTTCACAAACATCGTTTTTAGACATAACCTACTCAAGTTTGCGGACTGGGTTCGTGGAGTTAAGTTCCCGGATGGAGTTCACAAACTGCAGAATAAATTCTCGGTCGAGAACTTCTGCCAGTTCGCGGACTGAAGCTCACGCACTTCTCTGATTTCACTTGATCAACAAAGTTACCAAACTTCGGTTCAAGCAATAAGGACTTATACATATATGTGTTACCACAATAATGCTTATATCCTCCAATGGTTATATTGTCTAAACTCTCATTTCAATCATTGAAAAATTCTTAGAGGGGGTTATATAGTTGTTATTCACAAACTATTTTCCGTCAGAGCAATTTCCAAAATGATTGAAACATAACATGACTTTCGTCACTAGGTAAAGATGAACTTGGCTAAAGCAAAAGCTTTACCAACACATATTTAGAGAAATAGATAAGCGAGATATACTTGTAGATGGTGGATTTTCAATAAAGGACAAAACCATAAAATCATGATACTACATGTTTCTGATACGGCTTCAGACATGTGACGATTCATATTTTACGAAGACATGATGAATATGTCTTTCGAAAAGCCTCCACTAACTGAGTGTACGATCCCTGGCGTATCATTGTGCCCTCTATGTAGAATAATAGAATTGGGTGGTCCTCCTACATAATTGTTTGTTGAGAGGGCTTAACTCCTTCAGGACATCGGTGATACTCACTATTCCCTGACTACATGAGAGAGACCCCCCTCTACATAGAAGAACGATTGAGCGGTTCTCCGTCAGATTGAGAGCATCAACGCCTTCAGGACAGTGACACTCACTGATTCTGACTATGTAGAGCGACGTGTATAGACTTGGGTGTTCTCCGTAGAGTCTGAGAGCACCCTCAGGATTTGCAGACTCCTGACTATGCACATAGATTAATTCTGTCGTGACACTCACCACCGAATTCCCAGAATAATTTATTATTGTTCTTATTCCATGTCGAATCTACGGCCTGATCCCATGGAATGGCAATAACAATTGCTCTGATTCCATGGTCGAATCTATGACTTGATCCCATGGAATGGCAACAACAATTTATCTCATTACTCCGATTTCATGATCGAATTCACTGCTAATCTCATGAAATGGTAATAGATAATTTTTTGCTCTGATTCTATGGTCGAATCCACGATCCCATGGAATGGTAATGACTGTTTTATTATTAGTTCATGGTCAATTCACATCTGATCCTATGAATTGATAATAAATAACCAATTATTGTATTATCTTGTTTCATGAATTATTTTCCACTGGATCTCATGAATTGATAATAATTACTCCACAATTGGGCATCTGGACCATCACTGAGTAAGCCCTACAAAAATGGTGCAACTGTACTCGACAATGATGCACGACTGAGCACCCGGATTCGCGAACGAGCATCCAAAAAACATGAAATAATAGAGAGTTCTCCACAAAAAAGGAGAGAGAAAATAATAAACAATAAAATAATGGGAAGCGCCCATGGGCCGGGCCCACCGGCCGGCCGTGCCCTAGTCGTGGCCGGTCCCATGCTTCCCCATTATTTTCTCACGATTTTCATAAACCCAAGGAGAGTTCTCCATATTGGCAAAAACTTCCCAATTTGTGCAAAAACTCGAGAGTTCTCCATAACTTGGAGGATTCACCAAATAAATTATAAAATAAGGAGAGGTGTGCGGGACTAGGCAACCTAGCCGGTCGGCCATGCCCAAGACGTGGCCGGTCCCACACCTCATAATCCTTAGCTTTTTATAATTATTATTCCAAAACCTCATGGATTCTCCATATCTTCCTGGATTCTCCATATCTTCAAGGACTCTCCAAAACTTCAAGGATTCGCGAAAAATAATAATAAAATAGGGAAAGGTGTGCGGTATCGGGCAACACGGCTGGCCGGCCATACCCTATCCGTGGTCGGTCCCACATCTTGCAATCCCTAATTTCTCATTATTATTATTTCCCTCAACTCGTAAAACTCCTGGGTTTGAACAAAATTCGTGACTTCTCCATATTTTCTCAAATATTGCTCGAATCACGAAAAAAACCAAAAGCCACCATGGTCACGCGGCGGATAGCCCTTCACGACAATTTTGGATTATTAAAATATTTTATTTTAATATTTTCAAAATATTGATGAATTGAGCATACATGCTCATTCCACCAAAAAGTCGAGAATTCTCAGCCACGATGAAACTTTTCTGAAAATTCACAACATCGCTCAAACGCGCATCAGAAAATATTAAAACTCTCAGTATGGAGACACGGACATCATGGAAACACGTGTATCCCTCCATGACCAACCAGGTTACTTCTAGGGGTTGCACGAAGCCGGTCCCACACGTTTTCGAAATTCTGACCTAATTTGCTCAATTGCTCATTATGGCCCGAGATCTCTCCAACCAACTGGAGAATCCTCCAAATGACCAACGCTTGGTCACGTGGTCACCAAGATCCGGCCCCTGGTTCTCTTGGTCAGTACCATCTCTCCTACTTAGGTTTTACACCTAATGATGAACCCAACATGATTTTCAGTAAATAGTGAACTCCCCATTTAATCATCACTTTTCACCAACCCTCAAACTGAGAACCCGGGTGCATGCTCACTCGAGCACTGGGCATCACATGGACACTCCTCATTCCATGTGGTTGGTCCCTTTATCACTCATAATCAATTTTCGGCAATTCTCCAATTGACTGAGTATTGTCCAAAATTAGGGTTTCGAATGAACGCTCTGTGAAACCATCATTCTGAGCAATTTCGAACACTAATAAATTTATGTTGATTCATCAATCAATATCTAAAATTAATTAAACAATATTCGGTATTCTACCAATATTTTAATTAATATTTTACTGGGTCACATCACCAGTAAATAATTCGTTGAATCGAGCAATACTTGCTGAATCGCCTGAATATTTAGTCAATATTCAACAATTCTCCGGTATTTGGTGAATTGAGCAATACTTGCTCAGTTTCCCATTAAATCCTTAATTTTGGATAATTGAGCAATACTTGCTCAATTTCCTATCAATTTCCCATAATTCGGTGAATTGAGCAATACTTGCTCAGTTGCTCATTGAATTCTCATAATTTGCAGAATTGAGCAGTACTTGCTCAATCACTCAACTAGTCAGTAATTCATCATACTGACATCTCTCCAAAGAACTACATGTTCGAGCCATGAATCGTTGAGGATTCATCATTCATGCTTGATTCACCAAACTTAGACTCAATGTCTAATCAGTCAACAATTGATTAAACCTAAACACGTCTGCCCCGCAGACTCCACTATTCGTGAAACATCAATCACGTCACAAATGGGGGATATCACTTAGGGTTTTGGTCTGCGATCTACGGCACGTGTATTCATCCCACGACGAGAAATGTGCTTAAGTCGTGTCAATGGTTGAAGGAGTTAGAAAAGTAGGGGGCGCACGATCGGTCAAGTCTCTGCACGACGTGGAACTGACTTTACCAGGATCTCCCACTTTCGCACTCTTTCATTCAAGAAACCGTCACACTTATAGGGGTCAATGGAGTTACTACTCTAACAGTATAAATAAGTCTCTAAATTCGTGATTGAACATCGACATTCGAACACTCGAATACACGTCTAACACTGAATTTCTCGAGTAACTACTCTCAAGAATTCATCAATCACTCAGAACTTATCAAAACTAAATAGTTCACCAATACTGTAGAAACCTTCAACACATACACAATCCTCGATTATCACTGATCCCACACAATTTTCAGCTTCCCTCCTACAGATCAACCCATCTCCCTCTTTGCGACCGAATTGATTATGGAACGGTCATTGTCTTGGTTTAGGCCAGAGTCATACATATTTATTTCCCGAATCTAAGCACCCCCTTTGCAGCGGTGCATCTGTGTGAGGATTAACATCTTGCCCGGCTGAGGAGTCTCGACAGCTCGCTCGACTCTCCACTTTCCCGAAAAACGGGTGACACGTTTTTCCACATCCACAGATTGGAGACCACAGTGGGAGATTAATCTCTCGGTTGTAATCTCTGATTTTCGGAAAGATGGTCGATCTTATGTCAAGTTCAGCTACACATCCCAACACCAACAATGCTAGTACCAGCAATAACACTGGTGGTACTACAGAAACATTTCCCGCTTCTAATGATGGTGGTGACATTACTACTCCTCACACCAATATCGAAGATCATCCTCTTTTCGGGCGGCATCTAGAAGAAATCAGAGAAAATCTTCCTACCATAGGCGATTTCATGAAGGTCCAGGAAGTTCTCGCCAAGAATCAAACTGACATGGCTTCTACTCAGAAGGAACTATTCAACTATCTCAAAACTCTCACTAACAAGATGTTAGAAAAAAGACAAGAGAAGGGGAAAGACAAGGAAAAATATCCAATGGACCCCGAAGTTATTCTTGTTCCCGATGATGACGAAACCCGCAAAGCCGAAGGGCCTCAACCCGCCGGCTTCATCACCCGTGAAGACTTGGAGCGCTTTATGGAGAATCGAAGAAGGGATCATACAATGACCGTGCACCGTCATCAACCTCCGTATCCTGCAGCCACGCAGAGGATCCCTCTCCCAAAAGGATACACCTCTCCAATGTTCACACTCTGTAACAGAATGGGAAATGCTCGAGAACACGTTTCTCGATTTCTGGAAGCATTAGGAGAACATGAACACAACCATGTTGTTCGCTTGAAGGAGTTTTCAAAATCGCTGACGGGTCGTGCATACACTTGGTACAATAACATCGCACCATGAAGCATTGCTAATTGGGGAGAAATGATTAATTCTTTCTACAGGAAATACTTCTTTGTTTCTGAACAAATTACCCTTTTTGACTTGGGGAGGATGGCTCAGAAGACTACTGAAAACCCCAACGATTACGTGAAGAGATACATGATCCAAGCTCTGGATTGTCATGATCCAAATGTTACTGAACAATAACTGGTAGACTTGTGCATCAATGGGATGATCCCTGTTTACAGAGATTTGTTGGAGAATCTCTGCTTCCATACCTTTTCGAAACTTCACGAAGCAGCCAAGCGATCGGCAACTACTGCTCTCGCCTTGCTAGAAAGAACAAAAATTGTAAAAATGGAGGAATCGAAAGATACTCGAAGCAGAATTGCTCAACGCCTGATCAACAAACAGTACAATGTTGAAGCTTCCATGAATATTGCTGAAGGAAGAAAGATAAAAGCCGAGGCACAACAACACAAAAACGCTTCTCCAACGTCTTATCCTCCAAAAGCTCCAAGGAAGGACAACCACACCAGAAATGCACAATCACAACAAAATGATGAGGAAGTTCCTGATTTTCCATTTCCCATTGAAGAAGTGATCGAACTACTGGAAGTCTGGATCCAAGATGGTGCAATCAAGCTACATCCTGTCAAAAAGGAACCAACCGCGGAGCAAATGGAAAATGCACGCTATTGCCACTTCCATAGGTATGTCAGTCATCCATCCGTGACTGCAGAAATTTGAAGTGCATCTTAAAAGAAAAAGTCGACTTAGGAGAACTGGGGACTGAAGGAGTACACAGAAATCCTCTCTCGATCAGAAAATTCGCACCCTCCGAGCATCCAGTCAAGGAAGAAGTTCAGTCTTTAATGGAGCACGTCTGCGAGTTGATGTACTTGTTGAGGGCCCAAAGAGATGACATGTTTGCTGCGCTAAACCATGTCATGTCGGGCAAATGATTGACAATTTAGGAAATATTCCCTAAACCACATGTGACAGACAAAGAGATGTACGAATGGGGACTCCTCACCATAGTGCATCTCAAGGGGAACGAATTCAGGAGAGCATTAGTCGATATTGGCACTGCTATCAACACCATCCCTCTAAAAACACTCAGAGCTGCTGGCATCACTCGTCAAGAAGTAACTCACGCTCCAGTCTCAATCAGAGATCATGAAGGAATCTCCAGGGATGCTTATGGTTACATTATTCTCAACATGAGAATTGATTCAACCTGGACAGAAACTAAATTCTTCATAATCATGGAGGATCCTGGATACGATATGGTTCTTGGAAGATCATGGATTCATGATGGAAAAATTGTTGCGGTATCTTCACCTTCAGTTGCACACTTCTCCACTGAAGAAAGCTCTGACTTAGAAGATGACCAGCATTTCGAGCATTTGGAAGAGGTCAAAACTCTGATGGGACTCACGCAAAAGCCTGGAGAAATCCCTAAAGAATTCATCAGGAGGTTTCGCACTCAGGAAAGTTTTATTCCTAATGATGCATATGTGTTACCTACTTTCAAATATGCTACCCTAATTCGGGGACTCGCTCAAAACCTACCTGTCATCAAACGCTATGAGCGGAAAGTCTAGCCTCGGCAATATTATACTACATGGTTGGAACCTCTTCTGACTATGCACCGCATTGAAAGGTTTATTTCTGAAGACCTGGCTCAGTTTGACAAGCGATACCCACCATATTTTCCTTTGCACGAGTGTCCATATGTGTCTCAAAATTTGAAAATTCCACCGGTAGTACATCCCGCTATGCGAAGAATCCTGAACAAACAAAAGAAATTTGGGGGATGACCAACTAAGCCTAACAAGTTCCGTGAAGGAGATTTGGTTCTCAAGGCAACTAGGAGCAATTTGCATTCTGCAAAGAGTTCTAACTGGGAAGGGCCTTTCATGATTGCTAAGTCAGTCGCTGGAGGATACTACAAATTGGCTGACATCAAGGGAAAGATAAGAATACTAGTGATTCATGAGAATTGGCTCAATATTTTCGATGCATGAAGCATTCAACATTGGATGTTTTATGTCCAAGGCAAGCGCTCAAAACATCTGACGTTTCCACTTTAGGATTTTCTTTTAATTGTATTTTCAATTCCTCCAAAACGTGTGCATACTTTCACTCATCATTTGAAAATTAAGCAATTTATCAAAGTTCTTTATTTAAGAAAATCTCTATCAAGTCCAAAATCAAAAGAAAATCTCAGTCACTCATAAATTCAAAACCTATCAAAAATAAAAACCCAAATAAAATATCACATCCCTCTCAGAAGTTCAATGTTCATGAGATTATGGAAAGGAAACTAAAGAAAGCCATCAAAGAATGATTTCTACTTCTCCGGATCTTCCAAAGCTTTCAAAGACGCTTTCTCCAACTCCCGCTTTTTGGTCAGTTCAGCAACTTAGTTCATCTTCTTAGTCACATCGTCACTAGCATGGAAAGGAGAACCACCCTCTACTATTTTCCTGATAGCTTCAATCCTTTGACGAAGCCACTACAGATTGAATCCAAGTTCTTCAGTATTCTTCAAGTTGTACTCCTAATCAAAGAGCACGTCTCGGGTAACATCATTTATGGGAGTGATACAGATATCATGTATAACACGCAAGATGGCTTCTACTTGCTTTGTCAAGAAATAACTCCATTCTGGATCCTGAGTAACCACGATGTGTCCATACATTTTCCACAGTTTCTCATACATAGCAGCATATCCGATGGGAACACTAAAACCACCAACTAACTGGTGGTATGTGAGTAACTCACCAAATTGAGGATAAAAAGCAATCCCTGCATTAGAATACTTATGCACTATCATATGCCTCTCAACTACTGGAGCAGCATCAACAATCATGGAGACCACTTCAGACGAAGCAGTTTCTGCTATTCTCAATTCGGGTTCCACCATATGAGGCTCAATTGGGGCTTCCACCACCTATCCTGCATCAACAACCATCACTTCATAACCTGGAGGTGCAGGTATAGGAGTTTCATCGCCAAAAACTTCAGAACTTCCCAAGCTATCATTAATTGATCCATGATTCCCAACTTCGTCGTTCGGTACCTAATGCGAAGATTACATGGGATTAGGATAGTTCAGGCGTGGAAATCCAATGAAATCATAATATTAAGAAAGTAAGTGAACTAACATCATCTAAGTTCCTTATTATGCATTTACGACATGTGCAAGAAATTCATGAAACACGTTTTCAAAGAAACCCAGCTGAAGAAAATTTACACTTCCCTATGTTCAATGACGAACTGGGAGCAATTGGCGAGGAATCTAAAGATGGGTTGTATACCATTTTCTTCATATGGAAGTTCTCTACAATGTATCAATATTTCATGACAATCAGATGAACGAGCTAGGAGATGTGACCAAAATATCACACAATGTGCGATCTGGAAAAGTTCCGAATATCTCCTGGAAGTTTACTGTTTCGCATTTTTCAGGCCATAAACATGCTCAAAATTAGAAAATTTTCTTTACTAAACCTTGAAAATTTCCTGGGCTTGAAGATACATATACGGACATCGAAAATCCGACTCCAGACGAGGATTCTACAGCATTTCTAATAAAATCTGAGTTCTGAAATTTTTTGATGACGTATTTCGGCAAAATTACTCGTATATTCATACGGGTTCTCATTAATTCATGCATAAATCAGAAATATCATACTTCTATGAAGATACTACAGGAGAAATACTTACTAGGGGAGCCTCTAAACTATTTGAGGACTCGGAAATGTTGGAACCTCCATTGGAAATTCAGTTATCTTCATTCGGAAAACTCTCCATATTTTCGTTCGGTTCGGGATTTAGAGAGCTCTCCATATTCTCATGACTCAAATAGGAATGTGCCTCATTAACATGCTCCTTATCCATGGTGATTTCCTCATGTCCACATCAACAACAATCGTCACTCATTCGTCCAAAGGAACATTACAATTATCAAGTGAAAAAGGGAAAACTTACGTCAACCTCCTCAGTGCTGGAATCCTGAATTGTTCGACCAAGAGAAAAATGGAGACCATCAATAACCGATGGGGCTAAATTATGAAATGGATGAGCAATACTCTTTTAAATCCTAATTACATGGATGAGGAAGTTGCAATAATGAATAAAAGCGCGAGCAACTCACCAAAGAAGCGGCAGGAGACTGTATTATGTTCGAAATCATCCTATGTGTTGTCTTACTTCTGCATTCTCCTCCCTGAGGACTTTCTTGAAAGATTGAAGAGTTTACATCAATTCGAGGTATCACAGCGCGACCACCCTATCACAAGAAAAGAAATATGATTAAAATATGATTGGCATACTTTGGCCGAAATCATAAGAAGAAGCACTTACTTGTGACGCATTTGGAGATGTATTTATCTTATCACTACTAGGGAGATACTTCAACCCGGGTCGACCAAAAACCACGTCAGGAGGAGGGAACTCTCTTACAGGGGACTGAATATCTGTTACAAACGCATATACATGCTCGAGTTGCAGACGCCAAAAGCCTATATAACCAGGAGTTGCGAAGGTTTCTCGGTCAGAACATGGGAACAAGTATTCATTTCTTTCCACACGGGTGCAGTCTAAATAAGCCTTCATGTACTTAATCTCTGGCATGTTCATTTGATGACCCGGAATGCACTGGTCAGGTCCTATCTGTCTAGCGGCTCTGTAAATGTTTTACTCTAACTGGAATCCTCCGTTCATTATTGATAGCAAGAAACCAGGAGTACAACTCAAGACGAAAGATATCTCTCCTTCACTCAGACCAGCACCAGTACTCAACATTATATTTTCGTCAGTAGTATTAAAAATGATCAACTGTGAGAAAAGAGAAGGAACTGACACCCAGGGGCGAAAGTTGAACTTAGACTCAATGTCCAAAACGTCAGTAATGCATATCTTGTATTGTGGTTGCTTTCTAGACCAGCGCATGATCCTAGCATTATTCTCTTCAAGAAGGGAATGACGAGTGTCGACCCTGCGTCCTTGCAAAATTCTATGAGGAATTGGGGCATAAATATCAAGGTGCTCCCACATCAAGGCTTGGAGAAACATGGTATTAGCATAAGTCTCAATCTTCATGAAGCCATCAAAAATACTGGAGTCCACAACTAGAGAGTCTAATTTGGCGAACAAAGAACCCAAAAATAGACTGCCAATGGGAATTTTCTCACCTTTGGCCATCTTAATGGCAAAGAGAATCACAAACGGCTTCAGCAAGTTTCCACAATCTTCGAAGATATCCCGTGAGAGCAACAGACACAAGAAAGCCCCAATTGTAAAAATGCCATCAACCGGTCCTTATGGAGTTCTATCTCTTGGCCACCAGTGTGATAACCATTGGGCATAGCAAGATGCAGGTGACTCATTGAATTCGTGCATCTTGGCTTCTAACATGTCAGATATCTCCTTCTCCTTTGTTGAGAGTTCTTCAGGAAAATTACCAGTAATTGGAAGGTGCAACAAAGCAACTATATCTTCCAGAGTAATGGTGAATTCTCCCCATCTGCATATAAATGTGTGAGTAGGGACACACCAATGGGCGAGCAGGGCTATCATACCTGGTATATCATGATTGATGATCAAATCTCCAGCAGCTTGAATGGCTCATGTCACCTGAGCATTATCCAATATGGCCCTCACACGGCTATGGCCTAACATGTGCCTTGCCCATCCAGAGAAATGTATCAGAGGTTTCCGAGAAAGCTTCAACTCCACCTGAGAAACTGCGAAATGCTTCCCTTGCAAACAAAATCGAATCACAGATCGGGGAGACACCAACTTGTTCTGGGCAGTGCACCTAGGATTTATCAACAACCGAAATGAAGAGCCTAAAGGATGATTTTTAAGCCTATACAGGTACACGAAGAATTTATCCTCAACAGTTGGAATGTTCTTAGTCTTAGAACTTTCCTTCTTCTCTTGGGAAACCTCAGTATCATCATTTTTGGAGGAACCATCATCTCTAGAAGAGGCATCTGTGGAAACATCCTGTCTTGAGGAAACATCTTCTCTCGAAGGAATATCATCTTCAGAAGCACTACGGGATTCAACCATTTTGCAAAATTGCTGCAACATCCATACAAGAATTCATCAACACAATAAGATTAATGCAAATACGACAATCGACGTCTGCAAAAATGGTATTCCTCAATTCTCACCTCTTTACGATTTCACGAACTTAGTGATAACAACGTAAAACCTCCAAAACTTGATCGTTCTTTCAAACCTGCAAAATCGAGCATAAGACATATCATTCAAGAGTCTACATTGACTTTGTGAGAAATGATGAGTAGTTCACATAACCCTCTATGTGAGAACTCGCTGATCTTATGTATACATATGCTATAAAATCACACTGAATTCGCGAATACACTGTGAATTCACCAAACTCATAAATTGCGTGTTTTCAAAAACCCAATTTTTATCTAATAGGGCGTGAATAAGTCACGCACTCTTTAAAAAAAAATCTTGAGTTAATAACTCACGTAAATTACAAAAAAAACTTTTGCTCAATCGAGCATTCGTCTATGGAACCAGGGACTTTTCTATTTTGCAGAAGTTCTCCATATTTCAAATAAAACTTCGAGAGTTCTCAAATAAAATTTCAATATGAACTCCAGGTTTTTTCAAAATTCCTTTAACTCTAAGGATTATTATTTACTACTTTTACGAAACAAATTATGTTTATCTGCAAAGTTCATACTTTCAAAAAACGAACTTGGGTTTTCAAGAAACCTAATAAACAAAAATTTTGCTACTGCAACTAGACCATGTCTATTCAGAAATTAACATATCTCTTTCATATTAGGGATTTTTGCTCGTTTCTCCAACTAACGAACAAACGTGCATATACATACGTTTTCTAAAAAATCCTTTGTAAATCCTACGCATACACATGTAACAATGGGATTTTGGGTTTTGTGAACAATCATCAATCATAAAGCCTACAGTATTTTTTTTTCACGAACTCACCTGTTGGCGCCGGACGGAATTCGGTCGGCGATGGTCGTACATCCGGCGGTGATTGGACGGGCGGCAGTGCTGCTGACTTCAACGAGTTTTCATGCTGCTGCTCGTGGAGTGATGGTGAGGAGAAGCTTGTTCGACTAAAAATTAAAAGGAATTTTAGGGTTATTCCCTTTTATATCATGTTTATTTCAAAAACCTAATAAACATGGGTTTCCTTTTTGGGCTCGGGCCCGTAAATCCTAAATCGACCATAACTAAGCTCCTAAACTCCCAAATCAGCAGTTCCTTATCTCTCCACGCTCATGAGATGACACTCTACCTTACTATCAGAGTTGTCATCCACACATTTGCTCGTACATGATCTCATTGGGGTAAATTGAGGATTCAGAAACTACCTTTGTAGACTGAGTTCAACCAAACCTCGTCGACTGAAAATCACCATTTAATGCATACTGCAGAACATGAATGTTCCCCACAATGCTGGGGAATTAATGTAGATGGTGGATTTTAAACAAAAGACAAAACCGTAAAATCATGATACTGCATGTTTCTGATACGACTTCAGACATGTGACAATTCATATTTTACGAAGCCATGATGAATATGTCTTTCGAAAATCCTCCACTAGTTGAGCGTTCGATCCCTGGCGTATCATTGTGCCCTCTATGTAGAATAATAGAATTGGGCGGTCCACCTACATAATTATTTGTTGATAGGGCTTAACGCCTTCAGGACGTCGGTGATACTTATTGTTCCCTGACTACATGAGAGCGACCCCCCTCTACATAGAAGAACGATTGGGCAGTTCTCCGTCAGATTGAGAGCAACAACACCTTCAGGATAGTGACACTCACTAATTCTGACTATGTAGAACGATGTGTATAGACTCGGGTGTTCTCCGTAGAGTCTGAGAGCACCCTCAGGATTTGAAGTCTCCTGACTATGCATATAGATTAATTTTGCCGTGACATTAGCCACCGAATTCCCAGAATAATCTATTATTGCTCCTATTCCATGGTCGAATCCACGGCCTGATCCCATGGAATGGCAATAACAATTGCTCTGATTCCATGGTCGAATTTATGACTTGATCCCATGGAATGGAAACAAAAATTTATCTCATTACTCCGATTTCATGATCGAATTCACTGCTAATCTCATGAAATGGTAATAGGTAATTTTATTACTCTGATTCTATGGTCGAATCCACGATCCCATGGAATGGTGATGACTGTTTTATTATTAGTTCATGGTCAATTCACAGCTGATCCTATGAATTGATAATAAATAAACAATTATTTTATTGTCTCGTAACATGAATTATACTCCACTGGATCTCATGTATTGATAATAATACTCCACAATTTGGCATCATCACTGAGTAAGCCCCAAAAAAATGGTGCAAATATACTCGACAATAATGCACGACTGAGCACCCGGATTCGCGAACGAGCATCCAAAAAACATGAAACAATGGAGAGCTCTCCACAAAATAGGAGAGAGAAAATAATAAACAATAAAATAATGAGAAACGCCCATGGGCCGGTCCCATGCTTCCCCATTATTTTCTTCATTTTCTCACGAACCCATGGAGAGTTCTCCATCTTGGCAAAAAATTCCCAATTTGTGCAAAAACTCGAGAGTTCTCCATAACTTGGAGGATTCACCAAACAAATTATAAAATAAGGAGAGGTGTGCGGAACCGGGCAACCTAGCCGGCCGGCCATGCCCAAGTCGTGGCCGGTCCCACACCTCACAATCCTTAGCTTTTTATAATTATTATTCCAAAATCTCATGGATTCTCAATATCTTCAAGGACTCTCCAAAACTTCAAGGATTCGCGAAAAATAATAATAAAATAGGGAAAGGTGTGCGGGACGGGGCAACACCGCCTGCCGGCCATGCCCTAGCCGTTGTCGGTCCCATACCTTGCAATCCCTAATTTCTCGTTATTTTCATTTCCTTCAACTCGTGAAACTCCTGGGTTTGAACAAAATTCGTGACTTCTCCATATTTTCTCAAATATTGCTCGAATCACGAAAAAAACCAAAAGCCACCATGGTCACGCGGCCGGATAGGCCCTCACGGAAATTTTGGATTATTAAAATATTTTATTTTAATATTTTCAAAATATTGATGAATTTAGAATACATGCTCATTCCACCAAAAAGTCGAGAATTCTCAGCCAAGATGAAACTTTTCTGAAAATTCACAACATCGCTCAAACGCGCATCAGAAAATATTAAAACTCTCAGTATGGAGACACGGACATCATGGAAACACGTGCATGCCTCCATGACCGACAAGGTTGCTTCTAGGGCTTGCACGAAGTCGGTCCCACACGTTTTCGCAATTCTAACCTAATTTGCTCAATTGCTCATACTGGGCCCGAGATCTCTCCAACCAACTGGAGAATCCTCCAAACGACCAACGTTTGGTCACATGGTCACCAAGAGACGGCCCCTGGTTCTCTTGGTCGGTCCCATCTCTCCTACTTAGGTTGTACACCTAATGTTGAACCCAGCAAGATTTTCAGTAAATAGTGAACTCCCCATTTAATCATCACTTTTCACCAACCCTCAAACTGAGAATCCTGGTGCATGCTCACTCGAGCGATGGGAATCACATGAACACTCCTCATTCCATGTGGTCGGTCCCTCAATCACTCATAATCAATTTTCGGCAATTCTCCAATTGACTGAGTATTTTCCAAAACCATCATTCTGAGCAATTTTGAACACTAATAAATTTATGTTGATTCATCAATCGATATCTAAAATTAATTAAACAATATTAGGTAATCTACCAATATTTTAATTAATATTTTACTGGGTCACATCACCAGTAAATAATTCGTTGAATCGAGGAATACTTGCTCAATCGCCTGAATATTAGTCAATATTCAACAATTCTCCGGTATTTGGTGAATTGAGCAATACTTGCTCAGTTGCCCATCAAATACTTAATTTTGGAGAGTTGAGCAATACTTGCTCAATTTCCCATCAATTTCCCATAATTCGGTAAATTGAGCAATACTTGCTCAGTTTCTCATTGAATTCTCATAATTCGCAGAATTGAGCAGTACTTGCTCAATCACTCAACTAGTCAGTAATTCATCATACTGACATCTCTCCAAAGAAATACATATTCGAGCCATTAATCGCTGAGCATTCACCATTCATGCTTGATTCACCAAACTTAGACTCAGTGTCTAATCAGTCAACAATCGATTAAACCTAAACACGTCTGTCCCGCAGACTCCACGTTTCGTGAAACATCAATCACGTCACAAACGGGGGATATCACTTAAGGTTTTGGTCTAGCGGTCTACGACACGTGGATTCATCCCACGACGAAAAATGTGCTTAAGTCATGTCAACGGTTGAAGGAGTTAGCAAAGTAGTGGGTGCACGATCGGTCAAGTATCTGCATGACGTGGAACTGACTTTACCAGGATCTCCTACTTTCTCACTCTTTCATTCAAGAAACCGTCATACTTACAGGGGTCAGTGGTGTTACTACTCTAACAGTATAAATAAGTCTCTGAATTCGTGATTGAACATCGACATTCGAACACTTGAATACACGTCTAACACTGAATTTCTCGATTAACTACTCTCAAGAATTCATCAATCACTCAGAACGTATCAGAACTCAATTGTTCACCAATACTGTAGAAACCTTCAACACACCCACAATCCTCGATCATCACTGATCCCACACAATTCTAAGCTTCCCTCTTACAGATCAACCCATCTCCCACTTTGCGACCGAATTTATTCTGGAACGGCCATTGTCTTGGTTTAGGCCGGAGTCATACAGATTGATTTCCCGAATCTAAGCACCCCCTTTGCAGCGGTGCATCTGTGTGAGGATTAATGTCTTGCCCGGCTGATGAGTCTCGATAGCTCGCTCGACTCTCCACTTTCCCGAAAAATCGGTGACACATTTTTCCCCATCCACAATACTCAACTCGAATTATCGTATGTGTATATTCTTAGTCTATATAGTAATACGACTTTTGTCTCAATATAGGAGATAGAATAGATATACTTTTGAGTGATAGATAAGTTCAAGTATCCACATACCTTTTAGTCGATGAAGATCTACTGGTTCCTTGAGTAGTCCTTCGTCTTGTATGATGATCGCCATGGAGTTCTTGAGCTCAACTACACTTTCTATCCTAGTCCGAGACTTTAGCTTTAGTAGACTAGAAATCAAAGACTTTATATTTTTGATCACTAACATTGACAAACATGCTTGAGATAGCAATGCATGCGAGTTCGACCGAGCAATGCTCTAACAATCTCCCCCTTTGTCAATTTTAGTGGCAAAACTATTAATACATATGGAATACAAAATGTATAAATAAACTTTGTAGGTCTTATTCCACATGCCGTCTAATCTTTAATAATACTCGAAATCTTCGTCACTTCCAAGTAATCCAATGATCCCAAAGGTTGTAAGTTTAGTATCATCGTTGTTGAAATAATTTGTCTACAAGGATAGATAAATTGTCTACAAGGATAGATAAATTCGTCTACAAGGATAGATAAATTCTCTCACACATATTAGTCTACAAGGATAGATAAATTCGTCTCCCACGAATAAACCTATGAGTTTTGTTCCGTATTTTGATAAATCAAGGAGAACGGGAACCAATTGATAAAACCAGACTTATATTCCCGAAGAACAGCTCATCTTTATCAATCACCTAACAATAAACTTAATCGATGCAGTGAAGAAGATTATTGAGGAATCACAAACGATGAGACGAAGTATTTGTGGCTACTTTTATATCTTGCCTATCGGTGATAGAAATCTCATGCCAATTATTACAATTTTACTCGTACGATAGAAGATGCAAGATAAGATCACACAACTACGATAAAAGTAGTATCTGTCTGGCTTCACAATCCCAATGAAGTCTTTAAGTCATTAACCTGGTTTTAGAAGAAGAAAACCAAAGGTTAAAGGAAAATCGACTCTAGCTTAGCAAACTAGTATCACACAGAATGTGTGGGGATTAGGTTTCCCAGTTGCTATAGTTCTCCCTTATATAGTCTTTCAAATCAGGGTTGGCAATCAATGTTAGCTTAGTAAAAAAGCATTCAATATCCATTGTTAGTGATACGTAATCGATCAAGGGTACCTAGAGTCAGTGTTGTTTAATAGGAATCTAGGAAGAACACAAAAGAAAGATAATTGAATACAAATAAAAGAATGCGATTGATTCTTCTAACTTCTTATTCTTTATTACTTTGAAAGAAAAATACTCTTTTACATACCTTCAATGGGTTCTTCTCTCGAAGATTTTCTCTACCCCTTTAACTAGAATTCACTCCCTATATATATGAGTTTGATCTCTTGGAAAATTAGATAACTATGAGTTTCTAGAAATCATCTAAACTAGGAAACCTAACTAAGTTAGGAAACCTCAAACACTTGCTGGTCAAGTAATTGTCGACCAAATTCTAGTGCCTTTCTAGACACTCTCCTAGCATGAATACGACTCTCTAGTTGTGAAGATAATCTTCACGTAACTCTCAAGATACTCTTGTATCATGGCTCCCCATTTTTAGGAAGCTGTAACTTCTGTGTAAGCTCTAAACTGAAGGTGGGAAAAATTAGTTTCCCCCTGTTCCTTGTGGAGCCTCCTTGCTTTATAAACTCCTTGATGAATGCATTTAGCTTAGGCTTTATGATTGCATCTAAACAAGATGATAGAACATTTATCTTTGGTCATGAAATGTCTCTTTCAGAAATTTCATTAGGATCCCGTTCTTGTACCTTTGCCAATTTTATTGACAAAAAGGGGGACAATTAATATGTAGTTCACACTACAAATACATATGGTTTTCGGATCATTATGTAAGGGGGAGTGGTTTCCATGTGAGATGGAGTATTGACTAAGGGGGAGTGAAGTATCACCATAGTATTGTTGTTGAAGTTGTGATGCAATTGGACTTTGGCGCTGTGTAATAATACTATGACATTGTATAACAATGATTGAGAACCAATGCTTCGCTAATTGTTATAGCTACGGATTTTCAACAACGATGATACTAAACTTACAACCTTTGGGATCATTGGACTACTAGGAAGTGACGAAGATTTCGAGTATTGTTGAAGATTAGACATATGGAATAGGAGCTACAAAGTTTATTTATATAATTTTGTATTCCATATGTATTAATAGATTTGCCACTAAAATTGACAAAGGGGAGATTGTTAGAGCACTGCTCATTCAAACTCGCATGAGTTGCTATCTCAAGCATGTTTGTCAATCTTAGTGATCAAAACTATATAGTCTTGATTTCTAGTCAACTATAGCTAAGGTCTCGGACTAGGATAAAAAGTGTAGTTGAGCTCAGGAACTCCATGGCGATCATCATACAAGACGAAGGACTACTCAAAGAACCAGTGGATCTTCATCGACTAAAATGTATGTGGAGACTTGAACTTATCTATCACTCAAAAGTATATCTACTCTATCTCCTATCTTGAGACAAAAGTCGTTTTACTATATAGACTAAGAATATGCACATGTGACATTTCGAGCTGAGTATATCTCGCTTATCTATTTCTCGAAATGAGTGTTGGTAAATCTTTCGCTTTAGTCAAGTTCATCTTTGCCTAGTGACGAAATTCATGTTATGTTTCAATCACTTTGGAAATTACTCTGACGAAAACTAATTCGTGAATAACAACTATATAACGTCCTCTGAGAATGTTTCAATGATTGAAATGAGAGTTTAGACTATATAACCGTTGTGGGATATAAATATTGTTGTGGCAACACATATATGTATAAGTCCTTAACACTTGAACCGAAGTTTGCGAACTTTGTTGATCAAGTGGAACCGGAACGTGAGCAGCAACTCAGTTCGCGAACTCAGTCCGTGAACTGGCGTAAGTTCTCGAACCCGAGAATATCTGCTTAAGTTGAAGCTCAGGTGCAGTCCGAGAACTGACGAAAGTTTTCATCCTGAGAAATTCTGCTGGAGTTTATTAACTTCAACCGGTTAGCTTGAGTACGCGAACTCAAGAGGTTATGTCTGAAAACGTTGTTCCTGAACTTATTATAAATTACTAAGGAATGCTTTTGCAAATCGTGGCTTTATAGTTCATGATTAATGATTCGAGTGAATCACATCGTTTTATATTCAGTTGTGTCTCTTGTAGTAATTGAGATCTCATAGCAATTGAACAACTCTCTAACTAGTTCATTTGAGTCATTTGGACTAGTTATGGTAAAGAAGAATATGGTTGATATGAAAGTTATCATTTGGCTAACCATTTGGTTGACTAATTTTGAACCAACCATTGTACACGTTTGGGTACGGTTACACAAACTCAAAACGTCAAGTACATGTGTGTATGACATGCTAAGTTTTCGATCTAACAGTTGAGAGATATTATCTTGTATCTAATCAAGTTTTTATCTAACGGTGAATATTGAATGCTTTGTTAGCAAGCTAACATTGATTGCAAACCATGATTGGAAAGACTATATAAGGAGAACTCTATCCATTGGAAAAACTAATCCCCACACACCTTTCTTGTGTGATACTAGTTTTCTCTAAGCTAGAGTCGATCTCCATTAACTTTGAGTTTTCTCTCTAAATTCGGGTTAACGACTTAAAGACTTCATTGGGATTGTGAAACCAGACCGTACTACTCTTCTTGTATTTGCGTGATCTGATCTTGCTATTTCTATCGTACAAGTAAAATTGTAATAATTGGCTTGAGATTTCTATCTCCGATAGGAAAGATAAAAGTAGTCACAAACATCTTCGTCTCATTGTTTGTGATTCCTCAATAATCTTCTTTGCTGCGTCGATTAAGTTTATTGTGAGGTGATTGATGAAACTGAGCTGTTCTTCGGGAATATAAACTAGTTTTATCGATTTGTTCCTGTTCACCTTGATTTATCAAAAGACGGAACAAAACTCATAGGTTTATTCGTGGGAGATGAATTTATCTATTATCTGTAGACTTTTCCGTGTGAGACAAATTTGTTTGCTAAAGTCTTCAACTTTGGATCGTGACAACTCTTGGTTGTGGGTGAGATTAGATAAGGGAATCAAGTGCACAATATCCTGCTGGGATCAGAGGCGTAGGAGCATAACTGTACCTTGGATCAGTGTGATATTGGTTGGGGTTCAACTATAGTCCAGATCTAAGTTAATTTGGAGTAGGCTAGTGCATGTAGAGGATTAATACAGTGTATGTTTAATCTGGACTAGGTCCCGGGGTATTTCTGCATTTGCGGTTTCCTCGTTAACAAAATTCTGGTGTTTGTGTTATTTTTTTCCGCATTATATTTTTATATAATTAAAATAATACATGTTGTGCGTTGTTTAATCGATTAGAATATCCGACCTTATTGGTTGTTGATTTAAATCGATTGACACTTGGATATTGGTCTTTGGTACCATCCAATTTATCTATCCTTGATTAGACTCACAAATCTTATTTGCTTGAGTAAATCAAATCGAGAGATTGAGATAATAACTCCTTGAGATATTCTCTATTGATTGAGTCTTGTTGATTCTCTAGAAAACAACTCGGAGTTGTCCATACAGATTGCTAATCGAAATATTGGGTGAGGTTGTTAGACCCTCGTATTTTCAATTGGTATAAGAGTAGGCAAACACGTTAAAGACCTTACAAGTTTATGTTTGTAGCGATCTGACTCTATGGACAGAGGTGCTATCTCAATAAACGTACCACCAGTCTTCGATGACACTAATTACTTATGGTGGAAAATTGCTATGCGTGCTTTTCTTCAAGCACGTGATTTCCAATCATGGGTATATGTTGTTAATGGCTATAATGCTCCCATTGATACAGTTGGAGATGTAAATGTTCCAAAGAATATTGCGGAATACACCCCTGCAAAGATTCTTGCTGCAAAGCAAAACTCTAACGGTTTGAATGCAATTATACATGCCATTACCCCAAATCTTCAGCACCATGTGTCTAACTGCACCAAGTCGCAAGAAGCTTGGGATATCTTAGCAACCATATTTTAAGGAAACACCAGTGAAAAGGAAGCTAGGCTTCAAAACCTTAGTTCTGATTGGGAAAACCTTAGTATGGCAGATGAAGAAACATTTTATGAGTTTAATCACAAAGTGTCTGAAATTTTTAATGCATCTTTTACATTGGGTAAGACTATTCCTGAAAAGGACATTGTGATGAAAATTTTCAGATCACTGCCATCTAGATACGATGCTAAGAAGCATGCCATCGTTGAGGGAAATAACCTTGATACTCTTTCCATAAATCCGCAAGCTGGAAAGTTGAAGATTTTCGATTCTGAACTGGAACAAAGAGAGAAATGACTTATATCCCGCAACCATATTGTTGCTTCCAATCGTAAGTCTCGACGTCCCAAATTGATTGACACAAAGGATGAGAATTGCTTTAATTCAGTTTTGTCACTGTTTATTCAACAGCTTAAGAAATATCTTAGGCAAAATAAAAGAAAGTCTCAAAAGAAAAATAAGTCAATCAATAAAAAGGTCCAGAAAAGTTATGCTTGTTTTAAGTGTTATAGAAGTGTTCATGATACTTCTAAACATCCAAATAAGGAAGTGGATGAGTTAACTAAATCATGGATGGCCACTCTTGACTATTGTCCTGAGGATGATATCTATGAAGTTCTCTCAGTTTGTTTGCGGATAATCATGAATGTCCTCCTAACAGTCCTGATCATTCCATGATAAACAATCTTACTTCCTCAGAAGTCTTACAACTAGATAAGGAGGTCGTACCTAAAAAGATTGAAAATATGGAAAATAAATTGTCAAAGTTAAAAGTGATAACTTGGAATCATGATTCTCGTTGTCAGCAAAATTATCCTGAAACTATACCCTTCTTAAGTCACTTAGACAATAGGGATGGTACAGAGAATCATAAGGAAGTCCCTAATCTTGCCAACACTACTTGTGATTATCAGGACTCTGTGAAAGTTTGGGACACTCAGAAACAGAAAAAACTCTCTTCTACAAAACGTTGGATGCAGAAAAAGAAAAAGGAATCTCATACAAAATCCTCTGCCTTTGTAAAAGATATTTCCAAAAGAATGCATAGTTTGCGAAAATCAGCAATCAAGGTGTTCAAATCTATGCTAAAAAGAGGAAAGGATGATGACCACTCATCTTTCTTAAAAACAATACAGAAACAGATTATAACTTTATCACCTCAAAAGAAGTTCCCCATTTCTGAGAAGAATTGGAATATGTACGGTTTATAACACTGTATTAAGGATCTCTTTGTCTATCCCTATTAGACAAAGAAATCATAATCTTTGAGAGGGTTGTGATGAAACATTTCTGTTCCAGTTTTTAAGGTTTTTTTTTAGGATAATCAAAATTATGTTAGGGTTTTGGTCAAAGGTTAGTTTGGAAATTTATCTTCTCAGTTTCCTTTAAAAATAAAATTTTCTCAGTTAAGCATTTCATATATCTCTTCTATCATGTCCTCCTCAAGTCTTTCTATCAAAGAAAGTGATGTTTGGACTGTTCTCTTTCCATCAAAGAAGATACACTTTGATTCTTCAGATAACGGTATGAATCCTGATTCTCATGATTCCTCCCTAGATGGCAACATCTCTGTTTCTCATTTTGATAAGCTCTCCTTGACTATGAATCTAGTCCTAGAACAAGTTCGTGCCCTAAAAGGTGAACTAGAAACTTCTTCCAAGAGACTTGAAGAAAAGATGGATAATCTAGAATCTAGAATCGATCTGATCGAAGATGAGCTTGAAGATTACAAAGAATATGAGAAGAGTATACAAAATAAGTGAAATGTTTTTATCTAGTTAATCTTCTATGTTTTCTGTTTTATTTAAAAGAATAACTAGTGTTTTGGAATAGCCATGATTGTGATTACACATAGCTATATCCAATGATTTCATCTTCTTGTTTATAGATTTTTTGGTTTAAATTCTAAAGTTGTTTAGAAGATGATGGTTGCGGTATTAATCTTTATGGTTTTATATATTGCAATATTTTGATGGGATATATGTGTTTACGTCCGTGAACTTGATTATCCCATATTTTGTCAAAAGTAAAGTCGTTCACGTATTGGTATGCAAATATTGATAAAGGAATGAATGGACTTTTGGCAAAACACAAAAGTTAAGCCTATATTGTCAATTATTGATGTAAGATAGGTTAAAATCTTTTGTGATTCAAGGATAAAGTCTATTATGTCACTTTGTGATGGAAAAATAAAATAGGTCCTTGTTTGTTATCCACGGTATAAAGCTTAATTGTTCCATATTATTATGTATTACCGTGAAGGTTCCATTGTGTATCTCATGTTGAGCACGATACAACCAAGTCGATTTCTTATTGGCATGGTTGGTTGTTCCATGAGATGCTATATGTTGAGCATTAAGAACTAAATTAATCAACTTGTGTGGTTATTTAGTTTGTATTTCATGAGTTCTCTCATGTTGAGTACATGTACAGTTAAGGTTGTCATTTCCTATGATAATCTTAGTCGGGGTTTCATAATCTCTTATGTTGAGCCCAAATGAACTAAATCAATCATCTTGTGTGATTATTTAGTTAGCACTCCATAGATTTTTCTCATGTCGAGTGTGGAAAATTGAATTGATTACCTTGTGATTAGTTTAATTGTGTAATCCGGTTAGAATATTTATGGGTTCTCTTGTGAATAATCTAATCTATGAATTAAGTATCCATAAGTTTACTAGCATATTTAGTCAAATTAATCTTGGTTCGCTTTGGTTAATATGATTGAATATTTTGGATTCTAAATTCATACTTGTATGCAATTTGTTGAGTCTAAAGAAATCCTTATTTTCTCTTGAAATTAAGGTCGCTCTTGTTGTTCCTTAGAGAATGACATCTTATGGGGGGAAAGTTCTTTTGAACTTGCGCTTAGTTTCTAAATCTTTGGGGGGAGAGCGGCTGTGGAATTTTTAGGGGTTATCTTTTATCTTTATAAACTCCTTGATGAATGTATTTAGCCTCGGCTTAATGATTGCATCTAAACAAGATGATATAACATTTACCTTTGGTCATGAAATGTCTCTTACGGAAATTTTATTAGGATCCCGTTCTTGTACCTTTGCCAATTTTATTGACAAAAAGGGGGAGAATTAATTGTAGTTCACACTACAAATATATATAGTTTTCAGATCATTATGTAAGGGGGAGTGGTTTCCATGTGAGATGGAGTATTGACTAAGGGGGGTGAAGTATCACCATAGTGTTATTGTTGAAGTTGTGATGCAATTGGACTTTGACGCTGTGTAATAATACTATGACATTGTATAACAATGATTGAGAACCAATGCTTTTGTCATTGTTATAGCTACGGATTTTCAACAACGATGATACTAAACTTACAACCTTTGGGATCATTGGACTACTTGGAAGTGACGAATATTTCGAGTATTGTTGAAGATTAGACATGTAGAATAGGAGCTACAAAGTTTATTTATATAATTTTGTATTCCATATGTATTAATAGTTTTGCCACTGAAATTGACAAAAGGGGAGATTGTTAGAACACTGTTCGGTAAAACTCGCATGCGTTGCTATCTCAAGGATGTTTGTCAATCTTAGTGATCAAAACTATATAGTCTTGATTTCTATTCTGCTATAGCTAAGGTCTCGGACTAGGATAAAAAGTGTAGTTGAGCTCAAGAACTCCATGGAGATCATCATACAAGACGAAGGACTACTCAAGGAACCAGTGGATCTTCATCGACTAAAACGTATGTGGATACTTGAACTTATCTATCACTCAAAAGTCTATCTACTATATCCCCTATCTTGAGACAAAATTCGTTCTACTATATAGACTAAGAATATGCACATGTGACATTTCGAGCTGAGTATATCTCACTTATCTATTTCTCGAAATGGGTGTTGGTAAAGCTTTTGCTTTAGTAAAGTTCATCTTTGCCAAGTGAAGAAAGTCATGTTATCTTTCAATCACTTTGGAAATTTCTCTGACGAAAACTAGTTCATGAATAACAACTATATGACGTCCTATGAGAATGTTTCAATGATTGAAATGAGAGTTTAGACTTTATAACCATTGTGGGATATAAACATTGTTGTGGAAACACATATATGTATAAGTCCTTAACACTTTAACCGAAGTTTGTGAAATTTGTTGATCAAGTGGAACCGGAACGTGAGCAGCAACTCATCCGATCATGAACCCAGTCCATGGCGTAAGTTCTCGAACAGAGAATATCTGCTGAAGTTGAAGCTCAGGTGCAGTCCGCGAACTGACGGAAGTTCTCATCCCTAGAAATTCTGCTGGAGTTTATTAACTTCAACCGGTTAGCTTGAGTCCACGAACTCAAGAGGTTATGTCTGAAAACGTAGTTCGTGAACTTATTCTAAATTACTAAGGAATGCTTTTGCAAACCATGGCTTTATAGTTCATGATTAATGATTCGAGTGAATCACATCGTTTTTGATTCAATTGTGTCTCTTGTAGTACTTGAGATCTCATAGCAATTGAACAACTCTCTAGCTAGTTCATTTTAGTCATTTGGACTAGGGATGTCAATGGGTCCGGGTACTCCCGAAACAAATTATTTTTCTCGGTTCCGGGTCCGGTACCCAAATTATCTGGCCCAGAACCGGACCCGATAAAATAGACTAATACCCAACGGTTCCGGGCATTAAACGGGTACCGTGTAAATTTATCTTCATCATATTTATTTAGGTTTCATACTTCCGTATGTATATATATCTGAAAGTAGTGAACGAGATCCATAAATTGCTTAAAATTACAGAGGAGTTTGCGTTCAGAAAAGAATAGAATATTAAGACTTTGGATCTTAATAAATACACACTGTCACTCTGTCAGTATACATATGGATCTTGTTCTTAATTATAAAATGGTGCAAATGTACTCGACAATGATGCACGACTGAGCACCCAGATTCGCGAACGATCATCCAAAAAACATGAAACAATGGAGAGTTCTCCACAAAATAGGAGAGAGAAAATAATAAACAATAAAATAATGAGAAGCGCCCATGGGCCGGTCCCATGCTTCCCCATTATTTTCTTCATTTTCTCACGATTTTCAAGAACCCATGGAGAGTTCTCCATCTTGGCAAAAAATTCCCAATTTGTGCAAAAACTCGAGAGTTCTCCATAACTTGGAGGATTCACCCAACAAATTATAAAATAAGGAGAGGTGTGCGGAACCGGGCAACCTAGCCGGCCGGCCATGCCCAAGCCGTGGCCGGTCCCACACCTCACAATCCTTAGCTTTTTATAATTATTATTCCAAAACCTCATGGATTCTCCATATCTTCAAGGACTCTCCAAAACTTCAAGGATTCGCGAAAAATAATAATAAAATAGGGAAAGGTGTGCGGGACGGGGCAACACCGCATGCCGGCCATGCCCTAGCCGTTGTCGGTCCCATACCTTGCAATCCCTAATTTCTCATTATTTTCATTTCCTTCAACTCCTGAAACTCCTAGGTTTGTACAAAATTCGTGACTTCTCCATATTTTCTCAAATATTGCTCGAATCACGAAAAAAACCAAAAGCCACAATGGTCACGCGGCCGGATAGCCCCTCACGAAAATTTAGGATTATTAAAATATTTTATTTTAATATTTTCAAAATATTGATGAATTGAGTTTAGTTGCAGGATTTCATACACTACACCCTTGTCAAGAATCTATGAAAACTAAGTCATAATTGTGGAAGAACAACAAAACTTTTATTAAATTCACTTTCAACAAGATTTACAAGAAATATTAAAACTCAGAATTACAACTTTCTTTCTGGAGTTTCTCTCTCCTCAAAATTCTCTCAGCTCTCAAAAATGCATCATCATTTTCTGGATCTATCGTGCACTTTATATAGGAAAACATATAGTGGAAGACAGCTAAGATTTCCCCTTAATTCGGATCTACTTTGCAATCTTATCGCGATCATTACAATATTCCCTATCGCAAGAGTGATGGCCATCGCAGGATCAACACATTCTTCTTTTACTTCTTCCATCGTCAGTTTCTTTTAATTATTCTGTAACGCTCGTGAAGTGTTGTTGAAGAATCGTCAGTAACGCTCGCAGAAACGTTGTTAATATCGCAGGAATAGTTTTGTAGCGATATTCTGGTACTACATTTTGCCTCTTCTCATGTCTTTTCTGCGAAGAAGATAAGATCATGAGAACTAAGAATGCCATAATCGCTTATATGTACTTCGCCAGGTGTTTTCACGAGTTTCTTTCTACCAATAAATTTTTGACACGTCTTCTGTAACCGCTGAAATCTGACCATCCACGTCTATTCTTTGCATTAATTACCTTCATCCTTTTCGAGATTTTTCTTCTTTTATAAATACTCTTCTCATTCCTCTTCTTTTCTCTTTTACTTTCTTCTTATTTCTCTCCCTATTCTCTCTGCAATTTTTACTGTTCTTCCACAAATTGCGCTTCTATAATCATTGTGATTTATTTCTTCTTTTCAACTTTTTCCTTCATTCCCATACTCAAAATGGTTGCTGCTGGTGCTAAAAATTTGAAGTCCTTCAATAGAATGCGCGATAAACTCAGACTTAAAGGTTTTAACTTATCTTTGATTCCAGATCAAGATGCTAAATCTGAACTTTCCCTTAAACTATTCACTAATGATCAATGTTCTTGCGAGAAAGTCATGGTATCGCTAGGACAACTTGAAGCTGGTCTTCCTCTCCCTCTTTATAATCCAGAACTCCCGTTATTCTATCAAATAATATCTAATGAGAGGTTCTCGCGAGCAATATACCAATTGGGTGGGGATTGCATCAGATTACTACTTGAATATGCTTCTCGTGGAGCTGGTAAAGGAACTCGCTACCCCAATGCTCCGAAGAATCCTTTGTTCAAAGATGTCCCCATCGTTTCTTGTGATTATACTGTGGACAACTTTTTTGTAAACTATAGAATTGTCCCTATGAAGAGGGATAGTACATGTTGGGGGTGTTCGTTTGAAGAAAGAGAAGGTCACTGGCGACAATGCTCTTATGATGGATATTGACTTTCATACATCTACTAACCAAGGTCCTCGTCATTCCAACGACGATAAGTGGTTCATCTTCCCATTAAGTCTTGAAGGTCCTTATATATCTGGTTCTCGCGAACTTCCTACGAGTCTCGCAGAATATCAACCCTGGGTCTTCAACTGGCTTGAAAAATCTAAAGAAGTATATTCTCTCAACTTTTCATGTTATTATTATTTATTGTCTTCTTTATATTCTCGCTAACTTTTTTGATTTTCTCAGATTGATAGAATGAAACTCAGCTATCAAACTCTTAGGAAACCCAGCATTCGCCTGGCTTTGATGTCTTTCACAGATGAAGTAAGAAATACTTCTTTATAAGTTTTTAACAATATATTGTTTCCCCTATTTCTTATCTTCATCTGTGCTCGCAGGAAATCGAAGAATTAGAACCACTGCCTCTTCCAAAAATCAAGGAGACATCTCCAAAGGAACCATCTTGGAAATCTATAAAGGAGAAGCCTACTACTTCTTCTAGGGGAAGGTCTTCTGCCCCTCGCAATGATGAATCTAGCGAGCCTCCGCTAAAGAGAAGCAAAACTCAACCTTCTTCTTCTTCAACTCCTCAAACAATTCCAGAGAATCCAAGTGATGATTTTGATGAGGATTTTAATGCTGGTGGATTTCCTTCAATAAGAAATTCTTCTTCTTCTGATTCCTCAATGACTCATCTGTTTAGAATTTTTAGCGATATTTCCCATAGTATGGCCTCTAATGGCGAGGATGAAGTCGTTGAAAAGACATCCCAAGCTCTCGCTAAAGTTTGCGATGCTCCTATCTTAGTAGATAATGAATCTCTCCAAGGAATCTCAAGATCACTGACTCCCAGTCTCTTGAATTCTCTTGGTGCTTTGGAATGTTTTCACTTCCTTAGTTTGTTTATTTTTCTTCATCGCTATATTTTAATTTGTTTTTCTTCTTTGCAGGTTGGAAGAGCTTCTTTTGCTGTTGCTGTAACACCCCAAATTTCGGGCCTGGATTCCAACCCAAAACCCGAAATGCTACATTTAATATTTATCCCGGACTTGCACTTTTGGCCCAAGCCCAAACACCCATTTATTTGCCTAGTCTTTATTTATGTTCAATTCAGAAATTCTGTCGCAGCGGTTACACAAAAATTCTTTTAGGAACATCCAACCGTTAAGTTGACGTGGTTTTTAATCCACATTAACCCTAAAGAACTATAGTTTACAATAAAAATTAATATCACCGTTAAACATTCCCGATTTAATCCAAAAGAGTCGCGTTTTTAAGGAACAAACGTAAAATAGAAACAGACATCAGTTTACTCCAAGAATTTTACGGAACAAATTTCAATTACAAAAATTATTATGGTTATACATTGTAAACCCTAACTTAGTGTAATTTCAGTCAAAAATTATTCTATGATTTTTGTTTTATCTTAAGGAATTAATGACCATAGTTGACCAGTACTGCAGAAATGTAAAACAGTGGCAGTCCAATTTATAAAAAATCATATCAAATCACTAAAATCTCTAAATTAGACTTAGTTTACCATTTTAAAGAGGAAAAACAGATATCTTAAAGTTTACATAAGACATCAAAGCCTAAAAAGTTTCATAGAATAGTTTTAGAAAAGGAAACTCTCTATATAGTTGAATCTGTCAGAAAATTTATGAATTTAGTACAGTAATAAAACATTATTTTAAAAATACTTATGGGGCTCAAAAAATTCTGAAATTTTTATACGTACATCTAAAAACATTTTACATATACCACAAAAGAATTACACAAAACCGTATTATAGAATAATTATAATAAATGGTCAAACTGATATGACTCAGAAATTTTTTGTCATTAAACGACGTGAGTTTTGACACCCAGTAGGAAAAGAAACAACAAAACATTTTATCAAACATTTTCAAATCCCTTTAAAGACCACTAGCATGATTAATAGCATCACAAGCATATGGAAACACCACATCCATAAAAAAAACAATTAAATCAATCAAATCCGCTCGCCCCAGGGAGCCCCACGTGGGTTTAGGGAAACAAAACCGTTCCCAAGGATATCTCGTATCCCATCATAAATAATTTTAAGGATCACAACCTATGGACCGCAGCCCGATAATCATCATCATGCTCACATCATCATCAATAGCATCATAAAAATTTGTAAATATGAAATTTAATTAACAAAACCATAAATAAAAAGAGTTTTAGATTGTGTTGCGCCTACCTCAAACGCAAGCAATGATAACACAAATCCAAAGTCTCAAAATCAATCGGTGCTAAAGAATCTCCCAACTATCCTTAGTGATTTATGTGATATGTCAAAAATGAATCTTAAAGCCTGTTGCGTTTTTTTTTTGTTTTTTTTTGTTCGTTGTAAACGGCGGATAAATTTTCTAAGCAGACCAACTAAACAAACTTTGACATTTATAGTCAAATTGATTAAAACCCTAAATAATTAAAACCCTAAAATAACTATCAACTAATAATGTCGCGACACTTGGCATTAAAATATTTCTTCCCAAACTAATTATAGTGGCAAACAAATTGGTCAAAGTTTTACATGCGTAGGAGTTCAAAATACGAACAAATGTTTACAGCAAGATTTTTATTTTTTTTAATGCATAACTGGTCATATTAAGAAAACGACACATGGCAAGAAGTAATATATGGTTGTCAGATTTTCTAATTCGGTCAACCTTGAACGTGAGTAGTGGATTTCGTTCATGTTATTTAAGGAAAGCCATTATATTATCAAAACGAACCAAATTACCAAAATACCCTTTTGGTAAAAGACGAAAATACCCTCAAGAGCAAAATGTTATTTTACCTTCACGAGTAAAATGACACAAATACCCTAAAATTGGGACGGGCCTTACAACCCTATCCCCTTAAATGAAATTTCGTCACGAAATTTAGAGGTTACCTTGAAAAAGCGCAGGGTATTTGGTCCGCATCTCGGACAGTATCGGTGGAGGGACGGGTCATTACAAATGGTATCAGAGCCGACGACGGTTCACCTTCCGAGGGTGAGAGAGTACGCTGGATGGGATATGTCAGGTACTGCTCTCATGAGGGGCAGGGAACGTCGGAGATCTGGGCTTGAAAATATATTCCGGAGCCGAGGACGGCTCCAATTTAAGGTGGTGGTATTGTAATACCCCGATTTCGGCAGTGGTTCGCCGATGGAATGAAATATAGGTAATGGTTTGTCCTCTCCTAACACCGAGGCCTTTTCAGCATAATTGGCTCCAGAGTTGGCAGAAAACTCTGCAGTTAAGCGTGCTCGGGCGAGAGTAATACAGGGATGGGTGACCATCCGAGAAGTTTCTGCTGGATTACCGCAGCGATGCCCGTTGAAAACCCCACACTGCCGGATAACCGCAGTGGCTAAGTGGGGACAGTATCGGTGGAGGGACGGGTCATTACAGTTGCTTCTGATTTAGACAAAAGATGCTTCTACGCTGAAGAGAAAGCTGCTAAAGTTCGCCAAGATAAGGAAAAGCTAGAGTCTGAAGTTATTGAACTTCGCAAAAAGAATAAGCAGATGGAGACGGAAGCTGCTGTTGATAAGCAAAATATCGCTAATCTCGATAAAGCTAACCGACAACTTTATGGTATGACTGATTTCCCTTATCTCTTAATTCCTTTTATTCTATCGCAGTTTATTCAAGCAATCACTTTTAACTTGCAGATGTTTATGGTCTTACTGACGAGGCTATAATCTTTCAAACTTTTCCTGAACCTGTAGATGATCATACTCTTCTCGCTAGTCTTAATAATTCCTTGAGTAATTTTTCAGATGATAAGATTAACTCCCTCTCCATAGATGAACTCAGATCCCAGTTTAATCTCTTAAAACTTGAACACAGATTCAATTTAAGCTTGACTGACAGATATAGGCGCCTTTATCTTGATTCAAAGAAAGAAATAGATAAATTAAGTCAGAAAAATAGAGATCTTATTGACGAGAAGGATCTCGCCATAAAAAAGGGATCTGAAACCTTAACAGATTTTCATAAAACTCTCCTTGAAGTTCAAATGGTTAGAGATAGACTTATCCGCGAGAATGAAGATCTTCTTGCAAGGGAGACTCAAATTCGATCTCGTCTCCTTATTAATAGCGATGATGAGTTTGCCTGGGCTGCGAAGGTTCTTGACAATGCCAGAAATGATTTAGGTGTAAATGTTAGCCTTCAAGTCGAACCGGCGGCTCTAATTAGAGATATGATTTCTAACAGAGAAGGTTATTAGCTAATCTTCTTCTCGCTAATTTCTTGTTTTCATTATTCTCTTTTATAAAATTTCTAACTTGTTGTTATATTCTTGTAGAAGCTAAAAAAAGGTTATCTTGAAAGAATCAAGGAGCTTGAACAAGAGAAGGGTCAGCTCGCGAATAATCTTGTTGCTCGCAATTACAAATATTCACAACTGAAGAAGCAGTTTGGCATCACCTCCGCGAACTTCAATAGATCTCTCATTGTCTTTCGCAATGATTCTGTTAAATTGGTCTGTGATGACCATGGAATTTCTCCTTCTGCATACCCTGATCTTGCGAAAGAAGTACCCGCTGTAATTTCAAGTCTTGATATTTCTGATAGTGAGGCTGAAAATTCTAATGAGGATGAAAATGGTAGTGATGACGAAGGTGAAAAGTCTGGTGGAGAATAAAATAATGATGATAATGATAAAGGGGAAGAATCTGGCGATGAAGAAAGTCTGATAAGGAGAATCGCGATGGATCTAACTAGTTCTTCTTTTTCTTTCTCCTTTCTCTGTAATATTGCCGTTAATTTGTAAATTTCTTTTGCCTCTTTTTTTTCTACCTGTAAGAATCAGAAAATAGTTCTCTTTATGCAAGTTAATCAATCAATATAACTATTATTCTTTTAATTATCTGCGTGCTTGTATCTATGCAATTTTTATATGATAGATGAATAATAATTTCATCGTTCTCATGCATTCCCATACTTGCCTCTATTATTTATCTGCAATATAAAAATTGGTTAAAAATTAAATAAAAATCAAAATTTACCTTAATATTGGCGATCTTACCGTCAAATAATAGCTGCGTGAAATCGCAATTCTTATAACATCTGCGAGTATTATCGCAGTAATCTTGTGGTCTTATTGTGCCTTCCTAATTAAAGGTCTTATTTTGCCATGCTTCTTCTTTTTGCGACAAAATCGCAGGATGTCTTTACATTTGCATGTATTGACCCATTGATCTTGCCTTAACTTTCTTCTTTGATAATATTGCGATAATATGACAATTCTTAGTTCTCTCGCAAGATCATAGCCTCATGACATTATCGTCTTGCGATGAAATCGCAGGACGTCTTTACACTTTCATGTAAAAACCCATTGATCTCATCTTAACATTGCTCTCGTGGCTTTTTGCCTCTGCATTATTTATGTTACGTGACAATATGACAGGCCTAAATGTTCTTACGATCATAAAGCCCCATGACATTGCCGTCTTATGACACTTATCAGCTCCCTAATGGAGGGTGCCTCCCTTATCTTCCCCCTGGTTGCCCCTTCAAGGAGGGCACATCAGCCATACAAGACTAGCTCCTCCCATCCAAATCTGTCAACAACCAGTTGTGTTCGCAGCCTCTTGTCCTTTATGCCTATATGGCTTATAGTTACAAGACTGCACCCTAAGTGGGGTTTTCTTCAGGCCAAGTGCATTGTAGCCAAGACTTACCAAGGATGGCAAGAGAGTTTCGTACGCTCCGAGCACCCTTGGCTCAACCGTGTACCTCGGCGCCTTGGTCATACTTTGCACTTCTTGGAAGAGACTCTCGGTCGTCCAACCAGGGTATAACCATATATAGTTGGAAATCCAAGATCTCTCTCCCGGATAGGTTTTCTTTAACCTCATCGTCTGCATGACTCAGGTTCTAGCAGCGGTATAACCTTATCACTGAGTCATGTCAAGAGATACCCCCTCATATGACGCGCTATTAGGTCTTACATTTTCCTCTTACGAAATTTTATTCGCTAACTAGGGTGCGCGCCATAAAGGTTCATCCCATTCTTATGTCTCTGCGAAATTTTATTCGCGTTTCTTGCGAGTATTGTAACTCTGATAGAATTTCATAACTTTGATCATTTTGGTAAAGTTTTGAGATTCTTTCAAGCATAATATTTTGTTCAATTACATATTTTTCAAATAAATTATTCACAGAGTTCTCTGAAATTCATCATTTTACCTCTTTACTTACTATTTTCTGATTCTGCTTTTCTGCTACGTTTTGTTGTTGTTTCTTTTTCTGCGAGACGCTCGTCATCAGCTTTCACATCTTCTTTTTGTTCTATTGCATCAATTATTAACCTTTCACATTTCTGTCGTTGCTTAATTTTGCACTTCCAATTGCCATTCTTTTCAGCTCTTTCTTCGCAAGACTTCATATCGATTTCATAACATTTCTTGCTTTCTCCCCAATCTCCTTTAATAACTCCGACACCTTTTGGATGAGGAAATTTTATACACTGGTGATAAGTAGATGCTACACCCAATATCCCATGTAACCAGGGTCGTCCTATCAAGGCATTGTAAGGTGATTCGATGTCCACAACACAGAATAAGATTTTTGAAGATATTCCTTTTAACGGTATCTGCATTTCAATTTCCCCCTTTGGTTTGTTAGCAGTGCCATTAAAACCATAGATTTTGTATGTTGATGGAATTATATCTTCGTCTCTTCCTCCCATGGTTTTAAAGGTATGATAAAATAAGATATCAACAGAACTCCCTGTATCTATTAAGACTCTGTTGATAGCCCAGGAATCTTCAACTTTACTATCATTATCCTCATCTTCTTCTTGCATCTGTTTTGGATTAATCTCTAATCGTACTACTAGTGGATTATCGTGCTGCTCGCCAACCTCAGGTACATCTTGCGCAGTGAAAGATAAAGTTTGCTTCTGCCATTCCTCTAATGGTGAGGATCTCGCGATATTCAATATCTCTCTTCCATCTGTGTCTCTTGCGAATACCCTGCTTAAGATATTGTCATGAAAGTCCTCTATAGTTCTTCGTGAATGTACAATAGAATTACAAAACAAATTCTTTGCTTTGGCTCCAACTTCTATTATGAATGTTTATGCTCCTTTTACAGCATTCACCCTGCGAGTTTCTGGTGCGGGCGGTAATTGCTGAGATTGTGGATGTCCTACTAGAAAATGATTTAACTTTCCCTGATCAATCATCCTCAAGATTATTCTCTTCACATTCCTACAATCGTTTACTGTGTGACCATGAAAATGATGATAAAGACATAATTCTTGACTTCGATTGTTTGGATGGGGTTCTTTTCCCATGTTCCACGGAGAGGGTATATTTTCCATTAAAATGATAGCTTCCCAAATCTTTTCTATGCTAGTATTGAGAGCAGGCATCTTAATTTCTTCCCAGATTATCCTCTGATTACCCTTTCCTTTAAAATTATTCTGCCTTTGTCCACCATAAGTTTCTTGAGGTTGATCGAGTCTTTGAATCTTATTATTACCACCGCGATTATAATAATTCTTCTCCCTTTCATATTCTTCCTGATCTCGACTGCCCATCGCTACTAATTTTTGTTGATTATCAATGACTACCTTCTCTTGTTGTGATTGCGAGGTGCTCGTTACATTATTTATCATTTTAGGGAGCAAACTTCCACTTGCCGCTAGCGAGCTGGTGTTCGCGATTGGGTATGATTCCATCTCATTTTGTTTCTCCTCCAAAGCAATGTATTCTTCTTGCAATTCTCGCAATTCTGTCATGGTGATTGTATTTTTGATTATGAAAATCTGAATGTACAGTAAATTAGTCGCGAACATTGCATTAATGAATGATAAGATCAGATATCTTTCATCCACTCTTCCAGCCATTTCGCTGCACATTGATTTCCATCTTATAGTTAAGTGCTTCAGACTCTCGCCAACTCTTTGTTTTAGCCCAAACACATCTTCAATACCCGGTCGCGATGAATTGTTGCTGATGTACGCTCCTAAAAATGTAGCTTGTAAATGATCAAAAGAAGTTATAGTATTCTTTGGTAACTGGTAGGCTTAGAAAGATACCTACTTCTATGTATAAACTGCAAGTGCACAGTGTCGACAAGCAACACAGGGCAAGCACAGGTCGAACCACAGAGATTTGGAGAGTGTAGAAGTTGATTCTAAATCCTGATTCAAAGAGTAACCAAAAGGGGTTTGATTTTGTCGATACGACGATATGATTTTCAAGTGACTGAAATAATAAAAGATGAAAATAACAAGATATATAAACAATGAGAATATGGATACTAGGGTATTCAAATCCACCAATAACCTATGATATGCATTCAACTTGTAATATTATTCTTGTCCTTATAGTAGATTCAAGTCCACCTTATAACTAAGGTGTTTCTCCAATGGATAATTTAATCACAACTAAAGTATTTCTCCAAAGAATTAATTGTCTTATTAAAGCACAAATAATCTAAGGATCAATATTTGGTTAAGCATGAGTTGTAGCATAATCAACATGGAGATATTCTAACTACAATGGATACATGGCATACATTGTGAGAGCAAGATGTTGACAAACTTGGATTAAATTATACTTTAAACAATTCTAAACTTTCAATAACAAGATACAAGATATGAATACATACCAATGAGTTATGGCTTCATTAAAACCCTAGCAAATGAACTAGAACATGAAGAACATTATAACAAAACTGAAATTTAAGAAACTAACATGAACAAGCTATTCTTGGATGGTTTTTCAACACAACAACCCTCTCTATTTATACACAAAATTCCCTTAAGCACTTGGATCCGAATTTTGGCACTCATCCACTCAACAAACACATGTTTTCTTAATTGATGGAATATATTTGGTTGTGGGAAACAAATTGGGAGTGATTGAGTGAGAGAATGGGGGTGAGGTGGATGTTTTGGAAAGAATCCAATGGGGGTGAGGTGGATGTTTTGGAAAGAATCCAATGGGGGTGAGGTGGAAATGGATTTGGGTCTTGGGTTTTGGGTTTTGGATCATGGGTTTTGGATCATGGGTTGTTTAATCCCATGAATTTGTAAACAGGTTGCCACTGATCTTGCGAGCTGGTTGCAACGCTTCCAACTTTATTCTCTTTTGTCTTCTCAATTCTTCCAAGCTTTATTTAGTACTTAAAAACACAAAATTAATTAATACAAATATTTATTCTTGAAAATGGTAAAAATGCAGAATTTGGGATAATATATGACTTTGAAGCGCGAAAGATGAGTTAAGTGCCAATGAAAAGGTGTATGAATATGCAATATTTGGCACTCATCAGTAACCCCTCAAACCATTTCAACGCTTCGCCAGTTAAGCTAGATGCAAAATACTTGCATAACACAGCATCATGATTCTCCCACTGTAGCATACATCTAACATAAGATTTAACGTGTTGAACTGCACAAGTAGTTCCATCAAAAATGCTGGTTAATGCTGGTAAATTGCATTTTGGAGGTATCCCTCTCAACTGTACTTCTTGAGTAAATAGAGTTCTCGCAGCTTCTTCAATAGCTTCGTCAAGTTGCCTTCTACCTCCTTCTCTTTTATTGCTTATCATTCCTCGAATTTCTGCTAATTCTCTCAAAATTTGCTCATTCTCAGCTGAATTTTGTTCCATAGGCCTTTTTAATGCAGCTTCTCTTCTTCTGCGTTCTTGTCTTTCTTGTCTTGTGAGATTTTGCGTATCTCCTTCTTCATCATCATCTTGTCTTTCTCTGCGATTTTCTATTTCACCATCCTCTTGAAATTGCAGTTGCCTATCTTCTTCTCTGCGAATTTCTTCATTTCTCCTCATTTCTCTTCGCTGTCTCTCTATTCTCCTTTGTATCCTATCACACTCCTCTTGAATATTATCATTATAGCGATTCTTTGCACGTCTTCTTTCTCGATTTTCATGGTTATTTTGTCGTACTGCCTCTCGAAATTCTTGCTCTTCTACTTCTGCTCTTAATCTTTCTCTCTCGCAAGCCAGACATGCTTGCTCAGTATAGTATCTTTCAATTTCTTCTTCAATTATTCTTTGATTCCTTTGATTCTCCCACCCATGCAATATCCTCCTACCTTCCTCTGAATTCTCTTCTTCAATTTGGTTGTTTCTTCCCTCTTGATTTATATTATCACGCAGATTATAATGATCGCCAATTATCTCTCCTTCTCTATGACGATGTTCTCCATTTAAATTTTGTACTTCTTCTCTAACATTTCTCATTGGGGAATTTCGCCTTGGTTCTTCCCTGAATGATCTTGAATTTGATCTTACAGTACTTCTTGACCTCCTTCTTTGTAACCTCAAATTCTCCATTCTTAGCTCATGATTTTGTCTTGTTAGATTCGCACGTTCCTCCGCCTCTAATCTCCTTTCTTCCTGTGTTCTTTGTCTCAGATCATCTACTGTCCCATTTTCTCGTCCCACATGAACTAATTCTCCAGCCATTCTTTGATTTCTTTCTCCTTATTCTCCATTTCTTAATTGTCGATTTTCTGCTTCTTCCATTGAATCTGACCTCCAAGTGTGTACGCTCACTCTATCATAATCCACATCCCTATTTTGTGATTGTGCTTGTTGATTCGGCTGTTGATTTGAATTTTCTACTTCATTTCTTGTTCTATTTCTTCATGATCTTATTCTTAAAGATTCTTCTAATTCACCTGTTCCTTCACCTTCAAGTCTTTTGCTTCTCCTCACAGTTGTTGGTGGTTCTGATGTATTTCTTCTCCTTCTAGACATTTCTCCAATTCTAACAATTTTTTCAAATTTTCAAGTTGCAATTTGAGATTTCTTAAACTGATTCTCCCTGTTTCTGGACGCCAAAATATAGTTACAGGATTTCCTACACTACACCCTTGTCAAGAATCTATGAAAACTAAGTCATAATTGTGGAAGAACAACAACACTTTTATTAAATTCACTTTCAGGAAGATTTACAAGAAATAATAAAACTTAGAATTACAATTTTATTTCTAGAGTTTCTCTCTCCTCAAAATTCTCTCAGCTCTCAAAAATGCATCATCCTTTTCTGGATCTATCGTGCTCTTTATATAGGAAAACATATAGTGGAAGACAGCTAAGATTTCCCCTTAATTCGGATCTACTTTGCAATCTTATCGCGATCGTTACAATATTCCCTATCGCAAGAGTGATGGCCATCGCAGGATCAACACATTCTTCTTTTACTTCTTCCATCGTCAATATCTTTTAATTATTCTGTAACGCTCGTGAAGCGTTGTTGAAGAATCGTCAGTAACGCTCGCAGAAACGTTGTTAATATCGCAGGAATAGTGTTGTAGCGATATTCTGGTACTACATTGAGCATACATGCTCATTCCACCAAAAAGTCGAGAATTCTCAGCCAAGATGAAACTTTTCTGAAAATTCACAACATCGCTCAAACGCGCATCATAAAATATTGAAAATCTCAGTATGGAGACACGAACATCATGGAAACACGTGCATGCCTCCATGAACGACCATGTTGGTTCTAGGGCTTGCACAAAGTCGGTCCCACACGTTTTCGCAATTCTAACCTAATTTGCTCAATTGCTCATACTGGGCCCGAGATCTCTCCAACCAACTGGAGAATCCTCCAAACGACCAACGCTTGGTCACATGGTCACCAAGAGACGGCCCCTGGTTCTCTTGGTCAGTCCCATCTCTCCTACTTAGGTTGTACACCTAATGTTGAACCCAACAAGATTTTCAGTAAATAGTGAACTCCCCATTTAATCATCACTTTTCACCAACCCTCAAACTAAGAACCCTGGTGCATGCTCACTCGAGCGCTGGGCATCACATGAAAACTCCTCATTCCATGTGGTCGGTCCCTCAATAACTCATAATCAATTTTCGGCAATTCTCCAATTGACTGAGTGTTGTCCAAAACCATCATTCTGAGCAATTTCGAACACTAATAAATTTATGTTGATTCATCAATCGATATCTAAAATTAATTAAACAATATTCGGTAATCTACCAATATTTTAATTAATATTTTACTGGGTCACATCACCAGTAAATAATTCGCTGAATCGAGCAATACTTTCTCAATCGCCTGAATATTAGTCAATATTCAAAAATTCTCCGGTATTTGGTGAATTGAGCAATACTTGCTCAGTTTCCCATCAAATCCTTAATTTTGGAGAGTTGAGCAATACTTGCTCATTTGCCCATCAATTTCCTATAATTCGTTAAATTTAGAAATACTTGCTTAGTTGCTCATTGAATTCTCATAATTCGCAGAATTGAGCAGTACTTGCTCAATCACTCAACTAGTCAGTAATTCATCATACTGACATCTCTCCAAAGAAATACATATTCGAGCCATGAATCGATGAGCATTCACCATTCATGCTTGATTCACCAAACTTAGACTCAGTGTCTAATCAGTCAACAATTGATTAAACCTAAACACGTCTGTCCCGTAGACTCCACGATTCGTGAAACATCAATCACGTCACAAACGGGGGATATCACTTAGGGTTTTGGTCTAGCGGTCTACGACACGTGGATTCATCCCACGACGAGAAATGTGCTTAAGTCGTGTCAACGGTTGAAGGAGTTAGCAAAGTAGTGGGTGCACGATCGGTCAAGTCTCTGCACGACGTGGAACTGAATTTACCAGGATCTCCTACTTTCTCACTCTTTCATTCAAGAAACCGTCATACTTACAGGGGTAAGTGGTCTTACTACTCTAACAGTATAAATAAGTCTCTGAATTCGTGATTGAACATCGATATTCGAACACTTGAATACACGTCTAACACTGAATTTCTCGAGTAACTACTCTCAAGAATTCATCAATCACTCAGAACGTATCAGAACTCAACTGTTCACCAATACTGTAGAAACCTTCAACACACCCACAATCCTCGATCATCACTGATCCCACACAATTCTCAGCTTCCCTCTTACAGATCAACCCGTCTCTCGCTTTGCGACCGAATTGATTCTAGAATGGCCATTGTCTTGGTTTAGGCCGGAGTCATATAGATTGATTTCCCGAATCTAAGCACCCCCTTTTCAGTGGTGCATCTGTGTGATGATTAATGTCTTGCCCGGATGATGAGTCTCGATAGCTCGCTCGACTCTCCACTTTCCCGAAAAACCGGTGACACATTTTTCCCCATCCACAATACTCAGCTCAAAATATCGTATGTGTATATTCTTAGTATATATAGTAATACGACTTTTGTCTCAATATAGGAGATAGAATAGATAGACTTTCGAGTGATAGATAAGTTCAAGTCTCCACATACCTTTTAGTCGATGAAGATCTACTGGTTCCTTGAGTAGTCCTTCATCCTGTATGATGATCGCCATGGAGTTCTTGAGCTCAACTACACTTTCTATCCTAGTCCGAGACTTTAGCTTTAGTAGACTAGAAATCAAAGACTTTATAGTTTTGATCACTAACATTGACAAACATGCTTGAGATAGCAACGCATGCGAGTTCGACCGAGCAATTCTCTAACAATCTCCCCCTTTGTCAATTTTAGTGGCAAAACTATTAATACATATGGAATACAAAATATATAAATAAACTTTGTAGGTCCTATTCCACATGTCGTCTAATCTTCAATAATACTTGAAATCTTCGTCACTTCCAAGTAATCCAATGATCCCAAAGGTTGTAAGTTTATTATCATCGTTTTTGAAAAAATTCGTCTACAAGGATATATAAATTCGTCTACAAGGATAGATAAATTCTCTCACACAGATTAGTCTACAAGGATAGATAAATTCGTCCCCCACGAATAAACCTATGAGTTTTGTTCCGTATTTTGATAAATCAAGGTGAACGGGAACCAATTGATAAAACCAGACTTATATTCCCGAAGAACAGCTCAGCTTTATCAATCACCTAACAATAAACTTAATCGACGCAGCGAAGAAGATTATTGAGGAATCACAAACGATGAGACGAAGTGTTTGTGGCTACTTTTATATCTTGCCTATCGGAGATAGAAATCTTAAGCCAATTATTATAATTGTACTCGTACGATAGAAGATGCAAGATCAGATCACACAACTACGATAAAAGTAATATCGGTCTGGCTTCACAATCCCAATGAAGTCTTTAAGTCATTAACCTGGTTTTAGAAGAAGAAAACCAAAGGTTAAAGGAAAATCGACACTAGCTTAGCAAACTAGTATCATACAGAATGTGTGGGGATTAGGTTTCCCAGTTGCTAGAGTTCTCCCTTATATAGTCTTTCAAATCAGGGTTGGCAATCAATGTTAGCTTAGTAACAAAGCATTCAATATCCATCGTTAGTGATACGTAATCGATCAAGGGTACCTAGAGTCAGTGTTGTTTAATAGGAAGCTAGGAAGAACACAAAATAAAGATAATTGAATACAAATAAAAGAATGCGATTGATTCTTCTAACTTCTTATTCTTTATTACTTTGAAAGAAAAATACTCTTTTACATACCTTCAATGGGTTCTTCTATCGGAGATTTTCTCTACCCCTTAAACTAGAATTCACTCCCTATATATATGAGTTTGATCTCTTGGAAAATTAGATAACTATGAGTTTCTAGAAATCATCTAAACTAGGAAACCTAACTAAGTTAGGAAACCTCAAACACTTGCTGGTCAAGTAATTGTCGACCAAATTCTAGTGCCTTTCTAGACACTCTCCTAGCATAAATAAGACTCTCTAGTTGTGAAGACAATCTTCACGTAACTCTCAAGATACTCTTGTATCATGGCTCCCAATTTTTAGGAAGCTGGAACTTCTGTGTAAGCTCTAAACCAAAGGTGGGAAAAATTAGTCTCCCCCTGTTCCTTGTGGAGCCTCCTTGCTTTATAAACTCCTTGATGAATGCATTTAGCTTAGGCTTTATGATTGCATCTAAACAAGATGATAGAACATTTATCTTTGGTCATGAAATGTCTCTTTCGGAAATTTCATTAGGATCCCGTTCTTGTACCTTTGCCAATTTTATTGACAAAAAGGGGGACAATTAATATGTAGTTCACACTACAAATACATATGGTTTTCGGATCATTATGTAAGGGGGGTGGTTTCCATGTGAGATGGAGTATTGACTAAGGGGGAGTGAAGTATCACCATAGTATTGTTGTTGAAGTTGTGATGCAATTGGACTTTGGCGTTGTGTAATAATACTATATAACAATGATTGAGAACCAATGCTTCGCTAATTGTTATAGCTACGGATTTTCAACAACGATGATACTAAACTTACAACCTTTGGGATCATTGGACTACTAGGAAGTGACGAAGATTTCGAGTATTGTTGAAGATTAGTCATGTGGAATAGGATCTACAAAGTTTATTTATATAATTTTGTATTCCATATGTATTAATAGCTTTGCCACTAAAATTGACAAAGGGGAGATTATTAGAGCACTGCTCTGTCAAACTCGCATGCGTTGCTATCTCAAGCATGTTTGTCAATCTTAGTGATCAAAACTATATAGTCTTGATTTCTAGTCAATTATATCTAAGGTCTCGGACTAGGATAAAAAGTGTAGTTGAGCTCAGGAACTCCATGGCGATCATCATACAAGACGAAGGACTACTCAAAGAACCAGTGGATCTTCATCGACTAAAATGTATGTGGAGACTTGAACTTATCTATCACTCAAAAGTCTATCTACTCTATCTCCTATCTTGAGACAAAAGTCGTTTTACTATATAGACTAAGAATATGCACATGTGACATTTCGAGCTGAGTATATCTTGCTTATATATTTATAGAAATGAGTGTTGGTAAAGCTTTCGCTTTAGTCAAGTTCATCTTTGCCTAGTGACGAAATTCATGTTATGTTTCAATCACTTTGGAAATTTCTCTGACGAAAACTAGTTCGTGAATAACAACTATATGACGTCCTCTGAGAATGTTTCAATGATTGAAATGAGAGTTTAGACTATATAACCATTGTGGGATATAAATATTGTTGTGGCAACACATATATGTATAAGTCCTTAACACTTGAACCGAAGTTTGCGAACTTTGTTGATCAAGTGGAACCGGAACGTGAGCAACAACTCAGTCCGCGAACTCAGTCCGCGAACTGGCGTAAGTTCTCGAACCCGAGAATATCTGCTGAAGTTGAAGCTCAGGTGCAGTCCGCGAACTGACGAAAGTTTTCATCCTGAGAAATTCTGTTGGAGTTTATTAACTTCAACCGGTTAGCTTTAGTACGCGAACTCAAGAGGTTATGTCTGAAAACGTTGTTCCTGAACTTATTCTAAATTACTAAGGAATGCTTTTGCAAATCGTGGCTTTATAGTTCATGATTAATGATTCGAGTGAATCACATAGTTTTTGATTCAATTGTGTCTCTTGTAGTAATTGAGATCTCATAGCAATTGTACACGTTTGGGTACGGTTACACAAACTCAAAACGTCAAGTACATGTGTGTATGACAAGCTAAGTTTTCGATCTAACGGTTGAGAGATATTATCTTGTATCTAATCAGGTTTTCATCTAACGGTGAATATTAAATGCTATGTTAGCAAGCTAACATTGATTGCAAACCCTGATTTGAAAGACTATATAAGGAGAACTCTAGCCATTGGAAAAACTAATCACCATACACCTTTCTTGTGTGATACTAGTTTTCTTTAAGCTAGAGTCGATCTCCATTAACCCTTGAGTTTTCTCTCTAAATTCGGTTTAACGACTTAAAGACTTCATTGGGATTGTGAAGCCAGACCGATACTACTTTTCTTGTAGTTGTGTGATCTGATCTTGATATTTATATCGTATGAGTATGATTGTAATAATTGGCTTGAGATTTTTATCTCCGTTAGGCAAGATAAAAGTAGTCACAAACATCTTCGTCTCATTGTATGTGATTCCTCAATAATCTTCTTCGTTATGTCGATTAAGTTTATTGTGAGGTGAATGATGAAACTGAGCTGTTCTTAGGGAATATAAGTCTGGTTTTATCGATTGGTTTCTGTTCACCTTGATTTATAATAAGACGGAACAAAACTCATAGGTTTATTCGTGGGAGACGAATTATCTATTACCTGTAGACTTTTCTGTGTGAGACGGATTTTTTGCTAAAGTCTTCGACTTTGGGTCGTAGAAACTCTTGGTTGTGGGTGAGCTCAGCTAACGGAATCAAGTGCGCAGTATCCTATTGGGATCAGAGGCGTAGGAGCATAATTGTACCTTGGATCAGTGTGAGATTGGTTAGGTTTCAAATACAGTCCAGGCCGAAGTTAATTTGGAGTAGGCTAGTGTCTGTAGCTATAGTTTATGTTTAATCTGGACTAGGTCCCGGGGTTTTTCTGCATTTGCAGTTTCCTCGTTAACAAAATTCTGGTGTCTGTGTTATTTATTTCCGCATTATATTTTTATATAATTAAAATAATACACGTTGTGCGTTGTTCAATCGATTAGAATATCCGACCTTATTGGTTGTTGATTTAAATCGATTGACACTTGGATATTGGTCTTTGTTACCATCCAAGTTATCTCTATTTGATTAGACTCGCGAATCTTATTTTCTTGAGTAAATCAAATCTAGAGATTGAGATAATAACTCCTTGAGATATTTTCTATTGATTGAGTCTTGTTGATTCTCTAGAAAACAACTCGGAGTTGTCCATACAGATTGCTAATCGAAATATTGGGTGAGGTTGTTAGACCCCCGTATTTTCATGATAACTTTCATAACAACCATATTCTTCTTCACCATAACTAGTCCAAATGAGTCAAATGAACTAGTTAGAGAGTTGTTCAATTGCTTAGATCTTTATGTACTACACGAGATACAATTGAATCAAAAACGATGCGATTCACTCGAATCGATTCATGAACTATAAAGCCACGGTTTGTAATAGCATTCCTTAGTTTATTAAGATAAGTTCACAAACATAATTTTTAGACATAACCTACTCAAGTTCGTGGACTGGGTTCGCGGATGGAGTTCACAAACTCCAGCAGAAATTCTCGATCGAGAACTTCCGCCAGTTCGCGGATTGGGTTCGCGGTCTGAATCTCATGCACTTCTCCGGTTTCACTTGATCAACAAAGTTCGCAAACTTCGGTTCAAGCAATAAGTACTTATACATATATGTGTTACCACAACAATGCTTATATCCTCCAATGGTTATATTGTCTAAACTCTCATGTTATCATTGAAACATTCTCAGAGGGCGTTATATAGTTGTTATTCACAAACTATTTTTCGTCAGAGCAATTTCTAAAATGATTGAAACATAACATGACTTTCGTCACTAGGTAAAGATAAATTTGGCTAAAGTGAAAGCTTTACCAACACATATTTCGAGAAATAGATAAGCGAGATATACTCAGCTCGAAATATCATATGTGTATATTCTTAGTCTATATAGTAATACGATTTTTGTCTCAAGATAGGAGATATAATAGATAGACTTTCGAGTGATAGATAAGTTCAAGTCTCCACATACCTTTTAGTCGATGAAGATCCACTGGTTCCTTGAGTAGTCCTTCGTCTTGTATGATGATCGCCATGGAGTTCTTGAGCTCAACTACACTTTTTATCCTAGTCCGAGACCTTAGCTATAGTAGACTAGAAATCAAAGACTTTATAGTTTTGATCACTAATATTGACAAACATGTTTGAGATAGAAACGCATGCGAGTTCGACCGAGCAATGCTCTAACATCTTTGACATCAAAAGTTTATCATATTTTCCATCAATATTTGTATAATGACATAATAAACTTAAATTTTGACATATATGAGACAATCATAGTTCACGGACGCAAACACACATATCCCATAACATTATTTGCAATATATAAAACCAATAAAAATACAAAATACAAAATCATCTTCCAAATAAACTTTAATATTCAAATAAATAAATCTAAAAACATTGCAAGATGAAAATCGTTGGCAATAGCAATGTGTAATCACAATATATGCTATTCCAAACCCTAGTTATCCTTCTTAAACAGAAGAATAAATTGTCATAAGAAGTATCCTAGACATTGTAGAGATTTCTCAAGGTATCTACTGAGAATTCCTTCTCATTATTGAAGAACTTATTGATTATGGGATCATTTCATTCTTCCAAATCTTCAGAAATATCAGTTAACTCACTAAGTTCTCTTTTCAGTTCAACAAGGTTTTCTTTGTCAGAGATAACATTTGTTCATAGTGAGCTATCCTTTTCAAAGAGAATGAGAATTGAGATTTTAAATCAATTCTTTTGCTTATGAAATCCTTCACCATAGCTCTAAAGTTAATATCATCTAGACAAATAGACAAAAAATAGTTAGAGGAAGAACCTTTTTCATCATTTGTAGATTTCTTCTTTTTTTTCCTTGAGGGTAGGATTCTTTCACAAAGATACACAATAATTGCTTCTACTGCATCCCTTTTTGTGGTTCCACTAGTTAAAAGAGCCATGAAACTGTATCTTTCAAAGAGAAAGGAGTGAAGGGCATTTTGATCACAAATGAATATAAATAGCATACCGGATAAGTAAACCCTAAACATAACTTTGAAAAAGTCCTCATGGTTCACGATCCATTATCTATTTTTGATAAGAAAATATTCAATTTGCAAATCTTAACTTAAATAATCTTAAACTGCCAAGGATAAGAAATTAACAATTGTATAGGACTTGAGCAACCTTGCAGCAATCCTCATATTCTCAAGTTAATCATGAGGATGCAAACATCACTATAGTTAAATAGTGATGGAGTGAGCAGAATGCTCATATCTTGTGTCACCTGGTGACTTATCAAGGTTTGTTGCATAAACAAATTTCTTACCCCATCTGAATCTGGTTCTCTTAGACTTCTTCTTGTCTTCAGGAGTTCCCTGTTGATTACCCAAAACCAGATTTATCCTTTGCATGTCATTCTGAAGTTTGGTAATTCGTTCGTTGTTCCTCTTGAATTTCCAACACTTACTTTGAACATGATTTGCATTTCCACAAAGCATACACTTCAGATATGAATTTTCGTTTTGCAGATGTGACTCATGTTTATCACAACTTTTAATATCCATAGTTCTAGTACCACCCGTAATGAAGGAATTCTTTGTGCTCATAGTCTTACTTTTGAACCCTAAACCATTTGTGTTACCAAAATACTTCTGACCGAATAACATTGCTGAAATCTTGTCAGAACTTCCAGATAACCTTTTCAGGTCACACTTAATATTATTAATCTATTTTTATTTTAAATATATGGTTCTGGTGAATTCATCATTAAGACAGTCAATCTCAGGATTTTTCACCTGAAGTGATGATTCAAGTTTTTTCAACCTCATTTTTAGTTGAAGTTTTTCTTGGTGAATTTCTTCATTTTATCCAAGAATTCAAAAATCTCAGTGTCATACTTGCATTCTAAATCATAATTTGAGTTAGAAGAAGTTTCTGTTGTGAAAGCTGAAATTTCTATGCAAACTTTGGAAGTATGCGAATTGACCAACTGAATTGATTTTCTTTGTATTGAATTATCTAAAGCATTAGAGAGATAAGATGTTCCTCGAATCTTTTGCTTCTTCTCACAATATCCTTGATATTTTGTAAAATCAATGACTTATCAGGATCAATATGATTTGATCAACATTCATCATCCCATGACAAGCAAGGAGAACTACTTGAGTTGGTCACAACATTGAACGCGGATGTTCTGGATATGTTTTGATCATGATAAAGAACTTTTAACTTTCCAATGAGTGAGTTTGGAAAGTGTTTCAAGGTTATTTCCTTCAACGATGGCATGCTTCTTAGAATCGTATTTAGCTGGTAACGATCTGAGAACTTTTATCACAATGTCCATTTAAGGAATAGTCTTACCCAATACAAAAAACGCATTAACAATTTCAGATACTTTGTGATTAAACTCTTCAAATGAATCTTCATCAGCCATACGAAGGTTTTCCCAATTATAATTTAGGTTTTGAAGCCTACATTCTTTCTCAGAGGAATTTCCTTCGAATACGGTTTCTAAGATATCTCAGGATTCTTTAGACTTAGTGCACGTAGTCACATGGTGCTGAAGATCTAGGGTAATTGCATGGATGATAGCATTTAATCCATTGGAATTTTTCTTTGCAACAATAATATCGGCAGGATCATATGCATCAATATCCTTCAGAACAGTTACACCGCCTTCTGCAACAACCAGAAGATCATAGGCATTGACTACATGAACCCATGATTGAAATTCACACGCTTGAATAAAGGCATGCGAAACAATTTTACACCATAAGTAATTCGATCCATCAAAGACTGGTTGTACATTTATAGAGATAACGATTATGTCTATAGAGTCATATTGGTACAAACACAGACTTGTGAGGTCTTAAATGTGTTTGCCTGCTCTGATATCAATTAAAAAAACGGGGGTCTAACAACCACACCCAATATTTCATTTTGTCAATCTGTATGGACAAACTCCATTATATTTTCAAGATAATCAACTAGATAGTCAGACTCAATCAAGTAAAATACATCCAAGAGTTATATCTCTTTTTCTCAATGCAATCATCAAATCAAACAGATAGAAATCCGCGAGCCTGATTATTATGAGAAAAAACTTGAACGGTACCAAAGACCAATGTTCCATTGTCAATCAATTTATATCAACAACCAAAGGTTGGATTATCTAATTGATTGAACTACGCACAATCTGTGATATTTCAATTATATAAACAAATGTAATGCGAAAAAGAAATAACATAGACACCAGAAATTTTGTTAACGAGGAAACTGCAAATGCAGAAAAACCCCGGGACCTAGTCCATATTTGAACACTACACTGTATTAAGCCGCTACAGACTCTAGCCTATTACAAGTTAACTTTGGACTGAAATGTAGTTGAGCCCTAACCAATCTCACACTGATTAAGGTACAGTCGCGTTCCTTACGCCTATGAGTCCTAACAAGACTCTACGCACTTGATTCCCTTAGCTGATCTCACCCACAACTAAGATTTGCTACGAATCAAGGTCGAAGACTTGATAAAAAAATCCGTCTCACACAGAAAAGTCTATTGAATAGATAAATATGTCTCCCACATAAATACCTACGAGTTTTGTTCCGTATTTTTATAAATCAAGGTGAACATGAACCAATTGATACACCGAACTTATATTCCCGAAGAACAACCTTGTAATATCAATCACCTCACAATGATCTTAACCATATGGAAGCAGAACAATATATTATGGAATCACAAACGATGAGATGGAGATGTTTGTGACTACTTTTTATCTTACCTATCGGAGATTGAATCTCGAGCAAATCTTAGAGAAGATAGTACTCAATACGATAAAACAAAGTAAGATCAGAACGACAACTACAGATAAAATAGTTGGGTCTGGATTCAGAATCCCAATGAAGTATTTAAGTCGCTATCCTATAATGGTTTTAGAAAAAACCTAGGTTAAAGGAGAATCGACTCTAGTCGCAACTAGTATCACACAAGAGGTGTGGGGATTAGGTTTCCCAGTTGCTAGAGTTCTCCCTTATATAGTCTTCAAATCAAGGTTTGCAATCAATGTTACCTTGGTAATGAAGCATTCAATATTCACAGTTAGATGAAAACCTAATTAGATTCAAGGTAATATCTTTCAACCGTAAGATCGAACTTAGCTTGTTATACACAAATAAAATTTACCTTCATGTAGATATGGGTAACCGTAACTAAACGTGTACACTTAATTGGCTCAACAATAGTTAACCGAAGTTAGCCATGTGAACGCTTTCATATCAAACTTGTTCATCTTAATCACAACTAGTTAAAATTACTTAAATGAAACTAGTTATAGATGAAAAAGCGGGGGTATAACAACCTCACCCAATATTTCTATAAGCAATATATATGAACTAACTTCAATATACTTTCAAGATAATCAACTAGACAGTCAGACCCAATCTTAATAAAAAGCATATCAAAGAGTTATATCTCAATTTCTCGATTCAATCCGCAATCAAACAAATAGGAATTTGCGAGCTTGATTGAATACAAGAGAAATAACTTGAACGGTACCAAAGACCAATGCTCAAGGATCAATCAATTTCAATCAATAACCAAAGGTTGGATTTCCCAATTGATCGATTCAACGCACAACCTGTGATATTTCAATTATATAATAAAATATAATGAGGAAAATAAATAACACATACACCAGAAGTTTTTTTAACGAGGAAATCGCAAATGCAGAAAAACCCCGGGACCTAGTCCAGATTTGAACTCCACACCATATTAAGCCGCTACAGACACTAGCCTATTACAAATCTAACTTCAGTCTGGACTATAGTTGAACCCTAATCAATCTCACACTGATTCAAGGTACAGTTGCTTTCCTTACGTCTCTGATCCCAGTAGGATACAATGCACTTGATTCCCCTAACTGATCTCACCCAAAACTAAGAGTTGCTATGACCCAAAGTCGGAGACTTGATAAACAAATCTCTCTCACAGAAAAGTCTATTGAATAGATAACTCTGTCTCCCATATATAAACCTACGAGTTTTTGTTCCGTCTTTTGATAAATCAAGGTGAACAGGAACCAATTGATAACCCGGACTTATATTCCCAAAGAACATCCTAGTATTATCAATCACACATAAAAATCTTAATCGATTAACGAAACAAGATATTGTGGTATCACAAACGATGAGACGAAAATGTTTGTGACTACTTTTCTATCTTGCCTATCGGAGATATAAGTCTCAAGACAATCTTACTATTTTACTCAATCACGATAGAAAACAGCAAGATCAGATCACGCAACTGCAGAGAAATAGTTGGGTCTGTTTTCACAATCCCAATGAAGTCTTTAAGTCATTAACCTACAAGGTTTCGTGAAAAACCTAAGGTTAAAGGAGAATCGACTCTAGCTTATACAACTAGTATCACACATGAGGTGTGGGAATTAGGTTTCCCAGTTGTTAGAGTTCTCCTTTATATAGATTTCAAATCAGGGTTTGAAATCTAAGTTACCTTGGTAACAAAGCATTCAATATTCACTGTTAGATGAAAACCTGATTAGATTCAAGATAATATCTTTCAACCGTTAGATAGAACGTAGCTTGTTATATACAAATGAAATGTACCTTCATTTAGGTTTGGGTAACCGTACCTAAATGTGTACACTTAGTTGGTTCAACAATAGTTAACCAATGGTTAGCCGTATGAGCACTTTCATATCAACCTTATTCATAATCACCATAACTAGTTCAAATGACTGACTACACCAAATTTAACGTTTAGCAATAGCTTATATCTATTGCTGACTGGGCATGCAACAGATTTTTATCATTGCTAAACACCCTGTCACAGTTTTTCGCAATAGCTCTATCTCTGTTGCTAACTCCGGTCAGCAACGGCAGTTGCAACAGAAATAAGCTGTTGTGAACCAAATATATAGCAACAGAAATCAGTTGTTGCTACTCTGTTGTTAATATTAGAGTAACTGCGGGATATCTTTTATTATAATAAGATATAGTTGTTCTGGTTCATATTTATCAACACGTTTCCGTCGTTGCTAAATTTTTGAAACAATAAAAAAATAAATAATCATGTCTTGGTTGACCTAGTCAAAACCAATTTCTCCCCAATTTATCTTGCAATAGCCCTTATTCTTCCTATTCTGATGATTCAATTCCTCACATTCAACAAGCACTTTTAATAACTACAATTATAATTGATTCATATCAGTTGTAATGATTCAAGCTAATACCCACAGACTCATCAAGGTATTTTATTAAAGAAAAAAACAGATTCATCTATGTGAACTTTAAGTATCACAGCTGAATATACAAATGTGTACAAGTATCATAAGCAATTACTGAGATATGAAGATGATTAAATTTTGTGATTGACATATATTGAGTAATTACTTATATAATAAAATCTTAGTACTGAACAACTCATTCTAGTCTTAATTCCAGTTTATGAATATAAATAAAAGCTAACCATCTGATCTTCTACACCCAAGAGATGTTAAAGTTCATATAATGACTTAAATCCTGCAAATCAACAAATACATTTTCAGTAAGTAATGGTGTTGTCAGTAAGACACTACATGAAGTACATCGGATGCTTATAGAAAATTCAATTATACTGACACAAAATAATGATAGAGGGGAGATGTAAGCCTACCAGAAAATCTCTTGTATCTATAAGAGGGTAGGTTCAGGCACGAATACAGGTTGACTTCTACATACAACTTCTTGAACTGCTTCTCAATGTGCTTGTTATTTGATGAGATAATTTGATAACTATTGTTGTGCCTCGATGGTGCCTGAGATGTGCTTCTGCCAGTTGCACACAACTAAAAATAAAAAAAAAAAAAAATTGGCAATATTTAGCTCACATAAGAAATAAAAATTACAAAGAAAATCTCCATTCTATGTCATGAAGTTTACTTAAACATGATCAAACATAAAAAGTAAGGTATGTATTATTGGAGACATTGAGAAAAGAGAGCAGTGATTCCCTTACCTCAATGCGTGGAATGGATTTGAGTATACCATGCAAGTACTTAGAGTCACTTGGAGGATGTGGTTCTAATCTTCTCAAGTAAAAGTTTTGCATGTTGATGCAATGATTTCTCAAGTATTCAATTATGTGATTCAGAAAGGAAAATAACTTAACCAAGCGTATACCATATTGTTCTCTAATATCTTTTATTATGCAACTAATTCAGATAGAGAATGCTTGAAATGGATATCAAACCTGGCAACTTGCGTTAGCTATAGGAATACTCATGACTATAGTTCATGTCATGTTTGCAAAATATTTTAGAGATCCAAGTTGATCTTGATATTCCAATTTTTAGTGAGTTCACTACATATTATCAATCACCTCACAAAAATCTTAATCAATTAACGAAATAAGATATTTTGGAATCACAAACGATGAGACGAAGGTGTTTGTGAGTACTTTTCTATCTTGCCTATCAGAGATATAAATATCAAGACAATCTTACGGTTGTACTCAATCATGATAAAAACAGCAAGATCATATCACACAACTACAGAGAAAATAGTTGGGTATGGCTTCACAATCCCAATGAAGTCTTTAAGTCGTTAACCTACAGGGTTTCGTGAAAAACCTAAGGTTAAAGAAGAATAAACTCTAGCTTATACAACTAGTATCACACAAGAGGTGTGGGTATTAGGTTTTCCAGTTGCTAGAGTTCTCCTTTATATAGATTTCAAATCAGGGTTTGCAATCTAAGTTACCTTGGTAACAAAGCATTCAATATTCACCGTTAGATGAAAACCTGATTAGATTCAAGCTAATATCTTTCAACAGTTAGATCGAACGTAGATTGTTATACACAAATGAAATTCACCTTCATTTAGGTTTGGGTAACCGTACCTAAACGTGTACACCTAGTTGGTTCAACAATAGTTAACCAATGGTTATCCATATGATCACTTTCATATCAACCTTATTCATCTTCACCATAACTTGTTCAAATGACTCAAATGAACTAGTTAGAGAGTTGTTCAATTGCTTAGATTTCATAGTAGTATACAAGACACAATCGAAGCAAAATCGATTTTGATTCACTCAAATCAATTCATGAACATTATAGCCACGTCTTGCAAAGATTGCATTCCTTATTATATAAATGTTTTAGTTCATGAACAAACCGATTTTATAAAGTAACCTTCTTAGGTATGCAAACGGGTATGCATACTTAAGTAACCGGATTGAGTTTGATTTTCACTTCCAAACTCCAGCATAAATTCACGGACGTGAACTTTTCGCCAGTATGCGTACGGGTATGTATATTTACCCTGATTTCCAACAACCACCAGTACGCGTATGGGTACGCATACTTTAGGTTCCCAGTTTTGGACTTTTACACAAATGTTAGAACATACTATGTTTATATCCAAACATGGTTACTGGATCTAAACTCTCATTTCGATCATTGAAACTTTCTTAGAGGATGTTATAATAGTTGTTATCCACAAACTATTTTCATCAAAGCAATTTTCAAGTTCTTGAAATAATCAACATGACTTTTGTCACGAGTAAAGATGAACTTGGGTAAAGCGAAAGTTTACCAACACATATTTCAAGAAATAGATAAGCGAGATAAACTCGGCTCGAAATAGCAAATGTATATAATTGAAGTCTATATAGCAATACGACTTTTGTCTCAAAATAAGAGATATAATAGATAAACTTTTGAGTGATAGATAAGTTCAAGTATCCACATACCTTTTGTTGATGAAGTTACACAAGTTCCCTTGAGTAGTTCGTCGTCTTCATTCGATGAACGCCGTGGAGTCTAGATCTCAACTACACTTACTATCATAATCCGAGACTTAGCTATAAGTAGAATAAAAATCAAGACTTATAGTTTTGGCAAACAAGCTTGAGATAGCAACGCTTGCGAGTTAGACTGAGCAATGGTCTAACAATAGAGTTGTTCAATTTTTTATATTCTCATAGAAGTATACAAGACACAATTGTTTATATTCTCATAGAAGTATGCAAGACACAATTGAAGCAAAATTGATTTTGATTCACTCGAATCAATTCATGAGCACTATAGCCACAGTTTGCAAATATTGCATTCCTTATTATATAAATGTATTTGTTCACGAATAAACAAATTTTAGAACTTAACCCACTCAGGTATGCAAACGGGTATGCATACCTAGACAACCTGGACTTGGTCTGTCCGCCAGTATGCGAACAGGTACGCATACTGTCTTTCACGACCGAACTCAGTTGAATTAATATGCAAACGAGTACGTATACTAAATTCCCGGACTTGAACTGTTAATCCATTATGCATACGGTTATGCATACTAAGTTCCCGGACTTCAACTTTTAAACCAGTACGCATACGGGTATGCATACCATGGTTCTCGGACTCTGAATAACTTGCAACAGTTAGCATACAAGTATGCATACTGTGCTATATCTAATAAATGGTTAACCGTTCTAAACTCCATTTTAATCATTAAAAAATTCTTAGAAGACGGGAATAGCAGTCTCGCACAAACTATTAGCTTCAAAGCAATTTTCAAGTGATTAATAGATCAATACGAAACATTCCGAGTCTACATCAAATAACTATCTCACACAAATCATGTAAGATGTTACCAGGCGATTTTCACATGATCATCTTTTAACTTTCGTCAGGAATAAAGATGAACTTGGTTAAAGTGAAAGGTTACCAACACATATTTCGTGAAATATGTAAGCGAGTTAAACTCAGCTCGAAATATCAAATGTGTATGAAGTAAAGTCTATATAGCTATACGACTTTTGTCTCAATAGGAGATAGAATAGAAATAGACTTATGAGTGATAAATGGGTTCAAGTCTCCACATACCTTTTGTTGATGAACTTCCACAAGCTCCCCTTAGTAGATCTTCGTCTTCAATCGATGAACGCCATGAAGTCTAAAAATCAACTACACATTCTATCATAATCCGAGACATAGCTATAAGTAGACTAGAAATCAAGACTTATAGTTTTGTCAACTAAACTTGATAAACAATCTTGAGATATATAGTAACGCTCGCGAATTCGACCGAGCAGTGCTATAACACACTGGATTCCTCCCCTTATAAACTATGTGACTATAAATTGTGATGGTTCTTTTGATTTAACTAATCTTTGAGGAGGCATTGGTCTAATCATTAGAAATCATGTAGGTACACAAAAAAAGTAAGGTTCATCCAATTAAGTGAGATCAGAAGTGCGGAGCAGGCGGAGTGCATGGGGTTGTGGAAAGCTATGCATTAGGCTAAGGAGTTAAAGCTTAAGATGGTTCAATTTGAAATGGATGCAAAAGTTGTTGTAGAGGCTGTCAACAAAGACAATGGCTCCATCGATTGGAGACTGCACCACACTATTCTTGATATTAAAGAGTTTTTTCTTCTTCAGTATTTAGCTTTTGGGAACTTTTCTATGTTCCAAAAGAGAGAAAAAAGGTATCTGATATTTTATCTAAGATGGATATAACAAATAAAATAACTAATAGTTGGGGTTGTTCATCCCCTCTAGAAATTACTCATCAGTTGTTTGTTGACTCTTCTTATGTATCGGCTTAAGTTTTTCCTAATCAATATATTTTCAGTTTCAAAAAAAAATAAATCTCGTCATCTAAAAAAGCGTGGTCTAACAACCACACCTAATATTTCGATTAGCAATCTGTATGGAAAAACCCCGAGTTACTTTACTAGAGAATCAACTAGACAATCAGACTCAATCTAGATAAAAATATCTCAAGGAGTTATTATCTCAATCTCTCAATTTGATCTATACTCAAGCAAATAGAATCTGCGAGTCCTTATCAAAGAGAGATAACTTGGATGGTACCAAAGACCAATATCCAAGTGTCAATCAATTTAAATCGACAACCAAAAGGTTAGATATTCTAATTGATTGAACAACGCACAACCTGTATTATTTCAATTATATAACAAAATATAATGCGGAAAAGAAATAACACAGACACCAGAATTTTGTTAACGAGGAAACCGCAAATGCAGAAAAACCCCGGGACCTAGTCCAGATTAAACATACAATATTTTAAGCCGCTACAGACACTAGCCTACTCCAATCTAACTTCGGTCTGGAATGTAGTTGAACCCCAACCGATCTCACACTGATCCAAGGTAAAGTTATGCTCCTACGCCTCTGATCCCAACAGGATACTGCATACTTGATTCCCTTAGATGATCTCACCCACAACCAAGAGTTCCTACGACCTAAAGTCGAAGACTTTAATAAACAAATCTGTCTCACATAGAAAAGTCTACAAGGATAGATAAATTTGTCTCCCACGAATAAACCTATGAGTTTTGTTCCGTCTTTTGATAAATCAAGGTGAACAGGAACCAATTGATAAAACCAGACTTATATTCCCGAAGAACAGCTCAGCTTTATCAATCACCTCACAATAAACTTAATCGATGCAGCGAAGAAGATTATTGAGGAATCACAAACGATTAGACGAAGTGTTTGTAAATACTTTTTTTTATCTTGCCTATCGGAGATAGAAATATCAAGCCAATTATTACAATTGTACTCGTACGATAGAAGATGCAAGATCAGATCACACAACTACGGTAAAAGTAGTATCGGTCTGGATTCACAATCCCAATGAAGTCTTTAAATTGTTAACCTGGTTTTAGAAGAAGAAAACCAAAGGTTAAAGGAGAATCGACTCTAGATTAGAACAACTAGTATCACACAGAATGTGTGGGGATTAGGTTTCCCAGTTGCCAGAGTTCTCCCTCATATAGTCTTCAAATCAGGGTTTGCAATCAATGTTAGCTTAGTAACAAAGCATTCAATATTCACTGTTAGATGAAAACCTGATTAGATTCAAGCTAATATTTATCAACCGTTAGATCGAAAACATAGCTTGTTATACACACATGTACTTGACGTTTTTAGGTTTGCGTAACCGTACCCAAACTTGTACATTAGTTGGTTGATAGACACATTTTTGTGTTTGAATTGTACTCAATGTATCTATTGTTAGTGCTTGATTTTGTACTTATTTTGGTATTTTTATGTTTGTGTAGGTGTTTTTGGAGGAATACACTTGTGTATAAAAAGTTGCTCAAAAAGTGATATTTGGACCCCCGGAGAAAAGTGATAAAGGCACCCTCATTTTGGATAACAGCACCCCAGGGGAGCCAATTGCTATTTGCACCCCCGTCTCTGTTAGGGGGAGGTCATTCAAACCATTTAAATTTTCAGAATTTGCGGGAAACTGTTGATGTTGAAGAACAGATTAGGGTTTGATTTTTGGGCATGCTAGAAGCAGACTCAATGGCTGAAACTTCATGGTTCGACTTGAATGATCATCATAGGCATGGTATGGTCGATGTTTTCGGTTAGAATTTGATGCATCATGGGATTGAAGCAAACAGAGCATCACATACCCGAGGGAATTTTTTCACGGGTTTGCATGAGTTTTGGAGAGTTTGAATGTGTTTGGTGCATGTTTGTTGACTCGAGCAACAGTTTGGAGTGTGTAATAGATAAATAAGGAGAGTTTTCAGCTGGCAGACGCGTGCAGGAGAAGAAAAATGAAAGAATATCTTCCCGTGTCCGGATGAGTAAATGAGGATTATTCCGGAGTTATCACAATGATTTTGAAGCCCTGTCGAGTATAAAGAGTTATGTTGGAGAATATATAAGGGTTACAGAGAGTTTGGGAGAAGTTAGAACATCACATAGTTGAGAAGTTTGAGTTGCATAGAAACACCATTTCTGCCACTACCAAGAACATAAGACCCACAGTAACAGTCGTTTTGCTACAGTGACAACGACAGTTAGTTTGTATCGTTCTCTGTAACAGTTCGGTTTGTAGCACATATAATTGTTACAAACCCGGTTTAATCATTATTTTCTCCCATTTAATCATTTGTGAACACCATTTGAGCAATGGAATCAACTTTTGGGCGTGTTTCCATCAAGATGAGCTAAACCCAATCTTTGGGGCTATGGAGGAATCCGTTGTTTCGGTAAAAGTGATACATTTCTATTTTTAATTAATTATAACAACTCTATTATGATTTTTGCATTGAACTAAAAAATTTATTATATGATTTTGATTAGTTAGGTGTATTTTCTCTTGATAGAATATGCTTGCTTTAGGGTTTTGATATTCTATGCTTGGATTAACTTCTATTCTTTTGAAAATCTACATGTCTAGGCAATACTATTATAATCAATTTGAATGTTGAGTTGCATAATTATTGTTTTATTAAATCACTAATGTCGACCAATGGTGGAATCCTAGCCCCAGCCTCTCCATATTTTTTACAAAACTTTATTTGCGTTTGTTATTTTTATTTATAAAAATTAAGTCTAAAAAATCTGTTTTCACAAGTCTCAACGAACCTATTACTACAACATCATTGAAAATAACCATCATTGGTTCAACAATAGTTAACCAAATGGTTAGCCATATGATAAGTTTCATATCAACCATATTCTTTTTCACCATAACTAGTCCAAATGACTCAAATGAACTAGTTAGAGAGTTGTTTGATTGCAAGGAAATCTCATGTACTACACAAGACACAATTGAAGCAAAAACGATGTGATTCACTCGAATCGATTCATGAACTATAAAGCCACGGTTTGCAATAACATTCCTTAGTTTATTAAGATAAGTTCACAAACATCGTTTTTAGACATAACCTACTCAAGTTCGCGGACTTAAGTTCGCGGACAGAGTTCACAAACTCCAGCAGAAATTCTCGGGTTCGAGAACTTCGTCAATTCGCGGACTGAGTTTGTATGCTAAGTTCGCGGACTGAGCTCATATACTACTCCGGTTTCACTTGATCAACAAAGTTTGCAAACTTCGGTTCAAGCAATAAGGACTTATACATATATGTGTTACCACAGCAATGCTTATATCCTCCAATGGTTATATTTTCTAAATTCTCATTTCAATCATTGAAACATTCTCAGAGGGCGTTATATAGTTTCTATTCACAAACTATTTTTCGTCAGAGCAATTTCTAAAATGATTGAAACATAACATGATTTTCGTTACTAGGTAAATATGAACTTGATTAAAGCGAAAGCTTTACTAACACATATTTTGATAAATAGATAAGCGAGATATACTCAGCTCGAAATATCCACATGTGTATAATCTAAGTCTATATAGCAAAACGACTTTTATCTCAAGATAGGAGATGGAGTAGATAGACTTTTGAGGGATAGATAAGTTGAAGTCTCCAATACCTTTTAGTCGATGAAGATCCAATGGTTCCTTGAGTAGTACTTCGTCTTGTATGATGATCGCCATGGAGTTCTTGAGCTCAACTACACTTTCTATCCTAGTCCAAGAACTTAGCTATAGCAGACTAAAAATCAAAGACTTTATAGTTTTGATCACTAATATTGACAAACATGCTTGAGATAGCAACGCACGCGAGTTCGACCGAGCAATGCTCTAACAATCTCCCCTTTGTCAATTTTAGTGGCAAAACTATTAATACATATGGAATAAAAAAATATATAAATATACTTTGTAGATCATATTCCAGATGTCGTCTAATCTTCAACAATACTCAAAATCTTCATCACTTCCAAGTAATCCAATGATCCCAAAGGTTGTAAGTTTAGCATCATCGTTGTTGAAAATCCATAGCTATAATAATGAGAAAACAAGAGTTCACAATCATTGTTATATAATGTCATAGTATCATTACTCAGCGTCAAAGTACAATTGCATCAATACTTTAACAACAATACTATGGTGATACGTCACTCCCCCTTATTCAATACTCCATCTCACATGGAAACCACTCCCCCTTACATAATGATCCGAAAACCATATGTATTTGTAGTGTGAACTACATATTAATTATCCCCCTTTTTGTCAATAAAATTGGAAAGGGTACAAGAACGGGATCCTAATGAAATTTCCATAAGAGACATTTCATGACCAAAGGTAAATGTATAACATCTTGTTTAGATGCAATCATAAAGCCGAAGCTAAATGCATTCATCAAGGACTTCATAAAGATACAAGATAACACCTATAATATTCCACAGCCGCACTCCCCACAAAGATTTGGCAATTAAGCACAAGTTCAAAAGAACTCTCCCCCATAAAATGTCATTCCCGAAAGAACAACAAGAGCGACCTTAATTTCAAAAGAAATGAAGGATTTCTTTGGACTCAACAAATATCATACAAGTATGGATTTGAAATCCAAAAAGAAATATTCAATCAAATTAACCGTAAGTGAACCATGATTAATTTGACTAAATATGCTCAACACAAGTAATCTTATGGGGACTTAAGAAATCAATTAGATTAATCATAAGAAAAACTCGCAAATAATCTAATTTCCATACTCAACCAAATTAGTTACAAAGTAATCAATTTAATCGTTTATTATACTCACATAAGAAACTCTATGGAGCGATGACTAAGTTAATCATAAAAACAACCAACACAGTCAATCATGCTCGAACATGAGAAAACTTATGGAGTCATAACTAAATAATCACACAAGATGATTAATTTAGTTCAATATACTCGACGTAAAGTACCTTACGGAACACAACTAAGTTAATCACAAAAATAATAAACTTGGTTGTCTAATGCTCGACATAAGACACAATATGGATCAGGGAAGATTAATTACTGCGGAATACACAAGGATTCATTCTATATTTCCATCACCATTTGCACAATGACACACAATAGGCATAATCCTTGAATCACAAAATATTTTAACCTATCTTACATCAATAATTAACAATATAGGCTTAACTTTTGTGTTTGTCAAAAGTCTATTCATTCTTTTATCAATACTTGCATATCAATTCACGAACGACTTTAGTTTTGACACAATATGGGACAACAAGTTCGCGGACGTAAACACACATATCTCATAAAAATATTGTAATATATAAAACCATGAAGATTAATTCTGCAAAAATCATCTTCCAAACCAACTTTAGAATAAATCTAAAAATATTGCAAGATGAAAACGTTGGACATAGATATGTGAAATCCCAATAATTTCTATTCCAAACTCTAGTAATCCTTCTCAAAAAACAAGAATAAATTCTCATAAAAAGTTTTCTAGGCATCAAGACAAACTCGTAATGCACATATAAGATGATTTGTCCTTAGAGGGTAGAATAAATCTTTTTGGCCCGAATTTATACCAATAATAGCTACCAAAGGCGTATAAAAATATTTTCCAACAACATTCTTATAAAATATACAAATTAGCTTAGAATAGTAATACTCCAAGAATACAAGTGCCCAAGTTCAAGAGAAGAGGAACAAGTGCAACGAAACAGGGCAAAATACTCAAAAACAAGAGACAGGACATATACCAATCTTAACTCGTCCAAATTCAAGGATTCTCATCTCTATTTTGAAGAGAATTCAAATATTAAGAGATTGAAAAAATAATGAGGTCAATTCGAGTTCAAACGAAGAAGTTACGGCCAAAACAAGTTTACCGAGTATCGACGTCAAGTATGCATACGGGTTTGCAAACGAATTTTCGTATCCTGAAGCAGTATGCAGACGGGGTTTGCGAACTTAAGCCCCTGGATTTTGGTTTTAAATGATGTTATGCATACTTTTTATGTGTACCATAAAGTCCAAACATCCCAAACCACTATTTTCAAACCTAAACATTTAAGAACCTTAAACACAGATCAAGTTAGGTAGAAATGAACGATAAGCAAGGTACATGGATCATTATAACTTCTCTAAGAAAATAATAACACAAATATTTCTCAAGTTTATATACATAAACTTTTTAGAAGAATCCAATCGACTTATCGAACATAATTTGTGTGCCCCAATTCTCGTTCCTTCCTCACCGTATTCATAGCAGGGAATTCCTTGGTGAGGATGCACTTACAACACATTTAGGTTGTGTTGAGGTGAACAATATCTTGCTCACCACAAGTGACTTTTGGATTATTATGAAAGAGATCACTTTTAGAACCTTTCACATCCAAATCCATCTTTCCAAAGAACTTTTTAAGTTCCAACATCATGGATACTGACTTTTCCATAGTCATGGAATTTTCTGGGAGATCATTCCTTTTCGCACTCAAAACATCATCGAATTTCTTTGGTATCCACTTCTGAGTGCGTTTATGAACAACCAGAACTTTCTTCCCATTACTATCTTCTATATTTCTCGAGAGAGAATTGGATTGACTATTCTTTTGCAAGTTAGTCTTTCTCCAATTGGGAGCATCGGATCTTGTCTTCGTATTTACGAAGTTATCCTTTTGATAACCATTACGATTGTGAAAAGGCTTCGTATGATGTTTATAGGAAAATCTAGGTTGATCACAGCACTGATTCCTTTGCCAAAAGGTTGGACAGTTACAACCTATAATGTTAAGGGGATTAGTATTAACATATGATCTTGGTTTCACAACTTCTTGTGATGCCCAAACAAGAACATCATGAAGTTTCTCATCCCTTATACAGAAACGACATCTCTTTTTCAGGTGACCTTTATTTCCGCAATAATTGCAAACATAAGGAATGTTCTTACCTTGATCCGTGTGTGCTGACTCTGGAGGTTGATATACTTTGCTCTTTCGAACTTTAACTACCGGTGAAGGTATTTCACTTTTAGCATAAGTGGAAACCTTTTGTTGAGAATAATCATCAGCCTTGACAAATTTTACCTCTTTTCTAATACTTGGAGCATCTATTCCCTTATAGCCCATTCCTCGTGTATCACGATGATTTTTACTTTCTCCTAGCATAGTGGTTAATTTGCTTCAACTAGTGTTGAAATTTTTCAAGTCATCTTCCAACATCTTGATTTTATCAAGAGCAACACCTAAATCATCCTCAAGGAATTTTTCACGAGAGAGATAAGCGCTTTCTCTGTCATAAAAAACTGCTTGCTGAGAGTTAATCCTTCCTTCAGTTTCTGTAAGTTTCTCTTCCAACAAGAAGTATTTTTGATATACATGATCACATTGAAGTGACTTTCTACTCAGGTTTTCCTCGGTATCTTTAAGGACCGATTCGCAAGAGAGATTCTGACTATAAAGACCACCGTAGATCCTTTTCAATTTCTTGTTTTCTCGACATATAAGAGTAAGAAGGGATGTGACATGAGAAGTTGTAATATTCTTCATTTTCAACGAATCCAAAAACTTATCATACTCAGAGACTTCCTCATCAACATCTCTATAAATATCTGAATCACCTTCATCAGAAATTTCATCCAATTGTTCTTCTAGGAGTGTTTCCCAATCAATAGTTTTTACATCAAGAGAATGTTTAGATATTGACTTTTATGTGACAGTTCTCTCAGGTAAATCCAAGCTTTTAGAATCATCTGGTAATTTCTAAACTGGTACGTTATTAGAGATAGACTCGTCCATAATCAGATCACTATAAACACAGACTTATAAGGTCTTTAAACGTGTTTGCCTGCTCTAATACCAATTGAAAAAGCATGGGTCTAACAACCACACCCAATATTTCGATTAGCAATTTGTATGGACAAACTCCGAGTTACTTTACTAGAGAATCAACTAGACAGTAAGACTCAATCTAGATAAAAATATCTCAAGGAGTTATTATCTCAATCTCTCAATTTGATCTATACTCAAGCAAATAGAATCTGCGACTCTTTATCAAAGAGAGATAACTTGGATGGTACCAAAGACCAATATCCAAGTGTCAGTCAATTTAAATCGACAACCAAAAGGTCGGATATTCTAATTGATTGAACAACGCACAACCTGTATTATTTCAATTATATAACAAAATATAATACGGAAAATAAATAACACAGGCACCAAAATTTTGTTAACGAGGAAACCGCAAATGCAGAAAAACCCCAGGACCTAGTCCAGATTAAACATATACTGTATTAAGCCGCTACAGACACTAGCCTACTCCAAGCTAACTTCGGTCTGGACTGTAGTTGAACCCCAACCAATCTCACGCTGATCCAAGGTACAATTATTCTCCTATGTGTCTGATCCCAGCGGGATGCTACGTACTTGATTCCCTTAGTTGATCTCACCCACAGCCAAGAGTTGCTACGACCTAAAGTCGATGACTTTAATAAACAAATCTGTATCACACATAAAAGTCTACAGTAATAGATAAATCCATCTCCCACGAATATACCTATGAGTTTTGTTCCATCTTTTGATAAATCAAGGTGAACATGAACCTGTAGTTGCAGGATTTCCCACACTACACCCTTGTTAAGATTTTGTTATAATCAACTCATAATTGAAGATGAAAAACGACACTTTATTATTTTGATTTCAGAAATGTTTACAGAAATGAAAGAATTCAAGATTACAACACTTCTCTTGAAATTTCTCTCTCCTCAAGACTTTCTTAACTCTCAAAAATACATCATCCTCTTCTGGACACACTGGGTCTATATTTATTGGGTAGCTACATAATGGATGACAGCTAAGTTTCCCCCCTATTTCGGGTTGATTCTGCGATTGTACCGCTATCAGTTACAATGTTCACTCTCGTCAGTTTTGTAACCATCGCAGGATAAACATGCTTTTCTCAAGTTTTCTTCATTCGTCATTTATTGTGTCGCTCTTTTGACTGATTTTGTGACACTCGCAAAGTGTAGTTGATATTTTGGTCCTACATCTTGCCTCTTCTCATGTCTTATTCGCAAAGTGGAGAGGATATGAGAATCTTCAATTCTTCAAAATGCTCGCAGCTTCTCTTCTTCCCATATTTTGTTCTCGACATTGCTCCGTTAATTTAGCTTTAACCGCCTACACGTGTTGTAAATTCATTTTTTTACGGACACGTCTTTACTCAACAGGTTATTCTCATTTGCCTATAAAAGGCATAGTTAAACTTCAAAACTAATTTTCTTCTTCTACTTCTCTATCTTCTTCATCTGTTTATTTTATCTTCCGTCTGCAACTTTTCTTCTTCTTCATATTCTCCTGCTACTGTTCTAATGGAATCATCAAGGTATGTTTTTTAATTACAATCTTTATTTGATTCAATTTTTACTCATATTCTTCAATCTTCTCTATTTGATCCTTCATTAACTCCCGTATTATGTTTTCTCTTCAGTGGAACTATCCCTAACACCCAATCTTCAGGTCAAAACCCTAATGCTCGCAAAAGACTAGATGAGAAGAAGAAGAGAAGTTCTGCGAATGATAAGGTGGTAAGAAACACATCCTATTTCTTAATAACAATATTGTTGCCTCTGTTTCTTATCTAAGTTATTATTCGCAGAATGTCGAGAACATCGCTAATCCTCCCAAAAGATCTCGTCATTTCAAAGCTCTTGAGGCTGATTTCTCCATCCCCATATTAGCATCTGCAAGAGTTACTCCCACACCCTCGCAACTGGGTCCTCTTCCTTTTGTCTGCGAGAACATCGCTGCCAACACCTCTACTTCTTTTGATTCATTGACAAATCAAGATCCTGAAATTGTTGTGACTGAAGTTCCTTCTAGCCCTTTACTGCCTTCAACTGTTGTTTTTCCAAACACTCCTCCTTCTGATAATACAACCATCGCAAATGCCTCAAATCGTTAACTTGCCCTTGTTACCACTTCAACCTCTGCATCTCTTCCTCCATCGAATGAAATCTTAGCTGGAGTTGATATTGCTTTTAAAATTTTATCTAATATTTTAGATGATGCTAGAAAATATTCTATTGACTCTCTCCAATACAAAGCTTGCGAAACTTTGCTTAAATATTTTGGCTCTGATAACACTGCTTCACGAGCATCTTTAGAGAATGAAGTTGAAACTCTGAGAAAAAACCTTCAAGTCAAAATTTCTGAATGCGATACTTTGAACCATATGCTTCGCAACTCTTCTCTTAACTGCGAGAACCTTCGCAGAAAAAATGACGAGCTGAAAGGTACAATTTTCCTGCCTCTAACCTTTTGTTTTTCTGTTTTGCTTTCATATCTTTTGTACTCAAGTCTCCTTCTTAAATTTTTGATTCATATATTAGTTTCAAATCGGACTCGTTTCATGGAGAGACTTAAATTTGAATCTATTGCTGACGAGGCTCTTGTTGAAAGAAATTCTTGGATGGACCAGTATAATAGATTAAATAATCTCTACACATATTCGATCGATCAAATAGATAATCTTACTAAAGAAAATAACCAACTATCGCAAAGTCAAAATTTATTAAGTAACAAGATTACTCGTCTCTCATATTCGTTAACCAAGTCTAACTTGGCGGTAGAATCTTTATCAGATGAAAATAGAACTTTATCCTAAGAGAAACATAGATTTTCAAGCTTGATGGCGATTTCTTCACAACAATTGAGTAATCTACAAAGAATATGGGATAATCAAGAGAAATCTCTTCGTTCCCTTAAAGATGAACTCAAGGAGGTAACTGAATCATCTGATGCTGAGAAGGATAAACTTATCAAGGGTAGGTTAACTCTCAGTTTGAAGGCCAGCGAGCTTCAAGACCAATACTCTCAATTGAAGGAATCTCATTCTTTATTAGCAAAGGAAAACTTGTCTCTACGCACCAGAGAAGAAAACATGAAATCTCGTCTGAAGGGTGTGGTTGGAGATAAATTCGATGACACTATTAATCAATGGGAAAACTGTTTATTTACATTAATTCAAAACTTAACCTCGCAGAAAGAAGGTAGTCAATTGACTACCTCTCTTGTTGACCTTTCTGTCAAATTTTGTGTTATGTTTCTTGCAAAATCTTTGACTGAATGATCTTTTATCACTTTTGTTACTCACAGAATCTGAAAGAAGTCTTCATTCTACCATCGTTGATCTTACTGATAAATTGGATAAAGTTCCCAAAGAAAACAAGACTCTTACTTCCAATTATATTGAAGCTCGCGACAAAGCAGAAAGAAGGCTTGATTATCTCGAGTACTTCAAAAATATAGAGATTAGGAATCGTGACAGAGGTTTTATTCGCAAGGTTCACCTCAGTGTTGAAGTTCTCGTGAACGATATTTTACTCTCCCATTCTCTCCTTCCTGTGTCTGTTCCTCCTTTGAAAGTTGATGATGATGAAATTCCTCTTCCCATGGATAAGGAATTAGAATTTACTGAAGAAGAAAATACCACTCAAGAAGATGATTAAGAAGAGAGAAGTCCTCCTAAAGAAGTATCTATAAGCGGTGAGAAGAATACTGATGAAGATGAAAATTCTGGCAAGAATAACGAATCTGGCGAGACAATCGTCAAATCTTGAATTTCTTTTTTGTTTACTTTGAATATCCTCAAGGAAGATAATGAAATCTTATTTCTCCATTCCCTTACTTGCCCTTCATTATCTTTCTTGAAATGGTGAATTATTTCCTGTGTCTCCTATCTGTGAACTATGTGAAAGTATGAATATTTCTGCGATGTAATTAGTACAACCGCGATGTTCCAAAAATGTACGATGTTATGAATCTGCTTTCTTATATATTCTCTTGCAATGAAAAATCTTTCATGCATCTTAAAATATAATAGTTAATAAATTTTTCTAAGATTATTTTGTTGGTCTTATTTTGCCTTCCTAGTTAAAGGTCTTATTTTGCCACATTTTCTTTCTGCGACAAAATCGCAGGACGTCTTTACATTTGCATGTATCGACCCATTGATCTTGTCTTATCAATTTTTTCAACATCTCTGCGACAATATGATAAGTATAAATTCTCTTGCAAGAATTAAACCTTATGACATTGCCGTCTTGCGATGAAATCGCAGGACGTCTTTACACTTGTTAAATGTAAAAACCCATTGATCTCATCTTAACTTTTCTATTTTGGATTGTTTCCTTTATATAAATTTTGTCACGTGACAATATGACAGGCCTAAATGTTCTTGCGATCATAAAGCCCCATGACATTGCCGTCTTTAGACACTTATCAGCTCCCTAATGGAGGGTGCCGCCCTTATCTTCCCCCTGGTTTCCCCTTTAAGGAGGGCACATCGGTCATACAAGACTAGCTCCTCCCATCCAGATTTGCCAACAACCAGTTGTTTTTCGCAGCCTCTTGTCCTTTATACCTATATATGGCTTATAGTTACAAGACTGCACCCTAAGTGGGGTTTTCTTCGGGCCGAGTGCATCATAGCCAAGACTTTCCAAGGATGGCCAGGGTAGTTTCGTACGCCCCGGGCACCCTTGACTCAACCGTGTACCTCGACACCTTGGTCATACTCTGCACTCCTTAGAAGAGGTTCTTAGTCGTCCAATCAGGGTATAACCTTATATAATTGGAAATCCAAGATCCCTCTCCTGGATAGGTTTTCTTTAACCCCAACATCTGCATAACTCAGGTTCGAGCAGCGGTATAACCTTATCACTGAGTCATGTCAAGAGATACCCCATTATATGACGCACTATTAGGTCTTACATTTGCCTCTTATGAAATTTTATTCGCGAACTAGGGTGCACGCCATATAGGTTCGTCCCATTCTATTAATCTCTGCGAAATTTTATCCTCCATTCTTGCGATTATGCTCGCAGTTCTTGCTTTACTTTATTATCAGGAGAACCTCGCAATCGTAATTTTTTTTTTACAATGTACCTGTATCTCTTATCTTGCAGAAGTTGTCATTGATAATACTTTTTCAGATATAGTATATTCCATGGTCTGTCAAGTCTTTGACCAACATCTCTCCCATCAGGGTCCATTAGTTTGTATGCCCCGGCTCCAACTATCTCTTTAATGATGTATGGCCCATCCCATTTTCTCGCGAACTTTCCACCATTCTCTCGCGAACTTTCCACCATTCTCTCGCTGATAACTTTGTGTTTCTCGCAGCACTAAATCGCCAGGTTGAAATTCACGTTTCTTAACACGTTTGTTGTATGTTGCAAAGTTTTTTCTCTTTTTTCTTCTAATTCATCCAATTTATTTAAAATCATTCCATCACTTAGATTTATTTCCCAAGCCTCTCTTTTTGTTATAGGAATAGCTACTTCTATTGGTAACACAACTTCAACTCCATATGTCAAACAAAAAGGTGACATTCCAGTAGCTTCTCGTCTAGTTGTATTGTAGGCCCATATTGCATTATGCACCTGTTCACACCATGCTCTGTGGTATCCCTCTAGTTTACTTTTTAAGATATCTGCGATTGTATTATTAGTTGCTTCAGCTTGACCATTTGCTTGTGGATATAGAGGAGTAGATTTTCCACACTTTATCTTAAATGCATTGAGTAGCAATTCTATATTCTTCCCTTCAAATTGCTTTCCATTATCAGATACCAACTGTGCTAGGATCCCAAATCTGCAAATTATATTCAAATATGAATGTAAAAATATCTTTATCGCGAATATGTTGTACTTCCTTTACTTCTCCCCATTTTGTGAAATAATCTGTTGCGACAATCAGATATCTTCTTTGTCCAGAACCAGGTACAAATGGTCCCACAATATCTAACCCCCATTTCCCAAAACGTCGTACACTTGTTGAAGATGATAATGGTGCTCCTGGTGCATGTATCTTCTTTCCATATCGCTTGAAATCTTCGCAACGCCTTGAGAGTTGTTTTGCATCTTCATGCATATATGGCTAGTAATAGCCTTGCATTTTTGTTCTATATGCCAAAGATCTTCCTCCACTATGATTTCCAGCATCACCACTATGTAACATCTTTAATATTTTTTGTCCTTCCTCCCTCGTCAAACATCTTAGCAATGGTCCACTAAAAGATCTGCGATATAGTACCCCTTATCTTAGCTTATAATTGGTTGCCCTACTTTTTAATTTATGTGCTTCCAATCGATTTCTTGGGATTTCTCCTCTTTCCAAATATGCATGAATATCTGCTCGCCAATCTGTAATGTTGTTCTATAATTCCTCTTCGCCAACTTCAACCATCATCACATCTTCTTCTTCCTTTTTTTCCTTGTCTATCGCTGGTGTAAAAAGTGTTTGGATTTTTATGCATCTCGCAGCTGGATTTGTCATCATACTAGATATGAAAGCAAATGCATCTGCGAGCCTATTATCTTTCCTTGATATGTGTCTCCATTTTATTTTTGGAATTCTCGCAGATAATTCTTCGACTAACCTTTTATACTTTCTTAAAGATGGTTCATTTGTTGTGTATTCTCCTTTTATTTGGCGAATAACCAACTGTGAATCACTGGTGATTCTAGCATTTTCTAACTTCATTTCTACTGCAAACTTTAAAGCATGAATCACGGCCTCATATTCTATTTTATTATTAGTGGATGCAAATTCCAATCTAAATGAAAAAGCTGATTTTTCTCCTTCTGGTGAAATAAAAATAATTCCAATCCCATTTCCTTCCCTATTTGATGATCCATCCACCAATATCTCCCATATGTCGGGTTCGGTTAATAGTTCTTTTGGATCTCCATGTCCCTCTTCTACATCCATCATTTCTTCCACAACTTCATCATCTTCTAAGGGAAACTCAGCTAAGAAGTCTGCGATAACTTGTGACTTTGGCGAGGATAAAACTTCATATTGAATATCAAAGTGTCCAAATTTTGCATTCCATCTCTCAACTCTGCCTGATCTTTTTGAATTTTTCATTACTGACTCAATTGGCACTTTTGTTAACACTTTGACCTTATGTGCTTGAAAGTAGATGCGAAGCTTAAAAGTTGCATGTACCAATGCTAGAATCAGTTTCTCAATCTTTGAATAATTTCTCTCTGCAGAATTGAACGTTTTGATGATGTAATAAATTGGTTTTTCTACCCCTGCATCTACTCGCAGCAACACAACACTTAGCGCATATGTGGTTGTTGCGAGATAAATCAATAGTTCTTCTCCCGGTTCAGCTTTCTGTAAGATAGTTATGTTCATTAAATGTTCTTTTATCCCTTGAAAAGCCTTTTCATACTTATCTGTCTACTTGAATTTTTTTCCCTTCTTGAGTATATCGAAAAAATGTTTGCACTTGTCTGAAGATCGCGAAATGAATCTTCCTAGCGAGGCTAAGAGTCCATTCAATTTTTGCACATCTTTTACCGTCGTAGGCGTTGGCATATCCCGAATTGCTTGTACTTTTTCCGGATCAACTTTATTCCTTCTTTTGATACAATGTACCCCAGAAATTTTCCTGAAGTTACTCCAAAAGTACACTTATCGGGATTCACTTTAATATTAAATTGCCGCATTTGATCGAAAATCTCCTTCAAATCTTGCACATGATTCTCAGCTTCTTTGCTTTTGATCAGCATATCATCTACATACACTTCTAATGTTTTGTGGATCCACTTTGCAAACACCTTCTCCACCATTCTTTGATACGTTGCACCAGTATTTCGTAAGCCAAATGGCATCTTTGTATAACAATATAATCCTCTTGGAGCAAAAAATGCGGTATGTTCTTGATCTTCCTCAGCGAGAGGGATTTGATTATATCCATCCAACGATGATATTCTAGCATTTCCCGCTGATGATTCAACCATCTGTGGGATATCTGGTAATGGAAAACTATATTTAGGACAAGCCTTGTGGTAGGCTCGGAAAGATACCTACTACTATGTATACTGCAAGTGCACAGTGTCTATTGCAGGAAGGGCAAATACAGGTCGAACCACAGAGACTTGGTGAGTGTAAGTTGAAGTTTTTGCTCTTTCTAAACTGATTTAAATAAAAGTAACCAAAAGAGTTTGTTTTGTCGGTATGACGAAATGATTTTTAAGTGACTGAAATAATAAAAGTAAATAGAAGAAAATAACACAGGGTGTAAACACTGAGAATGAGGATACTAGAGATTTCAAATCCACTACTAACCTACAATATGCATTTAATTTATGATGTTATTCTTGTCCTTATAGCAGATTCAAGTTTACCTTGTATCTAAGGTGTTTCTCCAATGGATAAATTAATCACAACTAAAATATTTCTCCAAAGCATTAACTGTCTAGTTACAAAGACAACTAATCTAAGGATCAATAATATTTTTAAGCATGAGTTGCAGCATAATCAACATAGTGATATTCTAACTACAATGGATACATGGCATACATTGTGAGAGCAAAATATTGACAAACTTGGATTAAATTATATCTTAAACAATTTCAAACATTCAAGAATAACTCACAAAGTATGAATGACATATCAGTAGGCTAGAGCTTCATCTAAACTCTAGCAAAGAGTTTTAGAACATACTGAAAATGGAAATGGAATTGTACTGATCGAAAATATGGTGTGTGTTATGGTCTAGAGAGAACCCCTAGCTGCCCCCCCCGCTCTCCTTTCTGGAAGAAGAGATTGAGCGTATTTATAGGGTAAACGCCCGACCATTTCTTCATGGAAGCATCACTCCCATGTGCATCTTCTCCTCCCACTAGCTGCTTCTGCTGGCTCCTCACTCACTTCCACGAGTTGTTGTCAGCTGCCCATGTTGTATTCTTCCACCTCGAGCTCTCAAAACAAACACATTCCCCTTCACGTGCTCACCATCATTGCTTGAGACTGCAACAGCCCATGCATCATTGGCTTCACGTGCTCTATCTCGAGACTCTCTTTACGTTTCTTCTCGTTATCAACAAAACAATAAGCTGCCAATAGCTCGCCCATACTGCTCGGTCCATGTGCTCCTCACGTTCTCCGACAAGCCGAGCATCCTTCCATTTCCTCATTTCTTTACAGCAGTCAACTCCATTCCCCGTACAGCTCATCATTCCTTGGCAGCATTCCCGTCGAGCTCCATCACGTTCATGTTCTATTTTGCTTTCTTTACTCTCCACGAGCTTCACTTTCTCATCATTCTTCCCATGCGCATCAACAGGTTGAATCATCACCACTAACTCTCACTTCTCCTTTGTTTCTTCACAGCATCATTGTCACGGTCACTGAGTTCTTCTTCCGACAACCCGTGCATCATCTCATCACTCATGGCAGCAGTTAACAGCCCCCGACAACCCGTGCTGTCTCCTTCTTTCATCACGTTACTGCCATGATTTCGAGCTCTCTCCTCTTCACTACCAACTTCTACTACCATGCATGAGCCATGTTACTCCAATAGCCGTGGCTTCCCTGAACTTGCTCAAGCCGTCCGTCTCGTATCCCTGAACTTGCCTGAGCTCGAGCTCTATCAACTCTCAATGTAGACTCGATGGAGAAGATGATTGTGCCCTGAGTGAAACCAGCAGGTGCCTTTAACAATATTTAAATCCTGACATCCCCTTAAGTAAAAGACCGAACTTCCTTTAGCAATTTCCTTTGAATAAGGACACCCCTTAACAAGATGACTGCCCCTTAATGTTCAGTGGTGGTGCCCCTTAACAATTCCCAATCAAGTGTCAGTCTTGGAGGACTGACAGTTTAGTTCCGACTCCGTTCTTGTTTCGGTCATAACTTCTTCATACGAACTCCGAATGACTCCGTTCTTTCGCCGTTGGCTTCGCCTTCTCGTTCTCAATTCATCCAAGCTTTATTTGGTACCTAAAAACACAAAGTTAATTAATACAAATATTTATTCTTGAAAACAGAGAAAATACAGAATTTGGGATAATATCTGATTTTAAAGCGCAAAAGATGAGCTAAATGCCAATAAAAAGGTGTAAAAATATGCACTATTTGGCACTCATCAAATACCCCCAAACCTGAATTTTACTTGTCCTCAAGTGAAACAGAAATTAAGAAATCCTAACTATACCACTGTCGCTAGTCTCTCGAATGCATTTAGCGTATGCACTAAGCCTTTAAACCCCTAGGTGTCCCTAGTGGACGAGTTGTAGTCTCGTGAGGGCCTATTAGAGATGTACCCACAAAACCTTCTCCAACTTCAGAGCGTAAAAGAGTCCCAAGCATCCAAGGAGCTATGAGGACATAGAATTTCTGCATGCTAGTAACTCGAAGTTAGAACTACCAAAGAACGCATTCTCATCCTTAAGAGTTGAGCGAGAAATAACCATACCATATGAAAGAATTCGGGTTCGAGAATAATCACAAGCCTCGACTTCTGCCTCACCAATAGGGTTTTATGATAATTGCACTCAATAGGGTTTTTAGTCTCTCATGTGTGCAGACATGAATAAAGAGAGAAATCCTGCACACGTTGATGGTGGGAAGGAGAACCTTCCGAAATAATTTCTGGAGACTCCACAGAATTGTGGACAAAAAGAATCTTTTTTTGATGATCTCTAAGAAAGGAAATCAACCATTAGCAGGGATGGGAGTACTCACTTACCTTCACATCCGATCGGCAATCAACACCACTCTCACAACATCCATAGAAATGTCTTCAATCTTTGGTCTTCAACTGTTGATGATGAACTTATGAACTTCAAAAACTTACAATTTGTAACTTATCTCTTCAATTTCCTTGTTGATTGGAATTTTCTTCTTGAATTATTCTTCTTTACCATGGTGGTATCAAAACTAAACTAAGAAAATAAACTTCAATATTATTTTTGATTTTTTTTTTTTTTTTTTTTTATTAAACATGAAATGAAAATAAAAACAAAAACAATGAAACTACTAACTCCATGGATGAAGGACTTTATCACTCAATTCTTCACAACTTGTGTTGTCTTGATTTCATAAACTTCACTAATTCTCATGTTCTTTTCTTTTCTTTGCTTTGCTCTTGTAAAATACCTCTTCAAATGTGTATATAATTCTGCTCTTTGTATTGTATTGTTGCATGTAAACCTTGGACTAATTTTTGATGTTACTATGCTCGTTGATGATGTGTTTCTATGGATCTGTTGATGTTGTTGAGAGAGAGAGTGATGCTAATTGCTCATCGAACTACAAGAAGGAGTTTTCATCTTTAAACGTCACCCTCATGATTGACAAAATTAGCACTCAAGAGATCAAAAATAGTGCTGAAAGTGGTGCGAAGTTGGGTAGCTCACCATTCCTACCCGGAATTGACGTACGGTGACACACACTCTAAAAGATTTTTTAGAAAGTCACAAATTGAAGGTCGATGCCTCGCTTGATGTAAAAATGGGTAGTCTCCACTATGGGTGATCACAATTCTACTACCGAATTTCTTTACAGCACCTAATTCGCCCTCCGGCATGGCTAAATCCAACTTTAACGCTTTAATAACCTAAGAAACCCGATTGTGTTCTCCGGCACTTCCAAGTTCAGCTATTTCGGTCAGACTCTCTATGTAAACATAGCTAGAAGCATACTAGTGACTCTAAGATCTAAAAGTTGGAGGTTTTATGCAAATATTTGCAAAAGATTTTTTTTTTTTTTTTTTTTTTTTTTATAGAAGACTAAAAACTCTATATGAAAAACACACCCCCAAACCTAAATCTAACATTTTCCTCAATGTTTCAAAGGATGATAAGAACACATATCAAGAGAACAAGGCTGGGCAGATTTAAAGGAAAGAGATTACCCGATGCAGAAAGGGTGGTGCTAACCATAATTGAATGAATGCTTTGAAAGCAAACAATATGAGCGCAAGACAAAAAGTTTGGTTAGCACACAAAAATATCAAGATGATTCAAAATTTACCTACTAGATTATACAATGATGACTCACCATACACCAACAATCTAAAAAGTTGAGGATCAACCCAAAAGACGGAGTGCGAAAACATCAACAGCCTTACACAATTATCATAGGACATCAATGCAAGTGAGACTGCATATGTGAATGAGTTACCCCCAAACCTAGATTTTTCAACAGATATACTTTTGGGTACAAAATCTAACAATTTCAGGGGTTCATCACGCAGAAGGTCTAGCTCAAAATGGGCTTTGTTCGGGATGGGAAGAGAAACATCAATGCATTCCAAATGTGGCTCTTCAAAGGTATTATACTTAGCAGAAAAGTAATCCAAAAGGATTTGAGAGGCACACAGTTCCAATCCTAGATTAGGTAATCTTAGAAAATTTGGTTTTACAATTTTGTTACAAACAATATCTAGGTTGGGTGCAATAGTTTCAGTCTGTGACTTAGGTAGGAGAGTAGGTACTTCTAAGTTGCTCATATGGATGAGGTCAAGAGTACCATTATCATTAATTACATCAACATCTCCTAAATCATCTACAAGTGTTACAACATGCTCACATTCATAAAACAATTGTACAAGCCCAAACTCGGTATCAAAATCACAAGTATATGGAATATCAGAAGAACTATCATTCATTAAGGTCAAGGCAGAGAAGCCTAATGTCTCTGAACCCAAAGGCTCGACAATATTTTCATTAAAAGCATGTTCTTCTAACATAACATCATCATCATCACAGAAATGCATTTCCCTATTCAAAATTGTAATATTTCTAGTCCCTTCATTTAAAACAGGTTCATATACAATATCAGTTGCACGAGTAGGACTAGGCATACTATTTTCACAATGCAATTCATTAGGGCTAACATTCATTTCATCCTGAAATTCCTCTCTCTCCTTATTTAGTGCATCACAGATTTGACTCATTTTGAGTTCTAAACTCGCAAATTTTTGATTCATTTCTAAAATTGCATTAAGTTGCTCAACGGAAGGAGAGTCTTCAACATTAGGAAATTCATAATCAATGCTATATGGTTTATCATGCAATACACTCCTAGCATTATTTTGTTCGATGAGTCCGAGATTTTCCTCCACAGATTGAGAAGTACAAAATTGTTCAACTTCCCACTATGGTGGATGATACATGTGTGCATGGTCATTAGGGTATATAAAAGACTGATCGCAACCTTGAAAAGGTTGATTATGGTCCCAATGACTATCAGCTTTGTATTCTGTCGGCATTTCATATTTTGGATTTTCACGATAGTATCTAGATTGCCTAAAATCATGCAAAATATAGCAATTCTCAGCAGGATGGTCTAAGCCTCCACATAAGGTACAAGCATAGATTTCAGATTGCATTTCTAAAGATGTGATTTTAGCTTCTAACTGATCCAAAAGTGATGATTGTGAGAGTTGGGCACTGTAAAGATGTTCATTTTCACCCTGTGATGGATGATACATGTGTTCATAGTTATTAGGGTTCATGTGTTGATGCTCAGGACTGTGAAAATGTCCATAATAATCCCTATAACTATTGACATCATGGTCTATGGGAGGTTCATAACGTGCAACATGCCCGTAAGCAAGTTCTCTAATTGATTTGTTTTCATCCCCACCTGCAGACCAAAATCCTGACATGATCTCTAACTAGCACTAGGCTTGTTGCAGATTTGTGTCAATGTGCACAAGAAAATACAACCAATTTTTTTTTTTTCAAGCCCGTTCTCTAATGACCTCGGGTATACACTAGAAAAACAAAATAAAAGAAGAAAAATCCTAAACGGAAGGAAAGTTCTATTCAATCGCAAACAAGGCTGACTCCACCACAGTAAATCTATTGATTTCTAGCAAACAAAAAGCATGATGGCTCCACTTAGATTGTTTTCTAGACCAGCTTCTAATCCTTCGAAAGGGAATTCGTTACAATCTGAGCAAACCCCTCTGGAATCAATCTGAGTTTAAGTGAATTGAATAGAGGCGAGGGAAGCTGCTGGATCTTTGATACCCAAGGCCTCACCGTATTCCAAGGCGGCGCAGTCACGCATTCAATTCACAGAAACCATCATGAACTTCGGAGTATGCCTAAAGAGTAACCAATATTTTTCGATTGGCTTTCCTACTAAGCTCGTTACCTTATAGGTCTCGTTCTATTCAAAATTTTAAAGCTTAGGTTCGCGTATGTATCGTTTTCCTAAGTCGGGCAAGAAGAGAACGGTGATGAAATCCGAACCCTTATCTTGTATGGCCAGTCCTTGCCCTTTACTAGGAAAATAAAAGCATCCGTATTCAAGTCCTCGACATATATTCACACGAAGGAATACAGTAACTCGCTAACAGGGGATTCGCGAGTGTTTCGACAAATTTACCTCCCGTACCTGACGGGGGATGAACCGTTGTTGTCGACTCGGGCCACGACTCCTATGTCATGAACGAACCCGAGGGGCCAAGGTGATATTGTAATCACCGTCCTTCTCTGCAAACAATTTGATATTTAATACTACCCTTCCGTAGAGTTTAAAAATAAAAATAAAATAATGTCCAAGTCCAAAGTCCAAAAAGATAGAATGCAAAAGAAATAGAAAATTACAAGAATAGAGAAATCCTAATACAATCTAAAAATAAATAAATAAAATAAACTCTCTTCTTTTTTTTTTAAAAAAAAAAAAAATCTTCTTCTTTCGCCCCTTTAGCTTCGCCTTTTACTCCAAGACTTTTAAATATTCACCAAAAGCTTTGGCAAATTTTCTTTCGCTCCGAATTCCAAATTCTGTAAGGAAAAGACAAAAATAACAAAACGTAAAGAAGAACATGTAATTAAAAAAAAAAAAAAAAAATTTTTTTTTTTTATTATATATATATATATATATTTTTTTATTATGTATATATATTTTTTTTAATTTTTTTTTATATATAAAAAAAAGAACCAATACAATGAGATGCAGGATGATGATGATGCAAAGTTTCCTAAACTACAGCTAATGGATATGTTACTAAGCTACAATATGATTATGCAAAAATATGTAAACAAATGGACTGACTAAACTAAATTACAACAGTACGTCTACAGATTGAATTTTTTTTTTGAACAGTAAAGAAAGAAACCTCAGCTACAACAGTAACCTAGTCCCAAGACAACGGCGCCAAAAACTTGGTAGGCTCGGAAAGATACCTACTACTATGTATCTTTGCAAGTGCACGAGTGTCTATTGCAGGCGGGGCAAATACTGAGTCGAACCACAGAGACTTGGTGAGTGTAAGTTGAAGTTTTTGCTCTTTCTAAACTGATTTAAATAAAAGTAACCAAAAGAGTTTGTTTTGTCGGTACGAAGAAATGATTTTTAAGTGACTGAAATAATAAAAGTAAATAGAAGAAAATAACACAGGGTGTAAACACTGAGAATGAGGATACTAGAGCTTTCAAATCCACTACTAACCTACAATATGCATTTAATTTATGATGTTATTCTTGTCCTTATAGCAGATTCAAGTTTACCTTGTATCTAAGGTGTTTCTCCAATGGATAAATTAATCACAACTAAAATATTTCTCCAAAGCATTAACTGTCTAGTTACAGCACAACTAATCTAAGGATCAATAATATTTTTAAGCATGAGTTGCAGCATAATCAACATAGTGATATTCTAACTACAATGGATACATGGCATACATTGTGAGAGCAAAATATTGACAAACTTGGATTAAATTATATCTTAAACAATTTCAAACATTCAAGAACAACTCACAAAGTATGAATGACATATCAGTAGGCTAGAGCTTCATCTAAACTCTAGCAAAGAGTTTTAGAACATACTGAAAATGGAAATGGAATTGTACTGATCGAAAATATGGTGTGTGTTATGGTCTAGAGAGAACCCCTAGCTGCCCCCCCGCTCTCCTTTCTGGAAGAAGAGATTGAGCGTATTTATAGGGTAAACGCCCGACCATTTCTTCATGGCAGCATCACTCCCATGTGCATCTTCTCCTCCCACTAGCTGCTGCTGCTGGCTCCTCACTCACTTCCACGAGTTGTTGTCAGCTGCCCATGTTGTATTCTTCCACCTCGAGCTCTCAAAACAAACACATTCCCCTTCACGTGCTCACCATCATTGCTTGAGAATGCAACAGCCCATGCATCATTGGCTTCACGTGCTCTATCTCGAGACACTTTTCACGTTTCTTCTCGTTATCAACAAAACAATAAGCTGCCAACAGCTCGCCCATACTGCTCGGTCCCTGTGCTCCTCACGTTCTCCGACAAGCCGAGCATCCTGCCATTTCCTCATTTCTTTACAGCAGTCAACTCCATTCCCCGTACAACTCATCATTCCTTGGCAGCATTCCCGTCGAGCTCCATCATGTTCACGTTCTATTTTGCTTTCTTTACTCTCCACAAGCTTCACTTTCTCATCATTCTTCCCATGCGCATCAACAGCTTGAATCATCACCACTAACTCTCACTTCTCCTTTGTTTCTTCACAGCATCATTGTCACGGTCACTGAGTTCTTCTTCCGACAACCCGTGCATCATCTCATCACTCATGGCAGCAGTTAACAGCTCCCGACAACCCGTGCTGTCTCCTTCTTTCATCACGTTACTGCCATGATTTCGAGCTCTCTCCTCTTCACTACCAACTTCTACTACCATGCATGAGCCATGTTACTCCAATAGCCGGGGCTTCCCTGAACTTGATCAAGCAGTCCGTCTCGTATCCCTGAACTTGCCTGAGCTCGAGCTCTATCAACTCTCTATGTAGACTCGATGGAGAAGATGATGGTGCCCTGAGTGAAACCAGCAGGTGCCTTTAACAATATTTAAATCCTGACATCCCCTTAAGTAAAAGACCGAACTTCCTTTAGCAATTTCCTTTGAATAAGGACACCCCTTAACAGGATGACTTCCCCTTAACGTTCAGTGGTGGTGCCCCTTAACAATTCCCAATCAAGTGTCAGTCTTGGAGGACTGACAGTTTAGTTCCGACTCCGTTCTTGTTTCGGTCATAACTTCTTCATACGAACTCCGAATGACTCCGTTCTTTCGCCGTTGGCTTCGCCTTCTCGTTCTCAATTCATCCAAGCTTTATTTGGTACCTAAAAACACAAAGTTAATTAATACAAATATTTATTCTTGAAAACAGAGAAAATACAGAATTTGGGATAATATCTGATTTTAAAGCGCAAAAGATGAGCTAAATGCCAATAAAAAGGTGTAAAAATATGCACTATTTGGCACTCATCACCTTGTTTAAATCTGTGAAATCTATAGAAATTCTTATCCCCTTGTTCTTCTTTGGGACCACTACCATATTTGCAATCCACTCTGGATATTTTGCTTGCCTTATGATTCCCGCGTCGAGCATCTTCTATAATTCTTCTTCTATCTGAGAATGATATGTTGTTGCGATTTTCCTTATTCTTTGCTTAAATGGTCTTATATTTTTGTTGATTTCTAATTTATGACATGCTATTGATGGATCTATCCCTGGCATCTCATCCATGCTCCACGCGAAGATATCTTTATATTCTCGCAAGAGATTTATAGTTCTTTGTTCCTCATCTACCTCCATTCTAGTCCCAATTTTCAGCATTTTAGGCTCTTATTCACTCCCAATATTTACTTCCTTTATTGGTTCTGCTACAATATAACTGGCTTCAGGTTCTCCCATTGGTGTTGGTGTTTTCATAACTCTCGCGAGTTCATCTCCTTCTCGCGAGGTTTCACTGGGTATTCCTTTTCCTTCTTTTGCTCTTATCATGTAAACTTTAAATTCTTTCTCCTTTTTTGTTTCTCTCTCCAATTTTCTGCGAGCCTTTTGCAGCTTTGGACGTTCTTCACAATTTCTTACTTCAATTTGGCAACACAATTTCGCAAAATCTGTGTCTCCTCTAATTTCTCCAATTCCACTGGGTGTAGGAAACTTGATGCATTGATGCAACGTTGATGCTATAGCCTTGATTGCGTGTATCCATGGTCTTCCTAATACCATGTTATACGGTGATTCTACGTCTACCACACATAACGTTATTTGTGTTTCAATCTCCCCTAGTGGAATTCATACCACTATTTCGCCTTTAGGTTTTGTTAAAGACTTTCCAAAGCCATGAACATGATATGTTGAATAAGACATTTCTTCATCCTTATATTTCATTTTCTGGAAAGTATGATAAAATATTATGTCTAAAGAACTTCCTGCATCCACTAAAGTTCTATTCATAGCCCATTCTTCTGCAAATTTTATTGATTTCTTCTTTCTCATTGGTATAGTGGATACTGTGACTACCAATGGAGATGTATGACTTAGATTTTCTTCTGGTATTTCTGCTGCTGTAAATGTGATTTCCTTCTTTTCCCAATCTTTCAATGGTGATATTTTTTCCACCGTCATAATTTTCCTTCCTTCAAAATCCCGTTTGTGTATCTTCCCCTTAATATTTTTATGAAATCTATCAATCATTGTTCTCGTTAACATACTACACTCCAATTTTCTACAATCTTTTTTGATTCTAATCATCCTTCCTTTAAATATCTCATTGATTTTTTTTTCTGATTTTCTTAATCTTTGAACAATTCTTATCTTCTTCTTCACCTTTTTCTATGATTTTGCTAATTCAATCCCTGTTTCGGGCGCCAAAATGTAGTTGCAGGATTTCCCACACTACACCCTTGTTAATACTTTTCTATAATCAACTCATAATTGAAGATGAAAAACGACACTTTATTATTTTGATTTCAGAAATGTTTACAGAAATGAAAGAATTCAAGATTACAACACTTCTCTTGAAATTTCTCTCTCCTCAAGACTTTCTTAACTCTCAAAAATACATCATCCTCTTCTGGACACATTGGGTCTATATTTATAGGGTAGCTACATAATGGATGAAAGCTAAGTTTTCCTCCTATTTCGGGTTGATTCTGCGATTGTACCGCGATTAGTTACAATGTTCACTCTCGTCAATTTTGTAACCATCGCAGGATAAACATGCTTTTCTCAAGTTTTCTTCACTCGTCATTTATTGTGTCGCTCTTTTGACTGATTTTGTGACACTCGCAAAGTGTAGTTGATGATATTGCGGTGATGCTTGCTGGGAAGTGTTGTTAATCTCGCAAAGAAGTATTGTATCGATATTCTGGTCCTATAGAACCAATTGATAAAACCATATTTATATTCTCGAAGAACAGCTCAGCTTTATCAATTACCTCACAATAAACTTAATCGACAAAGCGAAAAAGAATATTGAGAAATCACAAGCGATGAGACAAAGTGTTTGTGACTACTTTTATATCTTTCCTATCAGAGATAGAAATCTCAAGCCAATTATTCCAATTGTACTCATACAATAGAAGAAGCAAGATCTGAATACTCAACTACAAGAAAAGTAGTATCGGTCTGGCTTCACAATCCTAATGAAGTCTTTAAATCGTTAACCTGGTTTTAGAAGAAGAAAACCAAAGGTTAAATGAGAATCGACTCTAGATTATAACAACTAGTATCACACATAATGTGTGGGGATTAGGTTTCCCAATTGCCAGAGTTCTCCCTTATATAGTATTCAAATCAGGGTTTGCAATCAATGTTAGCTTAGTAACAAAGCATTCAATATTAACCGTTAGATGAAAACCTGATTAGATTCAAGCTAATATTTATCAACCGTTAGATCGAAAAATATATCTTGTTATACACACATGTACTTGACGTTTTTAGGTTTGTGTAACAATACCCAAACTTGTACATTAGTTGGTTCAACAATAGTTAACCAAATGGTTAGTCATATGATAACTTTCATATCAACCATATTCTTCTTCACCATAACTAGTCCAAATGACTCAAATGAACTAGTTAGAGAGTTGTTCAATATCAAGGAAATCTCATCTACTACACAAGACACAATTGAATAAAAAACGATGTGATTCACTCGAATCGATTCATGAACTATAAAGACACGGTTTGCAATAACATTCTTAAGTTTATTAAGATAAGTTCACAAATATCGTTTTTAGACATAACCTACTCAAGTTCGCGGACTTAAGTTCCCGGACGGAGTTCACAAACTCCAGCAGAATTTCTCGTCTTCTAGAACTTCGTCAGTTCGTGGACTGAGTTTGTATGCTGAGTTTGCGGACTGAGCTCACCCATTACTCCATTTTCACTTGATCAACAAAGATTGCAAACTTCGGTTCAAGCAATAAGGACTTATACATATATGTGTTACCACAACAATGCTTATATCATCCAATGGTTATATTGTCTAAGCTCTCATTTCAATTATTGAAACATTCTCAAAGGGCGTTATATAGTTGTTATTCATAAACTATTTTTCGTCAGAGCAATTTCCAAAATGATTGAAACATAACATGACTTTCGTCACTAGGTAAAGATGATCTTGGTTAAAGCGAAAGCTTTACCAACACATATTTTGAGAAATATATAAGCGAGATATACTGAGCTCGAAATATCCACATGTGTATAATCTAAGTCTATGTAGCAAAACAACTTTTGTCTCAAGATAGGAAATATAGTAGATATACTTTTGAGTGATAGATAAGTTCAAGTCTCTACATACCTTTTAGGCAATGAAGATCCACTGGTTCCTTGAGTAGTCCTTCGCCTTGTATGATGATCACCATGGAGTTCTTGAGCCCAACTACACTTTCTATCCTAGTCCGAGACCTTTGCTATAATAAACTAGAAATCAAAGACTTTATATTTTTAATCACTAATATTGACAAACATGCTTGAGATAGCAATGCAGGCGAGCTCGACCGAGCAATTCTCTAACATTATCTAATATTTACATGAGGAGAAATCCATTGACAAACCCTCATTTCAAAAGATATTACAGTTCCTTGATATTTGTTAGATGAGAACACAAGGATGGTTTAGATTAACTCACCCTATTGGAGAAAATCTGGATAGGCCCGCGTCCCAAAAGATACTCGGCGTCTTTTTTCTCTCTCTTCAGTATATTTTGTAGTTTATCACTGGAGAAGAGTTTGATTATTAAGGATTTTTTGTTCTGTTTGTGTATAATAAAATTTGTATGATTAAAAACACGTAAACCCATGAGCCCCTTTTGTGTTTAATTTTTTTCCACTTAAATTAGACAAATTTATATGATCAAAAACACATAATCTTCTCAGATTCATCAAATGCCAATAACAAATATTTGAGTGACTACTCCACTCCATTGTCAAGTGATTTTCGGTGAAACAATTAATCATAAATTTGATATTTTATGTTCCTAACGGGTTTTAAGTCACAAATTTTCTTTTCTTTTTGAAACGAACATCAAAGTGATGAATCTATTGAATTCTACCAAATGGGATTAGGGTCAGTACAGATTCTCTAAACCCTCTTCTTTCCATCCTTCCCCCAATAAATGATGAATCAAATAAAACATATTTCCTCAAACTCAATTTTTTCTTCTAAATCAATGTTAAAAACTCATAAAACCAACATAAATATCATAATTTTCAGTTCTATATCACTTGCACAAATTATCAATTCTAACGGATTGTGTTTCCGCAACAATCTCACAACCACATAACTATATGAATATGAAGCATTCAATTAAAATGGGGTGAGACGATTATTCCCCATTCATATATACAAACCATCAAAAGATAATCAATCTTCATAGGCCAACCACGGTGGAAGAACAACATTTGAGTTTAAATTGCTGCAACCATGGAACATCAACTCAAGCACTAAACTTTAGAAAAATAAAAAAAGATGGACTCATGGTTAAACAAATTTTTCACTATGGGTAGTAAATATATCCGAGTTTACCCTATTAGGGTGAATTAATATGAATCATCCCTGTGTTCTCAACTAGCGACTATCAAAGGACTATAAGACCTCATCAAATGAGGGCATGCCAATGGATTCCTCTTCTATTTACATTATCGTGTAAAACTTATGAATTTAATTTTGTTACCATAGCTTTTAATTTGTCACGTGACCTAAAACAATCCAAGAGTTGGCATGGCTCAAAATTTTCCTCGCCGTCCAAACACTTCATATTGACTCTGAATTTGGTACTATAAACCTGAGTGGTGGACTTATCTCTCACATTTAACCCTAACCCTTCCAATAAGAAAGTTCTTATAGTCACTTCGTGTTGCTAAATAAGCGTTTAGACTTTATATACAAGACAAAAGCTTCCTTAAGAATCTCATTTTGCTTCACTAAGATCTCCTTATAATGGTACCAATGATACATTATTAATCAAAGAGAATTAATAAATTAACCTAGTAAACCATATTAGAAGTCGTGTATGTTTGGTTAAATTAATTTTTTGCTTAATTCGGAGGACCAGAAGATACAAATTATTTATTTTTTAACTAAAAGAAATTTATTTAAAGAGTTAATGAAGTACATGACGCACTAGGAGGAGAATTTAATGCATATTGTTTAAACTTTCAAACTCCAGCATGTTTAGCAATGTTTGCTATCTTATTCATCTCTTTTGGTAGATGGTGACATGAACACGAGCTAAATTATTTAATGACTTGATTAATGTATTTAACTTAACTATGAAGTCTCCAATATATATTTAGGTTTCCATTATTGATAGCATCAACCACCAGTTTAGAGTCGAGATCGAAACGAATTATCTCCAAAGATTAATTCATTTTCCCAGCATACTCCTTCCAAAGACCCCTACATGCCGCCTGCTCAACACTCTATGATTGGTTCCGAAAGATGCATTTTGTTCCTTGATGTTTACCTGTAAAATTTAGAAGAATTAATCCAATGCCACATGTTTTCATAACATCATTTTAAGAGCCGTCATTATTTACAGTAAGGGCGCCCAATTGAGGAACTAACCAGAGGAGGTTACTACAATTTTGTTTAGTTTCTTTTATCCGAGTAATAACATATTTGTTATTATGTTCATTAGTAAATTTTCTGCATCTGAAAGAGATCTTATCTTGGGAGTTGTCGTTATTCTGAAACACTTTCTAGCACCTTTCAGACCATATACACCATGTTATGATACCTCACTTAACTAGCTCTGACTCATAAATCTGATTTTGGTTAAGACTATCAAACCAGCTACAAACCTAGTCTCCTAGATTGGAACTCTATCGCTCCACAATTATCCCACAGCCTGAGTAGTTTACCAGACTGCCTAGTATAGCAAATGAATTATTTTTGTTATACACCAAAAATCGGCCTAATAGGGTGACCGATTATTGGGGTGGATATCAAGTTACAAACTAAAAAGTATTTTGTCTTATATGGACTTATGTGCACTCCCCAGTAATCTGGTAATGTTATTAACAATGCTGCCACTTCACTTGAATGGTTTTAGATGAGGGAATCATTTTTTTATACAAAAAAATTGATCACTTCATCAAAAGATGACATTTTGAGTGGGATCTTACTTCTAATGTTAAAGGATAATATATTTGATTATCTAACTCCGGATACAAATCCACCACATGCAAAATAAAATAGTGACACTAGATGGCTTACCCTACTATTATCTTGATATATTATGCCTATGAGCAAATTTGATTAACTACTTGTTAGCCACTTTGTTACATACTCAACGAATAAAAATTGTATTATCAGTATATAACACTGTCTAAAAGACTCAAAGCATCAATCCGAATGGTTTTATTTTCCTTGGCTATGGTAGTTGTTGCATTGTTGTGCAATGCATATAAGAATCGGATCAATGATAATGTGTATGACCTGTAAGTTTATGCAATATTTTTTTTGCCCCCAGGAATGTAAGAAACTCTGCTTGCTCTGAGTTTGATACCCCTTCGACATCCAACGTTCTTTGGAAGTATAAGGAGTAAAAATTTTCTATAGAAGCCTAGTAAGTTTTAAGATGATTGCTTTTATAGTTGTAGTTCTTGGGTGTGGGTATATGTTTCGAAACTGATCATGTTCGCATTTTGTCTTCCAAATACTCACGGCTATAACCATTACCAGATTCAGCCATTCTCCATTGGGACGCAACTGACTGTCTTGTGTTATCCATTTTTCAAAAATAGTAAGGATGTATGATCTTCGACTGTGCAGTATCTTGTTTCCTCCAGGTACCTCTGTCCATACTTCCCTTGAAAAAGAACAGGTGAATAGAACATTACATGTGCTCTCATCTAGATGCTTGCAGAGAGGACATAACTTGTTGATATGACTACAAATCATAGATAGTCTTTCTATTGTTGGAAGGTTGTTAGTAAGACAATTCTAAATTGTTGAAAGGTTGTTGTTAGTAAGACACTTCTAAAAAAAACGTTTAACTTTAGGCCACGCTCTATTCAGCCAGAAGTCTTTCCACGTTACCGAGGTACCTAGTATAGTAGTTAAAACTTGGATATTCCCCATGATAAACCTTTGGTTTATTTTTTCAGTTTTTGTTTGCACTCTTACCATCTTTACAAATTTTATCAAACCACAAAGAAACCACTAAATCTTAACAATAGACATGTAAGTATTTGAGGTGTAAGAATAAAAAGGTAGGTAAGACCTTTTGAAAGTAATTCACGAAAATATTATGTTTAAGCTCCAAAGTTATCAGTGTTGACGCTATAGGCAAATCAAGTAATTATTGAAGGTTGTAGGCAGTTAAACATATGAAAATATTATGTTTAAGCTCCAAATTTATCAGTGTTGACGCTATAGGCAAATCAAGTAATTATTGAAGGTTGTAGGCAGATAAACATATGCGCATGAGCAGATGCCATTGTGATACAATGATAAAGTCGTCGGATGATGATATATACACCTGATTACGAAACTCGTCTGCATTGGGGTGGACAATTTAAACTTGGCAAGTTTAAACTTTTTTTCTTTTCCTGGCTACCATGGCAAGTTTTTATTATAGTGAAAAATACTAGAACCCCCTACTATATGGGTTCAATATATAGAAGCCCCATTAAATGGATCCTCCCCTATCAACTCCACACTTTCACTTTTTAATATTTCTAGGCCCAGAACTTTAGATTTCAGGGCTTGGTAATAAAGTTTAGGGTTTGGGGAAAATTCGTAATAGCAAAAATACCCTTTACTATATATACCTAATGAAATAGGCTATAGGTTTCATTTTCAGATTCATTTTCATTTTCACTTTCTCTCACTTCTCTCTTGTCTCTGCTCTGAATAAAATTAGGGTTGTTTGATCATACTGAAAGAAAACTATTGCAGAGAGAAAGAAAACGATTCTCGCTCCATCGATATCCGCTGATGACGTTTAATTCAACGTTTCTTCTAGTTTTTATTGTATGATTTTGCAGTAGAAAAAACGAATCCGATTGAAGATTTCAATCAACTAATATGCAGATTCAACTCAGATTCATCAACAAGCTAATTATACAGGTAAGTATCCTCTTCTCTTTGTGATTATGCTTGGGTTTAGAGATTTTAGTTGATTTATTTTGGATTCAAATTTCAGAAAAGTATTTCAAAACCTAAATCTTCAGATGCTTTTCAATTGACTTATCTGAATCGAAAACAGAGCTTAGATTCACAATCATCTACTTACTCTGGTTGTTTTGATGTAGAGGTTTTGAAAAAAAATTGAACAAATATTTCTGATCTATTCATCGCAAAATCGTTGTATACCTCTATTTCTATCTTCGATCTAATTAAATTTTCTACTGATTATCGTTTTTTCTTTTGCTTGGATTTTGTTGAGTCTGAGAAGAGGAAGAAGACAGGTTGGAATGGAGAAATCAACATAGGTATGTTTTCGATCTAGTCTTGAATTCTATTGATTTTGATTTTTATGATTTGGATCTTTCTTATTTCGTTTTTTTATTTTTTCATTTGGTTGATACTGAGAACATTATTTGGTTGATATTGAGAATAAGAAGAGAAATAACATTGTTTCAGAAGAAGGAAAACAACAAATCTAGGTACGAATCTTATTTTGGTTTGATTTCAAAACTTTTTTCACTTTTTTTTTCGATTATTTATTGTTCTTGCATGTCGGGTCCGAGAATTTATTGTTTATATTTTGTTGATGCTGAGAGGAGGATGAAGAAACGATTTTGTTTCAGAAGAACAACTTCAAATTGATGTAGACATGCGCTGTTTTTTGTTACAGTATGTGTAACTTGAGGTTACACATATATATCCTGTTGTATTTTTAGCATGAAATTTGTATTTTTCTGTTGTTTTTTATTTTTTTGTGAATTTGTTGCGAGTTTTTTGTTTGATACTGAGAATAGGATGAAGAATCAATGTTGTTTCAAAAAAACAACTTCAAATTGATCATGTAGACATGCTGTTTTTTGTTTTACAGTATGTGTAACTTGAGGTTACACATATATGTCGTATTGTATTTTTAGCATGGAATTTGTATTTTTCTGTTGTTTTTTGTGAATTTGTTTTGAGTTTTTTGTTTGATACTGAGAATAGGATGAAGAAACAATGTTGTTTCGTAAGAACAACTTCAAATTGATGATGTAGACATGATTTTTTTTGTTTTACAGTATGCGTAACTTGAGGTTACACATATATATCTTATTGTATTTTTAACATGGAATTTTTATTTTTCTGTTTTTTTTTTTGTGAATTTGTTTTGAGTTTTTTGTTTGATACTGAGAATAGGATGAAGAAACAATGTTGTTTCGTAAGAACAACTTCAAATTCATGATGTAGACATGCTGTTTATTGTTTTACAGTATGTGTAACTTGAGGTTACACATATATGTCGTATTGTATTTTTAGCATGGAATTTGTATTTTTCTGTTGTTTTTTGTTTTTTTGTTTTGAGTTTTTTTGTTTGATACTGAGAAGAGGATGAAGAAACAATGTTGTGTCAGAAGAACAACTTCAAATTGATGATGTAGACATGATTTTTTTTGTTTTACAATATGTGTAACTTGAGGTTACACATATATATTTGCATGTGTATTTGTAAACAATTGTAGCATTTGTATCTTTAAGACACATTGTATCTATTGCTTTCTGCATATGATATATTTCTCACGTTGAGTATGTTGATGACTCATTTTTTGTTTAGCTTGTTGCATAGGATATATTTTTCTTGGTGGAAACTTTAAGAAGCTTGCACCAGAGTATGAGAAGCTTGGTGGAAACTTTAAGAAGGATACGACTGTTCTTATTGGAAAGGTTAAATAATTCTAACTTATTTACTTTTGATCTATATTGATGTTTTTGAACTTCCTTCTTGCATGATGTGTCATTCTGATATTACCTTTACCCTGTCTCCGTTTTAAGTAAGTAGAGTGGAGGTTTTGAAATAAGTACTACTTACTGGAAGCATCAAACAATTGTGTTACTGTGTGTCTCATTCACTATTGTCTTTACCATTTCTAGTACATTGTCTTATCTCAAAAGTTGTCTAATCAGTAGCAGAACTGTCTAAAACTAGTAATTACTTCTTTTTTGAGTCGAGTCTTTATTTGCAAGGTGAAATGAGTGCCTTCTTCTTGTTGTAGTTTTGTTTTCTATCATTAGATATCAAGGTGCAACCCTTATTGTTACACAAGCTATATGGATGTGTAACTAGTATTTATATGGATGTGTAACTTCTAGTTACACATCCTGGGATATAGATTTTATGTTCTATATATTGCAGGTTCTTATGAAAAGGTATAGCATGCATATTGAAATGACTAGACAATATTTGTTGGCAGTTGCTTTATGGACAGATTGTTCTCAGTAAAGGACCATCATTCGGTTTGGATGATGATCTAGCTAAAGAAACGAGTAAAGCAGGTCAATTCTTTATCCTGAAACTCTCTCCCTCAACTCTTCCTTGAAAGGGAAAAAAACTATTCAATTCACTCAAATTCTTTTTTAAGTTTTATTCACTTTTAGTTTTTGATAACATATATGGTTCACAAGTCCTTTTTGTGTTTCTAACTGCAGATTACACAAGCATACGCATGTGTAACTATAGGTTACACAAGTTCTTTGTGTTTTCTAGTTACACAAGCCATATGCATGTGTGTAGCGCAGGTTACACAAGCATATGCATGTGTAACTATAGGTTACACAAGTCCTTTGTGTTTATAACTTTCGGTTACACAATCCATATGCACGTATACCTACTAAGAATATGTAAGCATTGTTTATATGTGAAAGTATGACATTCTTTTCTTGTACAGTGATTAAAAGAATTTATTGGGACATTTCGGTTTATTATCGAAGTGTAGGATGATGGCTTAATGTCTTGGAGGAAACTGAAGAAGCACTTTTTTTTTTGGAGTAATTCTGGAAAGCCAATATACTCCAGGTCAGTGTCATTTCTAAAATGGGAATTCAGAGATCTATTTGTCTACTTTTTTTTAATGAAATTTGATACTATTGTTTTTTTTTTTTTTGCTGATCGTAACTTTGGTATATTCTTGCAGTTTATGGCTGGATAGATAAGGATGTTGGCTAATGTCCAGGTGAGAAGTGATGATTCTTAGCTCTATTATAGTTGAAAATGTGTGCTTTATATGGATGTGTAACTCTTAGTTACACATATTATATGCATGTGTAACTCCTCTTTACACTAGACAGATGCATGTGTAACTCCTAGTTACACATGCTAAAATGAACAAACTTGCAACCAAAAAATTCCACATGCTAGGTATCCAAGTCATATGCATGTGTAACTGTCAATTTCACATGACATTTGCATGTGTAACTCCAAGTTACACATGCTAAGATGGGTTATCATGCGTCTTTTATGTGATCTTTGTTCTATAAATTTTTTTTACAATTGTCCTATAATATTATTATTTTTCTTTTTATTCATCCAACCTAATCCATGGATGTTTATTTCGTTGCAGATATGCAAGCATTTCGGAGTGAGGAAGACAAGAAAAAAAGGCAAAACTTCTAGTATCGGTTTCAGTGGCATATTTCTAGTGTTTTAACTCATTTATTGTGTCCAGTAACAACCGATTACTATAGATGGTAAACATAGATATTATTGTAAATGATTATTAATGCGATAGATGTATTTTTTGTATATTTTTTTTTTCTGTTGTGTAGCTGTTGACTACACATGCCATATGCATGTGTAACTTGTGGATACACTTGTCATATGTATGTGTAACTTATTATTACACATGTCATATGGATGTGTAACTTTAAGTTACACACTATTGAATACACAACATGAATGTGTAATTTTTATACATGTGTAACTTCCGGTTACACTTGCAATATCAATGTGGCCGGAGGTGGTGGTGAGCGGTGGTCGGTCGACGGTGGTGGTTATCGGCGGCGGTGGTTTGCGGTGGTGGTTGGTGGTGGTCGATGGCGGTGGTGGTCGGAGGTGGTTGCCGGCAGTGGTTGGCGGTGGCTATGGTGGTTGGTGGTGGTCGGAGGTGGTGGTTGGCGGTGGTCGGAGGTGGTTGCCGGCGGTGGTGGTTGTCGGCGGTGGTGGTCGGAGGTGGTTACCGTCGGTGGTGGTCGGAGGTGGTTGACGTCGGTGGTGGTCGGAGGTGGTTGCCGGCGGTGGTTGGCGGTGGTTGTGGTGGTCGGAGGTGGTTGGCGGTGGTTGGAACATCATCACGTAATATTTTAATAATTTGGGGCCTAAATTTAAATTTTATTTAATTATGGGCTTGACCATATGCATAAGGGTATCAAGGTCTTTTAATAATTTGGGGCATAGATTTAAACTTTTTTTAATTAAGGGTCTCACATTATGGGTTATCCATGGGTTGGGCCTTAGCCTAAGTTTCCCTTTGTTATAACCTTTGGTCTTTAACCCAGTTTAAAAAGAAAAACTTTCTCACACTTCTACTCTTCAGCCTCTCTTGTCTCTTCTGCCTCTCAGTTTCTCTTTTTCGCTCGAGTAGTTCAGTTCAGAAATCAGATTCGCTTTCCACACTTCAAATCACCAGCAACAAACCAACCCCGGAAGGTAAGACTAAGAATCATTGTAATTACTAGTTAGGGTTTTGTTTTTGATTTCAATTTTGCTCTGGAATTGATAAAGCCATGGATTCGATTTGTTGCCAAGATTAAGCCACGAATTCGATTTGGTTTCGCATGCAATAGGACTGTGACTTCGATTTGTATTTGTAAGATTTTGAAAGATGGGAGTTCAGAGTCTGATGAGAGTAGACTTTTAAATGTTGGGTTAGATGACTTGTTCGATTATTCGTCTTTAAAGATTAACTGTAGTGGGTTTGTTTAACTCAGTGCGCATCATCAATGAATTTTGATATTCTGGGACTGTTTAATTTTAATGATTCAAGAATCAGTTTGAGCTGCTAATTGATGAATTAAACCAGCCATGGAATATGATGCTTGAAACGAAGCATGGTGAAACCTTTGAGAAATAGGGAAACTTTTAATGTTTCTGCAGTCCTTGGGTGCTCGGACTACATACATATCACAGAGTGCAGTCATACTAGTTATTTGAATTTTTGGAAAATTTACTGTCAACTTTGTTATGAAATCTTTTATGATGATCAAAGCAGCAAATTTCTGACAAGGGATGATGATAGTTTGTTGCCAAGATGTGGCATAATGGCTTTAGTTGGTACTAATGAGTGAGTTTCTAGATTTTGAGAGGTTTTTTTCACTCATAAGAGTTATTCTTCCTCAATAGCCTAATAACTTTAGGAATAAGTTTTAGTGTTTTTTCAGCCATAATCTTTATGGAATCAGTTTAGAGTATTATTAGGATTCCTGAATCTGCATAAACAGAATCTTTGTAGTTTATCAGAGAAGCTATTGAATTATTGAGTTTTCTTTATTATCTTTTGTCCACTACTTGCTGGTCCTAGGTAAGAACAACCAGTTCTTATTAAATTGTTCGTCTTTCCTGTCAATATTTTTAGAGATAGTTTTTGGTGCTAAATTGTGAATTGATATTGCAGCTCAAAACATGCCTAAGATAAAGACCAACCGTGTCAGATATCCAAATGGCTGGGAGCTGATTGAACCCACTCTACGTGAATTGGAAGCAAAGATGAGAGAAGGTACCTCATTTTCTTTCTTAATTCAGTACAAATGTACGATAGTAGCCTAGGCTAATTTTTATCTTTCTTTACTTCGGTTGACTGTTTTACGCTGTTCACATTCACATAAAACCAACACGTTGGGACTTTTATATGTTTCCGCAACAGCTGAAAATGACCCACATGATGGAAAGAGAAAGTGTGAAGCATTATGGCCCATTTTTAATATCGCCCATCAGAAGAGTCGATACATCTATGATCTTTTCTACAGAAGGAAGGAAATTTCCAAGGAGCTGTATGAGTTCTGTTTGGACCAAGGGTATGCTGATCGCAACCTAATTGCCAAGTGGAAGAAGGTATGTTCTGATTGTTCTCTCTTTCTAGTACTCGATGAACTACTTTAGTTTGTTTTGTTCTTAGTATTTTAATTTAAAAACACTGGGCTGAGCGAACCATACCACAAATGCTCCTAACTCCCTATCATTTAGTTCATGGGCTTAAATCATATTGTCCAATGCAAAATCTATTATACAGTTAGTTTCTCATAGAAGTTTATATATAATAGAATCAATTTAAAGCTATGCCACTTATACTTTCCTTGCGGTGTGTCTTTGAATGCAGTCGGGATATGAACGTCTATGCTGCCTGCAATGCATTCAGCCACGGGACCACAACTTCGGCACCACTTGCGTATGTAGAGTTCCCAAGCATCTGAGGGATGAAAAGGTCATTGAATGTGTACATTGCGGATGCAATGGTTGTGCCAGTGGTGACTGATTCCTACTATTTGTAAGTAGTCTTTCTGTCTTTTTCTGAGCAATGTAAAACAGAAAGTGTTGAAGATTGGTCCCTCTTTTCTACGGGTATTAATCATTATCTAGTAATTGTAAACTTAATGAGATTAGGATTACACTCAAAGCCGTAATCTAGTATTCAGGTATTAAACATTTTAGTATATTTATATCGTTGCTATCGCTGAAATATGATTTCAGGGTTTCATCATGTGCTACTTGTGATTGTTACTCTCTATATCATTATGAATCATCTTGTCAGAAAATAATAACTCTAGTGTAGTTAGGTATTAAACATAGTGAACTTCTACATCATTTTCTGTTGTATACTTGCGCACTCTCTTGAAAGTTACTTCTCCCCGTCTGTTTAAAGTTATCTTTTCTCTTTCACGGCCAAAGCACTTAGTATACTTAGCTTCATCATATCAGAATGGTTGCTTCCGGTTCTGCACGTTACCAGCAACCAATTAGCGTAATACCAGACTCCTCAATATCTGAACAATTCAACACAGTGGACTTTAGTGCAGTTATTAGGATAGTTATTTGTTCTTTCTAAATTAGTTTCCTCGGATTTGTTTCATTGCAGGATATATACAGGATCCCTCCCCAAGCAGATTTGAATTTGGATATGGGATGTATCTGGTCCTGCATCCTTGAAAGTTACCCGCAGCTCGGTTATTCAGTTCTGCTTCTCTCTAAGATTTGGGGAATTTGTCTGGATCATGTAAGAAATGGTTTCTATTGATTATTAGGAGTAACTACAAAATACAGGACAAGTCCTTTATATAGATTAGGACTACTCAATACTAAAACAGTAGAACAGAAAATAACAGGAGGTGAAGTGCAACAGTTCTGTTAAACATCTGTAAATGACGCACTGCATGATGTAAAACTTGTACCGATAAACCTGTACGGATGACTAGTCTAACATCCCCCGCAAACTAAGCTTTCACAGAAGGCATTAGTTTGGTTTTAAGAGTAGTGAACTGAACCTTGGACAATCATTTTGTAAATAAGTCAGCCACTTGACTTAAAAGTATGAATGTAAGAGACCCTTAAAAAACCAAACTTGACTAAGTCTCGAATCATATGGTAATCCACTTCAATGTGTTTGGTACGAGCATGAACGATTTGATTTTCCGTGAGATTTCCTGTACTCATGTTATCACAATATAACGTACATGGCAAAGATAAGTGAACAGATAACTCTTCAAAGAGATAAGAGAGACATAAGATTGCTAGACCTCTATATTTTGCCTCAGTAGATGAACGAGAGACAGTCTGTTGTTTCTTGGAGGACCAAGAAACCAAATTGCCACCAATGAACACACAATAACCAGAGGTGGATTTGGGCAGGCAGCCCCTATCACAGAAAGCAGTAAGCTCACTACAGTTACCAGCACCAAGTGTAATACCTTGACCCAAAGAACTCTTGATATAACGCAATATTCTTTTGGATAACTGAAGATGAATGTCAGTAGGACAGTGCATGAACTGATTGACATAGTTAACTGCAAAACTGATGTCAGGACGAGTGAGAGTCAAATACTGAAGACCACCAACGAGGCTTCTATAAAGAGTAGCATCAGGAAGGGGAACCCCATCTGAAATAGAAGCTCTTGGACCCTAAGAGACAAGAGTTCTACAAGGTTTACAACCCATCATATCATTGTTTTTTTAAGAGATCTAGTGAGTACTTATTCTGAGTCAAAAGGAGCTTTTTAGAAGGAACATCAAAAGTGGCCTCAATACCCAAAAAATAATGAAGAGAACCCAAGTCTTTCATTGCAAATTCATTTTTCAGAGAAGTAATGAATGAAAAGAGTAAAGAATCAGAAGAACCAACCAGAATAATATCATCTACATAAACAAGTAGAGTCATTCTCTCTCCATTACTGTGAAATATGAACATAGAAGTATCACAGACTGAATTTTGGAAACCAAATTTGACAAGAAAACCACTGAATCTATTAAACCAAGCTCTTGGTGCTTGCTTAAGAACATAAAGAGACTTTTGTAGAAGATAAACATGAGTAGGATTCCGAGGATCAACAAATCCAGGTGGATGCTCCATATAGACTTTCTCAGTTAGATTGCCATGTAGAAAGGCATTACTCACATCTAATTGGCGAAGAATCCAGTTATGGGACAGAGCAAGATTTAAAACACATCTAGTAGTAGTTGCTTTTACTACATGGCTAAAGGTTTCATCAAAGTCAATGCCATCAACTTGATGATATCCTTTGGCAACTAGTTTAGCATTGTGTCTCTCAATAGTGCCATCTACCTTTAACTTGGTCTTGAACACCCACTTACATCCAAGAACATTCATAGAAGGATCATAAGGCACATGTCTCCAAGTATCATTTTCTTGAAGAGCTCCATATTCAGAATGTATAGCTTTAACCCAAACTGGATGTTTAATAGCTTCTTTAAAAGTTTCTGGTTCAGCAACTGATTGAGTGGTACTAAGAAGAGCAGTTGGAACTGGATGTTTAAGAAGACTATTAACTACAAAGTATTTAGATAACAGTTTGGGAACATGAATACCTGATTTGGATCTTGTTTGAATCCCAGAAGAAGGTGATAAAACATTTGATGTAGAAGTAGGTGATTGAGATACATAAGCTGTAGTACTAGAAGACTCAGTGGATGATGGCATTGTATAAACCTCGGTGTGTGATGGCAGTTGATCTAGGAAGGTATCCTAAGAAGAGACATGTTGAGATGGCAGTATATCTGAGGATAGAGGTGAACTTCCAAAAGGAAACTTGGCTTCATCAAAGACAACATTAGTTGTAACATAAATTCTGAAAGATTTGAGATTCATGCATCTATATCCCTTGTGATGAATACTATAACCAATAAATAAACAAGGTGTAGATTTTGGACTAAGTTTGTCTTTCTTGTAAGGAAACAAATTTGGATAGCAGAGACATCAAAAAACTTTCAAGATAGAGTAAGCTGGCTTGCAGTTGTATAACCTTTCATAAGGAGACTTATAATCCAACACTTTACTTGGAAGTCTGTTGATGAGAAAAGTAGCTGCTAGAAAATAATCAAACCAGAATTTCTTTGGTAAAGAAGCATTAAAAGCCAGTGTATTTCCCATTTCAGTGATATGTCTGTGCTTTCTCTCTGCAGATCCATTTTGTTGATGTAAGTAAGGACAAGATATTCTTAATGCAATGACACAAGAATCAATGAATTCTCTAAAAGGACCTTTTGTCAACTCCAAAGCACCATCACATTGAAAATGTTTGATCTTCGCATCAAATAAGTTCTCAACAAGAGACTTGAACATTTGAAGCAACTGAGACTACTTGTTCTATTCTTCATAGGATATATCCAACTAAACTTGGTACAATCATTAACAAACAAGATATAATATCTGAATCCAAGATGAGATTGAACAGGTGCAGGGCCCCAAATATCACAGTGAACTAACAAAAAAGGAGAGTTAGAGACTGAACTAGTAGATTGAAATGTTTAGCATTTATTTTTGCCTAATTGACAAGAACCACAAACTGAATTAACTAGACTACCAGATATCTTGATGTCCTCAGCAGCAACAAGCTTTTGTAGAATCTTTTGAGCAGGATGGCCTAACCTTTGTTAGATTACTGCTCGGTCGAACTCGAAAGCGTTGATATCTCAAGATTGTTGTCAAGTTTAGTTGCCAAAACTATAAGTATTCATTTCTAGTCTACTTATAGCTACTAGGATAGAAAGTGTATTTGAGCTCTAGACTCCACGACATTTATCATACAAAGACAGAGAACTACTCAAGGAACTGGTGGAACTTCAACGACTAAAAGGTACGTGGAGACTTGAACTTATCTATCACTCAAAAAGTCTATCTACTCTATCCCCTATCTTGAGACAAAAGTCGTATTACTATATAGACTTCGATTATACACATTTTATATTTCAAGTCGAGTTTATCTCGTGCTCTCGAAATATGTGTTGGTAAGCTTTCGCTTTGGCCAAGTTCAATTTTACCCGTGACAAAAGTCATGTTGATTATTTCAATATATATCTTGAAAATTGCTTTAATACAAAATAGTGTGTGAATAACCTATATTTAACATCCTCTAAGAATAAATAAAGAGTTTAGAATATGTAACCATCTTTGGATATAAGCATATATAGTGTGTTCGCACATTAGTGTATAAGTCCAAAACCGGGAACAAAATGTATGCATACTTGTGTGTATACAAAATGGTTGATGGAGACTGGGTAAGTATGCGTACTGATAGGTGTTGTAAAACACCTAATTTTATATCTAGTATTTACGCTTTCTTCGCTATTTATTTTGTAAAATATGTATCTTATGTTTAGTTTTGAGTTTTTAGGTGCAATGGAGCACTTGGGGGAAAAAGAAGGAAAATTGACCATTTGGCGCGTAAAAGGGCAAAGAGGTCAATTCACATGCGAGTTTTACTGGGCGCAAAGCGGAGCCGAGCCGATAATATGAGACTTCCACGACAGCTTAGTCTATATAAGCAACGGACCGACATCATGGTGCCCAACATATATTTAAGGGGTGCATAAATCATTTTTGGTTACCCCTTATCTACTACACATGAGTGGCTATATCCACTTCTATTCCTACACTAGACCTAGATTTCAGAGAAAAATGATTTCTCAATCATTTTCCCATCAAAATGTCAGAGAGGATAGAGAGGCAGCTCCATTGGAGAGGGTGGTTTAGAGTAAAATTCAGGGGGAGATTGAGATGGATGTTTACAAGAACAAGAAGAGTTAGATTAACAAGCTTCTGCTGATGGTGAAGCTTCTCGAGAGTTTTTGAGAAGAAATTGAAGAAAGGGGATCTGAGCATCGAATCAAGGGAGAATGAATTGGTTCTGAGATGAGGCTAAAAGAAGAACAAGAATTTAAGTGAGGGTTTGTGCTGGGGGTGATTTTCGTTGAGAAAGCATAGAAACTGATGCTGCTAAAGTTAGAAGATATGGGTCTGTGATGGAATCCAAAATGGGTTGTCAAATTGTTCTACAGCAAATTCAAAAATTGGGTTTTGTGTTGGTTTTTACAGTGAGTTGGAGGTGTTGTTGTTGGCTTGAGATAATGAATCAGATGGTTTTGGTCATGAAATTGCATTGGTGTGTGAGATGATGGAGTACTGGGATGAGAAGAATGACTTGTGCTGTTGGTATTAGAATGAGCTGTTAAGAATGATAATGGTTCCAATGAGATGTTGTTGATAGGAGTAAGTTTCTGGCAGAGAAGCTAAGCTTGAAGTAGGATTCAAAAAGGGATCTGTGGCCCTTTGAAGTACTGGTTTCGTATGGCTTGATGCTGTGACTGGTATGAGCTGGAACTACGAGTTGTGCTGATGTTGTTCAAGGTTACAGAAAGTGAAGGCGGTACCTTGGCGGAACTACAGCGGGTATGTGAGCTGAGAAGCAGAATGGAGATGATGCAGTGCGTAAGATACAAAAATGGAGATAGAATGGCAGGGGAGAAGCGCAAAGGATAGCTGGAAAGTGATGTTGTTGTTATACATGAATAGAGGAGTTTGCAAGTGATGCTGCAGGGTGTCTTGAAACTGAGAAGATGGCATTGCATAGTGGTGCAGCGGAGAAGAACTGAAATGGCCAGTATTGGCTGAGAATTGCAGGTGGAGATGTTCTGGAATGCAGGTGGAGTTAACCTGAGCAAATGAAGTGCAGTGGCAGTGCAGAGATGTTATTGCATGTGCTATGAATGAGGCTTGGATGAGTTCCAAGGCTGAGTTGCAGGAATGGAACTACACTGAAGCTATGGAGTGTTGGAACTATGGTCGAAGTTTTTAGAAGCAAAGAATGGGATGCTGTTGATATGCAAGGAAAAGGGACTTGGAGATGCAGCAAGATGGAGGTGCTTTAATTGTTGTTGAGATGCTGCCAGAACAAGGAAGTGAAGATGCAGATGGCCATGGTGGTAGCTGGTACTGATATTGAGAGAACAAGATGGAAATAGAAGCTGGGTTTGGGTCGCTGTTAAGGAATTCAGTTGGAGTGATGATGTGAAGTAGTGGTGTAGCGGAGAAGAACTGAAATGGAAGTGGTTAACTCAAGGCTAGGAACAAGAGAGGCAGTAAAGGGCTTGACAAAGAGCGACTGCAGCTGGAGGTAAATAATGGTAGTGGCTAGAATTACTGGTGGTTTCCATGGGTGCTTGCAGTGCAGTTGTGGAGTCAGAACTGCAATGGAGTTGATGCTACTGTGCTTCTGGTGACTGTGGAGATAGGGTATCTGTTGGTTTAATGGAAAAGAAGATTGTCGCAGGTGGAGTTGTGGTGGTCTGGTGCTGCGAGTGGAAGCTCAGATGGGGGTTACAACTGTTTGTGCTAGAGATGTTTCAGGTGCTGTTGTGTCAAGGATAATATAGAAGAAAGGAGCTAAGCTACAAAGTGGTAATTGGAGCTGCAGTGCGAAATGAGCAGTTGTAATTGGAAGCTCCAGGCAGTGGAGGTTGACTGAGTTGGTGTTGTTGGTATTAGTAATGGCAGGTTCTTAGCTTAGCAAGGGTTGCAGTGCACAGGTGGTTGAGTTCATGGGGTTGGCCTGAACTGGTTGGTGGGACTGAAGCTGAAGTGTCTTGGATGAGCAATGGCAGTGGTGATGGTTGCTGGGGCCGAGATGATGTTGCAGTTGACTGATTACCAGGAAAAGAATGACAATGGAACTTGTTTAAGATGAATGTGAGTTGGTTTTGCTGAGAGAATGGCAATGAAGGCTCAGCCATCATGGCTGAGAGCACCGCTGAAGCACAAGTATTGTGCATGATCTTTCAATGCAATAGCTCAGGCAAGACCACTCAGCTAAGTTGAGTCTGGTTAGTTATCTAACTCGTCCGTATGACTCATGATCTTTCTGAATTAGTCAATTGAATTGGTTGACCCGAGTTGAATTGGTTGACCCGAGTTGAATCGTTTGACCGGTGACCGGGTGGACTTTGCTGGTCACCGGAGGTGCTTTCCGGCGCCGGATTCAGGCAATATTCCGGCCAAAAACACAGTTTTCCGGCGAGCTCTTTTGGGTCATATTTTCACATGGGTGTTTCACGCATGAGTACGGGTGGACTTCTAGTTATTGGACCTTGGGCTTTGAAGACCTAATTTTGGCAAGTGGAAAGCTATAAAAAGAAAAGTTTCTATTCTTTTGAGATATCACTTATTACGAATATTTCTACTGGGTTTTTGGAGGAGAGAAGCGACTAGGGTTTGCTTCCATTTATTTTTCATGTTCTTCAATTTATTTTTAATAATAATTATGTTGAATCTAAAAACCATGAGTAGCTAAAATTCTTAATATTGGTTATGGGATAATAAGTGGATTTCACAAATAAAATCTGATTCAATGCATTAGTTTTGTCTCAAGTTTATTGTTTATGTTTCATTGTTGATATTGATATATGATTTGATTGTTTATTTGGTTGAGTCCGGAATCAATACGATTTGCATTCATATCTAGAGCTATATTAGGGTTTTCAATACGAAAACGTTGTTCATCCCTGATTCTAAGTAGCATAAATGTAGGTAGTTCTTGTAGAGATATATCCTACTAGTCACATATGAATCATAACTTGGGTTAAATTGATTTAGTGCTTTTACACATTTCGATTGCCTTGATTAGTCTTATTCCATATAGCTTATTACTTCTAGGGAGTTAAATCTAATTTGCTTTTACACTTTAGGTTGCTTTCTAGGAAGAATTCACATATGCATATTTTAATGTGGTTGTGATGAAATCAGGGAATTAACGGTATATTCTTGCGATCAAGATATCCTAGGACTTTTAGTAAATGAGAGATTAAATATCAATTCTAGTCATTGATGAAAATATGTGTTTGTGAATGAAGCTATCCCGTGACCAATACTTTCTCCTTATTGATTACTTTTATTACTGCTTAGCTTTCAATTTATTTTTATTTCTTTGATAAAACAACATCCCCCCTTGGTTACTAAGAAACTGAAAATTTTTATAACAACAAAGGCCTCTATGTGGATACGAACTCTTTCTTATCGCATACTATTTTTATTTTAGGAAGTAAGAAAGTGAAATTATTTTTACGTCGGCTGACAATCGATCAAATTTTTGCGCCGTTGCCGGGGAAGCAAACGACTTTTTACTAAGTTTTTAGTTTCTTTTTATCATTTTTCTGCTTGCATTTTGCTTTCCGTTTCTTGTCTTATTTCTTACTTGTTTGCGAGAATTGTTTTTCAGGTACTAATCCCTGGATTCTAAGGATTAGAGCTATCCAAGGTGCGGGATTGCTACTCGAATAGGCACAATACTCCAACCAAGTCAAGACACAACGGAAGAACAAGTCTTGGAAGTAGAACACGAAGCTCTTCATCAAGAAGTGGAAGAAGAGTTACAACTAGAAGAAGAACTAGAGGTTCCATTTGTAGAAGAACCAATAGTTGAAGAGGAAGAAGAAATGGAAGACGCAAATCGTACACTCAAGGATTTGGATTCTCATAGGCTTGATGCACAACGGTGGTGTATTCATACCAACTCAACCTTTGAGATCAAGCCGAGGTTGCTTAGAGAGTTGCCAAAGTTTCATGGTATGGTGAATGAAGATCCAAACAAGCATCTCATGGAGTTCTATACCATTGTCAAGGATATGCTTCCAGCGGAGACCGATGCCGATGGTGCAATGATGAAAGTTTTTCCATTTTCTATGGTGGACAGCGCTAAGGATTGGTTGTATTGTTTGCCTGCCGGAAGTGTCACTACATGGAACGGGTTGAAGAAAATCTTTCTAGAGAGGTATTTTCCTGCGTCGAAGGCCACTCAAATTCGCAAAGAGATTTGCGGAATAAAGCAACATGCGGGAGAGTCTTTGTATGAATGTTGGGAGCGATACAAGATATTGGTGGAAATATGTCCTCACCATCAATTAAGCGATGCTATGATAATCCAGTACTTCTACGAAGGTCTCCAATCAAGTGATAGATATCTTCTAGATGCAGCGGGTGGTGGTGCACTAGTGAACAAGACGGTGGCCCAAGCTGCCGAGTTGATTGAAAGCATGGATGCAAACTCGCAACAATTCTACACAAGAGGTGAACCAATGGTTAGGGGAGTGCATGAAGTTAATGATTCATCATCATCACACCGTGATCAAAGGATGGACAATATGGAGCACATGATGCAAAAGATGGCTGCGGTTATATTACCTTCGTATGGTGAAGAGTTGGAGCAAGCTAATGCGGTTTTTCCAAACCAACCAAGACGGTATGATCCCTATTCCAACACCTACAATCCGGGATGGAGAGATCATCCAAACTTCATCTATGCCAACAAGCAAGGTGCGGTTCAACAACCTACCTTCAACCGTCCGAGTGGATTTCAACCGCAACAACAACAACAATTTCAACCTCAACAACAATTTCAACAACAACAGCAGCAATTTCAGCAACCACAATAATCGGTGCAAAATCAAGGTTCCGATATCGATGCCAAGCTACAAACTTTTATGCAAGGTATTTCTACCATGTTCAAGGAGAGCCAACAAGAAACCAAGAGTGCGATTAAGGATTTGCAGACTCAAGTGGGCTCCATGGAAATTGATATCAACAAGTTGAAAGCACAAAATAGTGGGAGACTCCCTTCTCAACCCATTAACCCAAAAGAGGGTGTCAATGCTATTACGTTGAGAAGTGGTACACAACTTGAGTAACCAAAAGTTGCTGATTTGGGTGAAGAGGAAGCTCCAAAGGAGCTGGTTTTGGAGGAAAAGAGGGATGAAATTCCCCAAACACCCGAGGTACCTACTCCTAACTCTAAAACTCCTATTTCTACTTATGTTCCTCCTATGCCTTTTCCTCGCAGATTTGCAAGTTCTAAGAAGGCGGAACTAGAAAAGGAGATTTTAGATGTTCTTAAGAAGATTCATGTGAATATACCACTCATCGATGCTATCAAGCAAGTTCCCAAGTATGCAAAAGTGTTGAAGGACTTGTGTACTAACAAGAAAAGGCTTAAAGGTAATGAAGTGCTAAGTGTGGGGTAGAATGCTTCGGCAATCTTACAACACAAACTCCCACTGAAATGCAAGGATACCGGTAGCTTTGACATTCCCATCACAATTGGTAACACCACTTTTAACAAAGCAATGTTAGACTTAGGTGCATCCATTAATGTTATGCCGGCATCCATGTATAATTCACTTAATCTAGGTCCTTTGAAAAAGGCTGAAATTGTGTTGCAATTATCCGATCGCTCTAATGTTTACCCAATGGGAATTGTTGAGGATGTTCTTGTGCAGGTTAATCAACTTGTATTCCCTGCTGACTTTTGTGTGTTAGAGATGGATGAAGGTGCACCGGACTCGTCTCTTCCATTTCTACTTGGATGTCCTTTCATGAAAATGGCTAAAACCATTATTGATGTGGATAAGGGAACGTTGACTATGGAGTTTGACGGAGAAATAATACGTTTCAACATTTTTGAAACGATGAGATATCCTAGTGATGTCCACTCTTGTTTCTCCGTTGATGTTATGGATGCATTGGCACAAAAAGTGTTTGAATTAAATGGTGATGATGCTTTGGAAACTGTTTTAACTACATCCATGGATGATGGAGTAGAGTGTGGTAATGAAGTTAAGGAAGCCCTTGGTGATCTCAACTCACTACAAGGATGTCCGGAAACTCATAATATCTCTTTTATTTCTTTACCATGCAATGATGAAAAGCTTTTACCTTCTATTGTTAAATATCCAAAGTTGGAATTAAAACCTCTTCCAAGTCACTTAAAGTACTTGTACTTGGGTGACAATGAAGAGTTACATGTGATTGTTTCTAACGAGCTTAGTGAATTACAGGAGCAAAAACTTCTAAGGGTTCTAAGGAAGCACAAGACATCCATAGGATAGACAATCGCCGATATCAAGGGTATAAGCCCTGCCGTTTGTATGCACAAGATTCTTTTGGAGGACGATGCAAAGCCTACAAGGGAAGTGCAACGTCGTTTGAACCCTCCCATGATGGAAGTTGTGAAAAAGGAGATACTCAATATTTTGGAAGTGGGTGTTATCTATCCCATATCCGATAGCAAGTGGGTGAGCCCGGTACAAGTTGTACCAATGAAATCAGGTGTAACGGTGGTAGAGAATGATGAGAACGAACTTGTCCCAACTCGTGTGCAAACCGGTTGGAGGGTTTGTATTGATTATAGAAAGTTGAATGCCACTACTAGGAAGGATCATTTTCCTTTACCTTTTATTGATCAAATGCTTGAACGTTTAGCTGGACATGCTTATTATTGTTTCCTTGATGGTTATTCAGGTTACAATCAGATTGTGATAGCACCAGAGGACCAAGAGAAAACCACTTTCACTTGTCCTTTTGGTACTTTTTCTTATAGAAGGATGCCTTTTGGATTATGCAATGCTCCAGCTACTTTTCAAAGGTGTATGGTAAGTATCTTTTCCGAGTATGTTGAGAACATCATTGAAGTGTTTATGGATGACTTTAGTGTTTTCGGTGATTCATTTGACCTTTGTTTGAACAACTTGTCATTGATCCTTGAACGATGTGTTGAAACAAACCTTGTGCTAAATTGGGAGAAGTGCCATTTCATGGTAACTCATGGCATAGTTTTAGGCCATATTATATCTTCTAAGGGCTTGGAAGTTGACAAATCTAAGATAAACCTTATTCGTGCTCTAACCCCTCCCACTACGGTGAGGGAGATACGTTCTTTTCTTGGTCATGCAGGTTTCTATCGTATATTTATCAAGGATTTTTCCAAGATAACATCACCACTTTGCAACTTATTGCAAAAAGATGTGGTTTTTGACTTTGATGAGAAGTGTATGGCGGCATTCAATCGTTTGAAAGAACTTTTTATTTCAGCCCCTATCATTAAACCACTGGATTGGAGCAAGCCTTTTGAGCTAATGTGTGATGCTAGTGATTACGCGGTTGGTGCGGTGCTTGGGCAGCGTGTGGGGAAGATACCTCATGCCATTTATTATGCTTCTAGAATGTTAAATGAGGCCCAAAAAAACTACACAACCACTGAAAAAGAGTTTTTAGATATTGTATTTGCATTGGAGAAATTTCGCTCTTATCTAATTGGTACAAAAGTTGTTGTTTATTCTGACCATGAAGCTCTTAGGTACTTGCTAATGAATAAAGAAGCGAAACCAAGGCTCATACGCTGGATTTTACTCTTGCAAGAGTTTGATATTGAAATCAAAGATAAGAAAGGAATTGAGAACACCGTGGCGGATCACTTGAGACGTCTTGCTGTGGACAAGGAAGCTATCCCATTGCGTGAAAGTTTCCCTGATGAGCAACTATTCTCAATTTCCGTTGGAGAACCATGGTATGCAAATATTGTGAATTACTTGGTAACTAAACAAATACCAAGGAATTTGTCTCGTGCTGAGAGGGACAAGCTAAAGAGGTTAGTAAACCAATATATATGGGATGATCCATACTTATGGAAACATGGCAGCGACCAAGTAATGAGAAGGTGCGTTCCTGAATCTGAGTTTAATTCTATCTTGTCTTTTTGTCACTCCTATGCTTGCGGAGGACATTTTGGAAGTAAAAAAACCGCGTAAAAGGTACTTGAAAGCGGTTTTTATTGGCCAACCTTGTTTAAGGATCCAAATATATTTTGCACAACTTGTGATAGGTGCCAAAGAACAGGCAATCTAGGTGCCCAAAGTCAAATGCCACAAACCTTTATTCAATTTATTGAAGTTTTTGATGTATGGGGTATTGATTTTATGGGTCCTTTTGTCAACTCGCATGGGAATTATTACATCTTACTTGTTGTTGATTATGTCTCTAAATGGGTGGAAGCTAATGCCACCCCTACTAATGATTTCAAGGTTGTTTCAGATTTTGTGCAAGCTAACATTTTTGCAAGGTTTGGAATTCCGAAAGCCATAATTAGCGATGGGGGTTCTCACTTCAACAACAGGACTTTGCAAAGCTTGTTGAAGAAGTACAATGTGTCACATAAGGTTGCAACACCTTATCATCCCCAAACAAATGGACAAGCCGAGGTGTCTAACCGAGAGGTGAAATCCATTCTTGAAAAGACGGTGAATCCAACAAGGAAAGATTGGAGCTTGCGACTTAATTATGCTTTGTGGGCGTATAGAACCGCATACAAGACACCTATTGGGATGTCTCCCTTTAGTCTTGTGTACGGTAAACCTTGTCACTTACCCGTGGAGATTGAACATAAAGCGTTTTGGGCGATTAAGCAATGCAATATGGAGATGGATGGGGCTGGAAAGCAAAGGAAGTTACAACTCCAAGAGCTAGAAGAGCTTTGCAATGATGCATTTGAAAGCTCTCGCATTTACAAGGAGAAAACGAAGGCCTTTCATGATACTATGATTTTTAGAAAACAATTTTGTGTTGGGCAGAAAGTGCTTTTGTTTAATACTCGCTTGCATTTATTTCCGGGTAAATTAAGGTCACGATGGATCGGACCTTTCATTGTTACTAATGTGTTTTCTCATGGTGCAGTAGAAATTCGTAGCATAGCTACAGGCAAGGAACTTAAAGTTAATAGGCACCGGTTGAAACCATATTATGAGAATTTCACTTCCAAAGTGGTGGAAGGAGCTAATTTTGTGGATGCACTCCCTCTGGAGGAGTCCTAGAAAGCAAGGAGATAGTCGGGCTGACGACTTTAAACCAAGCGCTAAATGGGAGGCAACCCATAGGATAAGTATCTCTTGTCTTATTTTCATTTTCTTGTTTTGTTTTTAGCTTTTTCTTGTATTATATTGGTTTTATTTTTCTGATTTCTTGTCATTTGTCATGCATAATTTCCCACCTTGACTTACTTTGGATGACTCAATTTACATTGAGGACAATGTAAAGTTTAAGTGTGGGGGAGTGGTTAAGCATTTGCATTGTAAATTTTTTCAAAATTTTCAACTTTTGTGTAAATTAGTGCATGAAAAACTCCAACTTGTAGTTAGTTTAGAGTCACATAGTATCCATGTCGCTAAGATTACATCGAGATTCTCATAAGAGTGACTGAACTTAGAGATGTCAGAGAACATGATCGGGTTTCTTATTTGTATGAGATTTAAAGTTGGATTTAACCATGCCAGTGGCAAATATGGTGCAGACTGAATTCGGTAGTAGAGTAGTGGTCCCCTATAGTGGAGACTACCTATGTTACATCATGAGAGGCACCAACCTTCATTTCTTTGTACCTGTCTAAATATGTGCTTTTAGAGTGTGTGTCACCGTACGTAAAGTCCGGGTAGAATGGTGAGCTACCCAACCTCCCACCAATAGAAGCACTATTTTGATCTCTTGAGTGCTATTTCATCAATCATGAATGGTGACATCGAATTGCTAACTTACATACCACTTGTAATCTTGTTCGCAGTTAGCACCATCCACTTTATCTCTCTCTACACCAACAGGTCCATAGAAACAACATCATCATCAACAAGAGAAGCATCACAAGTTCGAAGGAAAGTTGAATACGTTCTAGGTTTACAAGCAACGGTACAAAAATGAGCAGATTTCAAATTCAAGTATAGCAACAAGACAAGGAGCAGAATTTTTTTATAAGTTGAAGACTATTGTACAAGAATGAAGATTATCAAGATGAGAATTCAAGAAGTTTATGATATCGAGACATACAAGTTGTGAAGAATCAAGCGGTAAAATACTCACACCATGGCATTTGTACTTGTATTTTTATTTTTTTATTTTTATTATATTCTCTTGTCTCAAAAAAAAAAAAAAAAATTGGAACATAGTTATCATTAATGCTAGTTCCCTTAAAAGAAAAAAAAAGAAAAAAAGAAAAGAGAAAAGTTCTTTAGGATCATCATTAGTTTTTATTTTTGTTTGTTTTCATTTTGTATTTACTTTGTATTTAATGTTTAAAAAAATAAAATAAAATAAATAAAATAAAATAAATAAAATAAAATAAAATAAAATAAAAATAATTATTCATTGCATCATATTTTGGTTTGTTTAGTTCATTTTTGGTTTTGTATTCATTCAATGAAGCCAAAGGAAAGAATCACATTGTCAAGATTCTACGAAGTTCAAGAGTTATCATCAAGAGTTGAAGACCGAAGATGAAGACAGAGATTGAAGACCGAAGACGTTTCTATGGATGCTGTGAGAGTGGTGCTAACTTCACGCCGAACGGATAACGAGGTAAGTAAGCATATTCCCACCTTCGTTAAGTGGTTGATTTCCTTTCTAAGAGATCGTCAGAAAAAAGGGTTTTCAAAATGAATAAAAGATGTGGGTTTTCAAAACATTTCGGAGGGTTTGCCTTCCTACTATTCAACGTGTCGCAGGATTCTCTCTTCATTCCTACCTGGACACATGTGTGACCCATAAAGAGATGTTTATTATTGAGCGCAATTTCATAAAATCCTTTCTTGTGAGGTAGAGTCAAGACTTTTGATCACTCCGAACCCGAATTTCTTTCGATAAGGGATGGTTATTTCTCTCTCAACTTTAAGAATGAGATTATGTTCATTTATGTGTATAACTTCTTATGACTAGTGTGCAGAATCTCTATGTCTTCTTAGCGCGTTGGATACTATCTTTTCGGAGAACTTGTAAGTTGAAAATGTAGGTTGTGTAGGTATTTCTCTAGAAAACGCTCACGGGAGTTGTATGTATCTTTTAGATTAAGTTTTGTTTCATTTGCTCGAGGACTAGCAAAGTCTAAGTGTGGGGGAATCTTATAGGTGTTGTAAAACACCTAATTTTATATCTAGTATTTACGCTTTATTTGCTATTTATTTTGTAAAATATGTATCTTATGTTTAGTTTTGAGTTTTTAGGTGCAATGGAGCACTTGGGGGCAAAAGAAGGAAAATTTCCCATTTGGCGCGTAAAAGGGAAAAGAGGTCAATTCACATGCGAGTTTTACTGGGCGCAAAGCGGATCCGAGCCGATAATATGAGACTGCCACGACAGCTTAGTCTATATAAGCAACGGACCGACATCATGGTTCCCAACATATATTTAAGGGGTGCATAAATCATTTTTAGTTACCCCTTATCTACTACACATGAGTGGATATATCCACTTCTATTCCTACACTAGACCTAGATTTCAGAGACAAATGATTTCTCAATCATTTTCCCATCAAAATGTCAGAGAGGAGAGAGAGGCAGCTCCATTGGAGAGGGGGGTTTAGAGTAAAATTCAGGGGGAGATTGAGATGGATGTTTACAAGAACAAGAAGAGTTAGATTAACAAGCTTATGATGATGGTGAAGCTTCTCGAGAGTTTTTCAGAAGAAATTGAAGAAAGGGGATCTGAGCATCGAATCAAGGGAGAATGAATTGGTTCTGAGATGAGGCTAAAAGAAGAACAAGAATTGAAGTGAGGGTTTGTGCTGGGGGTGATTTTCGTTGAGAAAGCATAGAAACTGATGTTTCTAAAGTTAGAAGAGATGGGTCTGTGATGGAATCCAAAATGGGTTGTCAAATTGTTCTACAACAAATTCAAAAATTGGGTTTTGTGTTGGTTTTTACAGTGAGTTGGAGGTGTTGTTGTTGGCTTGAGATAATTAATCAGATGGGTTTGGTCATGAAATTGCATTGGTGTGTGAGATGATGGAGTACTGGGATGAGAAGAATGACTTGTGCTGTTGGTATTGGCATGAGCTGTTAAGAATGATAATGGTTCCAATGAGATGCTGTTGATAGGAGTAAGTTTCTGGAAGAGAAGCTAATCTTGAAGTCGGATTCAAAAAGGGATATGTGGCCCTTTGAAGTACTGGGTTCGTATGGCTTGATGCTGTGACTGGTATGAGCTGGAACTACGAGTTGTGCTGATATTGTTCAAGGTTACAGAAAGTGAAGGCTAGAAGCTTGGCGGAACTGCAGTGGGTATGTGAGCTGAGAAGCAGAATGGAGATGATGCAATGCGTAAGATACAAATATGGAGATAGAATGGAAGGGGAGAAGCGCAAAGGATAGCTGGAAAGTGATGTTGTTGTTATACATGAAGAGAGGAGTTTGCAAGTGATGCTGCAGGGTGTCTTGAAACTGAGAAGATGGCATTGCAGAGTGGTGCAGCGGAGAAGAACTGAAATGGCCAGTATTGGCTGAGAATTGCAGGTGGAGCTGTTCTGGAATGCAGGTGGAGTTAACCTGAGCAAATGAAGTGCAGTGGCAGTGCAGAGATGTTATTGCAGGTGCTATGAATGAGGCTTGGATGAGTTCCAAGGATGATTTGCAGGAATGGAACTACACTGAAGCTATGGAGTGTTGGAACTGTGGTCGAAGTTCTGAGAAGCAAAGAATGGGATACTGTTGATATGCAAGGAAAAGGGACTTGGAGATGCAGCAAGATGGAGGTGCTTTAATTGCTGTTGAGCTGCTTCCGGAACAAGGAAGTGAAGATGCAGATGGCCATGGTGGTAGCTGGTACTGACATTGAGAGAACAAGATGGAAATAGAAGCTGGGTTTGGGTCGCTGTTAAGGAATTCAGTTGGAGTGATGATGTGAAGTAGTGGTGCAGCGGAGAAGAACTGAAATGGCAGTGGTTAACTCAAGTCTAGGAACAAGAGAGGCAGTAAAGGGCTTGACAAAGAGCGACTGCAGCTGGAGGTAAATAATGGTAGTGGCTAGAATTACTGGTGGTTTCCATGGGTGCTTGCAGTGCAGTTTTGGAGATGTAACTGCAATGGAGTTGATACTACTGTGCTTCTGGTGACTGTGGAGATATGGTATATGTTGGTTTAATGGAAAAGAATATTGTCGCAGGTGGAGTTGTGGTGGTCTGGTGCTGCGAGTGGAAGCTCAGATGGGGGTTACAGCTGTTTGTGCTAGAGCTGTTTCAGGTGCTGTTGTGTCAAGGAGAATGGAGAAGAAAGGAGCTAAGATACAAAGTGGTAATTGGAGATGCAGTGCGAAATGAGCAGCTGTAATTGGAATCTCTAGGCAGTGGAGGTTGACTGAGTTGGTGCTGTTGGTATTAGTAATGGCAGGTTCTTAGCTTAGCAAGGGTTGCAGTGCACATGTGGTTGAGTTCATGGGGTTGGCCTGAACTGGTTGGTGGGACTGAAGCTGAAATGGCTTGGATGAGCAATGGCAGTGGTGATGGTTGCAGGGGCCGAGATGATGCTGCAGTTGACTGATTACCAGGAAAATAATGGCAATGGAACTTATTTAAGATGAATGTGAGTTGGTTTCGCTTAGAGAATGGCAATGAAGGCTCAACCATCATGGCTGAGAGCACTGCTGAAGCACAAGTATTTTGCATGATCTGTCAATGCAATAGCTCAGGCAAGACCACTCAGCTAAGTTGATTCTGGTTAGTTATCTAACTCGTCCGTCTGACTCATGATCTTTCTGAATTAGTCAATTGAATCGGTTGACCCGAGTTGAATCGTTTGACCGGTGACCGGGTGGATTTTGCTGGTCACCGGAGGTGCTTTCCGGCGCCGGATTCAGGCAATATTCCGGCCAAAAACACAGTTTTCCGTCGATCTCTTTTGGGTCATATTTTCACATGGGTGTTTCACGCATGAGTATGGGTGGACTTCTAGTTATTGGACCTTGGGCTTTGAAGACCTAATTTTGGCAAGTGGAAAGCTATAAAAAGAAAAGTTTCTATTCTTTTGAGTTATCACTTATTACGAATCTTTCTACTGGGTTTTTGGAGGAGAGCAGCGACTAGGGTTTGCTTCCATTTATTTTTCATGTTCTTCAATTTATTTTTAATAATAATTATGTTGAATCTAAAAACCATGAGTAGCTAAAATTCTTAATATTGGTTATGGGATAATAAGTGGATTTCACAAATAAAATCTGATTCAATGCATTAGTTTTGTCTCAAGTTTATTGTTTATGTTTCATTGTTGATATTGATATATGATTTGATTGTTTATTTGGTTGAGTCCATAATCAATACGATTTTCATTCATATCTAGAGCTATATTAGGGTTTTCAATACGAAAACGTTGTTCATCCCTGATTTTAAGTAGCATAAATGTGGGTAGTGCTTGTAGAGATATATCCTACTAGTCACATATGAATCATAACTTGGGTTAAATTGATTTAGTGCTTTTACACATTTCGATTGCCTTGATTAGTCTTATTCCATATAGCTTATTGCTTCTAGGGAGTTAAATCTAATTTGCTTTTACACTTTAGGTTGCTTTCTAGGAAGAATTCACATATGCATCTTTTAATGTGGTTGTGATGAAATCAGGGAATTAGCGGGATATTCTTGCGATCAAGATATCCTAGGACTTTTAGTAAATGAGAGATTAAATATCAATTCTAGTCATTGATGAAAATATGTGTTTGTGAATGAAGCTATCCCGTGACCAATACTTTCTCCTTATTGATTACTTTTAGTACTGCTTAGCTTTCAATTTATTTTTATTGCTTTGATAAAACAACATCCCCCCTTGGTTACTAAGAAACTGAAATTTTTTATAACAACAAAGGCCTCTCTGTGGATACGAACTCTTTCTTATCGCATACTATTTTTATTTTAGGAAGTAAGAAAGTGAAATTATTTTTGCGTCCGCTGACAACCGATCACGTACCCGTACGCATACTGGCGGAAGTTCACGTCCGTGAATTTCTGCTGAGTTTGGAATTAAAAACCAACTCAATCTGGCTACTTAAGTACGCATACTTAAGTGTGTTACTTTCTAAAATTGGTTTATTCGTGAACTTAAATTTATATAAAGCAAGGAATGCATATTTGCAAACCATGGCTATAAAGTTCATAAATTGATTCGAGTGAATCAAAACCAATTTTGCTTCGATTGTGTTTTGTATACTTCTATGAGATCTAAGCTATTGAATAACTATTGAACTAGTTCATTTGAGTCATTTGAACTAGTTATGGTGAAGATGAATAAGGTAGATATGAAAGTGCTCATATGGCTAACCATTTGGTTAACTATTGAATCAACGACTTGTACAAGTTTAGGTAAGGTTACAAAAACCTAAATGACGTATAGTTTATTTGTGTATAACAAGCTAAGTTTGGTCTAACGGTTGAAAGATATTAGGTTGAATCTAATTAGGTTTTCATCTAACGATGAATATTGAATGTTTTTTTACCATGGTAAGTTGGATTCCAAACCCTGATTTGGAGACTATATAAAAGAGAACTCTAGCAACTGGGAAAGGTAATCCCTACACCTCATGTGATACTAGTTGTATAAACTAGAGTCGATTCTCCTTTCACCTTAGGTTTCTACCGAGACCCTGTAGGTTAACAACTTGAAGACTTCATTGGGATTGTGAAGCCAGACCCAACTATTTTCTTTGCAGTTGCGTGATTTGATCATGCCTGATTCTATCGTATCGAGTACAATTGAAAAAATTGACTCGAGATTAATTTCTCCAATATGCAAGATAGAAGTAATCACAAACATCTTCGTCTCATCGTTTGTGATTCCATAAAATCTAGTTTCGCCATCATACAATTTAGATTATTGTGAGGTGATTGATAATTCTAGGCTGTTCTTCGGGAATATAAGTCTGGGCTATCGATCGGTTCCTGTTCACCTTTATTTATCAAAAGACGAAACAAAACTTGTAGCTATTTCTGTGGGAGACAGATTTATCTATTCTTGTAGACTTTTCTGTGTGAGATAGATTTATTTATTAAAGTCTTCGACTTTGGGTCATAGCAACTCTTAGTTGTGGGTGAGATCAACTAAGGGAATCAAGTGTGTAGTATCATGCTGGGATCAGAGACTTAAGGAGCGCAACTGTACCTTGGATCAGTGTGAGATTGATTGGGGTTCAACTACAGTCCATACCTAAGTTAGTTTGTAGTATGATACTATCTGTAGCGGCTTAATACAGTGTGTGTTAAAACTGGACTAGGTCCCGGGGTTTTTCTGCATTTGCGGTTTCCTCGTTAACAAAACTTCTGGTGTTTGTGCTATATCTTTTTCGCATTATATTTTGTTATATAATTGAAATATCACAAATTGTGCGTTCAATCAATTGGGAAATCCAACCCTTGGTTGTTGATTGAAATTGATTGATACTTGAACATTGGTCTTTGATACCGTTCAAGTTAATTTCTCTTGTATTCAATTAGACTCGCATATTTTTATTTGCTTGAGTAACGATTGAATCGAGAAATTGAGATATAACTCTTTGATATACTTTTTATTAAGAATGAGTGTGACTGTCTAGTTAATTCTCTTAAAAGTATATTGGAGTTAGTCCATAAAGATTGCTAAGCGAATTATTGGGTGAGGTTGTTGTACCCCTACTTTTTCAATTGGTATCAGCGCAAGCAAACACGTTTAAGACCTTATAAGTCTGTGTTTGTGGTGATCTTAATCTATGGACAGTAGTGATATCTCAATAAATGCACCACCAGATCCCGGGATTCCAGAATTCTCTTTCATCTCTGATTAAATAAAATCCGTAGAAGAAATTCTATCTAAACCTCCACCATGTTTAAAATCCCTTGAAGTTTTTTCAGGAATTGAAAAGAAACTTGAAAGCTTATCTGCTAATGTTGATTTATTTCTCCATAAGAAACAAGAGTCTCTTGATAGACTAAATCAAGTTATGATGAATAATATTTATGTTGAGGTTAACATTGATTTGTTAATCAGTGTGAACAATGCTCATTCTATGTGTATCTCAATTAGAAAAAATGAATTACAAGAGAAGTCTATGTCATCTGAGTATATCACCTCAAAGCATGAATTGATTCTTTGCTCAATTCCTAATACTTTCTATCCAGATGATAGTATTATCTTCCCTTATGAAGAAGCTAAGACGTCTCTTTTTATCAAAAGAGTTTCCCTTCGCAATACTAAAAACTATCTACAGAAACAGTTCTTTATGAGTTGGAAAACAGGAAATCAGAAACTCAATTTACTCTGGGTTCTCTTTAAGTTCCTTGATAAACTTATGAAAATAATATTATGTTTTTTTCTCCTTTTTGGAAGTTGTAAGAGTTGTTGGAAAGAATCTCTTTCCTGGTGTCATGGCATCCAAGACTAGACTTCTATGTCTTGGTGATCACACGGCTCAGCTCAAGAGGTCTATTTGTTGAGTTCCCACTCCAAATATTTTTTTGGTTATCCAAACAAGTCCCTCTTGCACACGTGTGTCTCACACAACTTTAACTCATATCCCGTACGTTTTTAATCCTATTCTAGAATGCACCTGAACCAGTTCAAGTCCACCGCTTGACACACTAAAAGAGAAATGTTTCTCTTCGTTTTCTCCTCCTCCTCTTCATCTCTTCTGTTTGAGTACGAACCAGCAAGTTCGAAAACACTCGTTCTCCTATTTTCTTCACCATTTTGTACTCCCACTGTCCTATTTTACTTGAAGGTTTGGGGTTTTTTTCTAGTACCAAAATAGATGAAGGTTTCCATAATTTTCACACTTTCTTCCTAATTTGACCCTGCATTGGAATCAATCACTAGAAACAAGGAACAAAAAACTAGTTGATTTAAATATTTTAACAATTATTAATAAGGGATATATATGGAAAAAAATTAATCTCTTTCCATTTTCTTATCTACGTGAAAATACCTATACCTCCAACTAAATCAGGACGGAGGGAGTATTTGGTTTTGTTCGTTGAACTCAGGAGAAGCACATGTACGTTGGGTCAAGAGTTTTTTTTTATTTTGACAAAGTTTTGGAATTTTACCATTAGAAAAAGTTCACGAACCAAGTAAGTTTCTCAACTTTATTTGGAGAATTCTTTTTCAACAATGGCTCATATAAGAACTGGTCATGTCGGGAGTTCAAGTGGTCAAACCAGGGATGAATCTTTCTATGATTCTAGTATCTGTGCTAGGTTTGTCAATCCTGCAGCTCGAGTTCTTTATTTGGAGTATAAGAACAAATAACCCATTTTTGAAATGTACTATGTTGAGTCTGAAATTGATGTAGATGGGTTGAATGATTTTTTCAACAAACACTCATGGGGTAATATTCTCAAACCTTTAGGGACTGCTCGTATTGATATGACTTCACAATTTTATGCGAACATTCATGATCCATACCTGTAAACTGCATGTTTAAGACCATTATATGAAGTAAGACATTCAATGTGGATTATCATGTTATTTCTTTACTGGTGAATGTGTCTGTTGGGGGTACTCAATTTCCTCCTCCCGAGAATGAAAGATTAAGTTCACAAGTGATGTCTAGTCGCCTCTTTGATAGATATGTTTCTCGGAGAGATGGAAAGATTGATGTTAGCGGTGTTGGATTATTTCTCAAGGTTGATGCAAAACTTCTTGTGTCCAACATGATGCCAAGTACTATGGAAAACAATTTATGGACCAGATCACTTGCTGAATTGATCTGTTATACTGTTGAAGAAAGAAGCATTGATTTATTTGGACTTATTGTTAATCAGATGATAAGTGTGAAATAGACTTCAAGGAAGACTCTTGGCTTTCCTTGTCTCATTTCAAGGATTTGTGGTCACTTTGGGATTACTCCTTTTGGTTATGATCTTGGAGGTCCAAAAGTTTTGAGTATGTCAAGCATCGAGAAAATGAGACATCCTGCGACCAGAGCCTCTGCAAGTACCCCAGCTGCAGCCAATATTATTCTTCTTCAGGAAGAAAATGATTTTTTTAGAGAACCGGTGGACTACGCTCAAACTGCTTATCCTGAACTGGCTGAGAAGTTTTATGAGATTAAAAGAGATTACTACGGGTTAAGTGATTAATCTTTGTACCTGCTGAAATATTACCTACCTTGTCTGTTTAACTTCTTATGTTGATGGGTGTAATAACTTTTAGGTTTAGCCTTGAATGATGTTATTTTTTTATTAAAATTGCTATATGTGTTAGATCCGCAAGAATTACAGACAATATTGTCAAAAGTTAAGTCCTTCGTATGTCTATGTGCAAGTATTGATAAAAGAATGAATGAACTTTTGACAAAAACAAAAGACAAGCCTTTTATGTCATTATGCAAATATTGATGGAAGAAAGGATGAGCTTTTGTTTACAAAGATTAAGTCTATTGTATGTCATTGTGCAAATAGTGATGGGAGATATAATGAATCTTTTTCTATTCCGCAATATTGATCTTCCCTGATCCATATCTTTTATGTATATACTGTGTGGCTCCATAAGTTCTCTTATGTTGAGCATTTCCAATTAGATTAATCATGGGTTCTCTTGTGGTTAGTATAGTTGAGTATTCCGGTTGAATTAATCATGGGTTCTCTTGTGGTTAATTCAATTGAGTATTTTAGATACAATTTCATATTCTTATATGATTTATTGTTGTCCAAAGAAATCCTTATTTTCTTTTGAAAGTAAGGTCGCTCTTGTTGTTCTTTCGGGAATGACATTATATGAGGGAGAGTTCATATTTGAACTTGAGCTTTATTGCCAAATCTTTGTGGGGAGTGCGGATGTGGAATATTATAGGGGTTATCTTGTATCCTTATAAACTCCTTGATGAATGCATTTAGTTTAGGCTATATAATTGCATTTAAAAAGTTGATATGTGCTTTCTTTTGTCATGAAATGTCTCTATGGAAATTTTTATTAGGATCCCACTGGTTTTCGTACCTTTGCCAATTTTATTGGCAAGAAGGGGAAGAATTAATGTGTAGTTCACACTACAAATACATATGGTTTTCAGATCATTATGTAAGGGGGAGCGGTTTTCATGTGAGATGGAGTATTGACTAAGGGGGAGTGATACATATCACCATAGTATTGTTGTCAAAGTTGTGATACAATTGAACTTTGATGTTGTGTAAGAATACTATGACACCGTGTAACAAAGATTGAGAGCTTTTGTTTTCTCATTGTTATGGCTATGGATTTTCAACAACAATGATGCTAAACTTACAACTGAAAGGTATCATAAAACAAAACACTTTCTTATTCATAGAAGCTCAATCATAGAGAACATATATAGGCAACATATTGTTACCCTAAAAGACTTCCTAGGAAAAAGTAAGACAACTATTCAGATAAATAAGTGCAAACTAGATAATCCTAATCTTCTAAGATGACTTATTCAAAGTTTTTTACACTCCCCCTCAAGTCGGTGCATAGATATCAGTCATGCCCAACGTGATCACTAAATACTCAAAAACAGGCTTGAATAATCCCTTTGTGAGTATCTGCTGTTTGTTGAGGCGTCGGCATAAATGGTAAACAGGTTACTCCATTCTCGATTTTCTCCTTTATTAATTATCTGTTAATTTCTATGTGCTTTGTTCTATCATGTTGCACTGGATTCTGTGCAATGCTTATAGCTGCCTTGTTATCACAGTACAACTTCATTGGTCTACTCATAGACACCGATAATTCTTCAAGAATTCATTTCAAACATAGTAATTCACATATTCCATTATACATGGCTCTAAACTCAACCTCTGCACTGTTTCTTACAACCACACTTTGTTTCTTACTCGTCCAAGTAACCAAATTTCCCCACACATATGTGCAATAACCAGAAGTTGACCTTTTATCTTCAATAGAACCAGCCCAATCTGCATTAGTAAAAGCTTCAATTCATCTTTTATCATTCTTATTAAACAACAAGCCTCGTCCAGGAGAGCCTTTCACGTATCTCACGATCCGGCAAACTGCATCCAAGGGCTCTTTCCGTGGAGAATGCATGAATTGGCTTACTCGGCTAACAACGAAAGCAATATCAGGACGAGTATGTGACAAATAAATTAGTTTCCCAACCAGCCTTTGGTACCTAGTTATGTCCACAGGTTGAATTTCTCTATGAGCTTCAAGTTTGTTATTATCATCAATAGGTGTGTCAACTGGTTTACATCCACTCAAACCAGTCTCATGAAGAAGATCCACCACATATTTGCGCTGTGTTACTGCTATGCCATTACTTGATCTTGCAACTTCCATACCTAGGAAATATTTCAAGGGTCCCAAATCCTTGATTTCAAATTCCTTAGCTAATCTTTTTTTTTTTTGGTACAGAAAAAGGAATACATGAAATACTAAATTGTTACATTGCAAAAAGTAACAACATCAGGGGATAAATCATTATTAGTTCATCTAGCTTGGACTTTGTGAGATGATGAGTGCCAAATATTACATATTTCTATACCTTTTTATTGGCATTTAACTTATCTGTTGCGCTTTAAAATCATATATTATCCCAAATTCTGTATTTTCTCTGTTTTCAAGAATAGATATTTGTACTAATTAATTTTGTGTTTTTAGGTACTAAATAAAGCTTGGACGAATTGTGGAGCCAAAAGTGCAGAGAATTAGTGGCAACAAAAGAGAGATAACAAAGGCTCCCGCTGGAAAGCAGTGAAGAATATCTTCTGCACCTTGTCAGCAAGTGAAGGATATATTTTTCACCTCACCCGGAAGTGAAGAACGTTTTTTTCACATCTTAAAAACTGGAAGTGGGTTTGAGATATTAGCCTTGAAGAAGACTTGATCCAGAAGAGAGAAGAAACAAAACCCAAGCCCAACTCCATTCTGAGCCATCAGATTTGATCTAGCTTCTAAGCATCCAAGGCATCTCCATAATGTGCATCAACATTTGATACTCTCACCTCACATCCCATTACCTTATATCCTTCCCTAACCCCGAGCAGAACCAAATACTCCCTTGTTCCTATCATACTCTTCTTCTCCATTCGCAAAACGTCAGTTCACCTCATTTTCTCCATCAATCACTTCCCGACCATCTCTGATCTTCACCATCTTCCAGCCGCCATCAATCAACCACCTAGCCCCTATCTATCTCCATCATAGATTCTTCTCCACAGTAACCCTAGAAGCTAGTGTTGAGAGATATAAGGCTAGGGTTATCCCCAATAACCAAAGAAAATATCAAATCAAGGAATTGCACAGCAGAATTGCAGAGGGGGTTGGTTAGAAAACACGATTTTAGTGAGTGGTTGTTCTCTAATTTTTCAATTCTAGTGTTTGAGAAGAAATTAATGTATAAATAGGGCAACTGTTGTGTAACAAATCATAAAAATTTCAGTTAGACCAATTAGTTATCTAAATTCAATTTGTGTTTTACTCATCTTCAGTATGTTATAATCTCATCAGCTAGGGTTTAGATGAATCCCTAGCTTTTTGCTATGTTATTCATGATTTTTGTATTAATCTTGAATGCTTAAACTGTTTTAGGATAATTTCAATCCTAGTACGTTAATACTTTGCTCTCACAGTGTATGTCAGGCATACATTGTAGTTAGGATAAAACTGTGTTGATTATGCTGCATCTCATGCTTTAGAGACTATTGTTAAGCCCTTGACTAGTTGTGCTTAATTAGACAGTTAGTGCTCCGGATTGATACTTTAGCTGTGATTAAATTATAAGTGGTAGACTTGACACTTCTCCCTTATCTGTCACAAGGACAAGAGTAATTTAACTATCTTAATACATATAGTGTGAGTTAGTGGCGGATTTGACAATCCTATTATCTCTAATCTTTGTTGTTAACATCTTTAATTCACTGTTGTAATCTCTACTAATATCTTGTCGTATCGACATAACAAACCCCCCCCCCCCTTTGTGTTACTTACCATTGAATCAGTTTAGTGTAACTTTTGAATCGACTCTACACCCTCCTTGTCTCTGTGGGATCGACCTGTATTTTCCCTGTCTGCAATAGACGCTGTGCTCTTGCAGTATAATTGTGGGTATTTTTACAAGCCTACCAAGTTTTTGGCACCGTTGCTGGGGACTCGGTGGCGGCGTAATTGTTTCTTTGGTTCCATCTTACTGATCTCAGATCAATTTTTGTACATATTTTCTTTTCAGTACTAGTTATAGCTTGTCTGTTATTAATTTAACTTATTGTTTCAACCATCTGTGTATATCATCTCATCATATCTTTTTAGTGTTTGTTGTAGTCTTCATAAAAAAAATTTATCTGTTTTATTCACCTGCATTTAAAGTTCTTAGCCACATCGTTTTCAAGCTAGTTTGAAGTTATCAGTTATCAATATTCTGCATCTCTCAAACTGTTGTCTATGTCCAAGTTATGTACATTATTGTTCCGGTTTTAGATTATATCCCATCTGTTTGTATAATCTTCACTAGCATCACTATATTAATTAGTCCATTTGTTCATTTTTTTAATTTTATTTTTACATCTTTGTACAAATTTCTAGCTCCGCGTCTTGTAACATAACTTCATATTTGCAATATGTAGCTTACTTTTAGCATGATGTAGCTTTGTTCTGTGGTATTTAGATGTTCTGTTCAAGGTTCCTCAACTGTGCAAGCTCAATTTTTAGTTGATACTTCAGAATAGTTCGCATCATTTGTCCTGCAACTCTAAATTGTTAACCATCAGGGATAAACAACTAATTTCTGCAATTCTTTTCCATTCCTGTACAACTCCATATACTGAAGCTCTCTTTGAGCCAGCATGTACTTGTGAAGCTGAAACACACTAAGGTAAGGCACAAGGAGCATCACAATTTGTGGAATTGCCTAAACCCGGTGTTATACCGGCGGTTTGTTCTTCACACCCCTTTTTGTTGCACTTTCTATTTATGTGAGTGGCATACCTTGACTATTTGTTGATTTGGTTGTCGTGGTACCTTTGGTTTCTATAATATCTGAGTAACATTATCAGTCACTGAAATTTCTATCTCTATGATACCGCATCTATCATGAACTTCTTGTTCTTTTCATTACGCTAACTGCCTTGCGAGTGAGTAGGTGTTACTTAGATCTCCAGTTTTTATCTCATTTCTCAATCAGTTTATTGTCACTGTTCCGTACCTGGTCGAATCAATTTAAATCTGTGTCTAATACACTGTGTGGTTTAGATTGTATATGTGTAACATTGCTAGCCTGTAACTTTTGTGTGCATAGTCGTATTATTGTGTAAACATGTGCTTGTTCCATTGAAACTGTGCAACCTCTAAATGAGCTTAATCTGTCTTGGTTAACAATTCAGAAGGATAATTTCACAACCTCAGTTGCTGTAGAATCTTCATAGCTAGTTTTAAACAAGTATTGATGTTTCTTGTCTTTGTTTTTCCTGTGCAAGTCTGAGTCCTGACGACTTATTTCGAGTAAACCAGGTACCATCGAAACAAAAGCAGCGAATCAAGGAAGAAAAAAAAAGAAAAAAAAAAGGAAAGAAGAGAACTGGAGCAAGTTGGATTGTCGTGCCTAAACCCAGTTTTATACAGGCGGTATCGTATTTTCAAACTTGACTTCCTTCGTAACTATCTTCCTTGTCTGCTGAGATAAGTGCTCATTAATGATTGCCAAATTCTGGTATCCGTATGTTTGATTCTGTGATATCTGAGTGAATTTTATGCTCGCAATCCAACAGTCAACCTCTAAATTTTTGATGCTATCATGAATGATATGTCTTGTCCGCTTAATAAACTGGTTTCCTGACTAGCTATTTCCAAACTCTTGCAACTTGAGACACCCATCTGTATGATCCTGTGAAGTTCAAATAACATTTATGCTTGCTAAAATTGTTATTTGGTTGTGCGTCTCGCAATCTCGGCATAACCTGTGTTTGTGTGCATTCAACCTGGCAATCGACTGTCATTTTCATAATCATTAAATCTGTGACATACAATAACTGTCAGTTAAGCGAGTTTCCTGGATATATTTGTGCATGAGCCTGTGACTCTTGAGTAAAATTTTTGTTAGCTGAAATCATTGTTTTGCTGAGCCTTTTGGCCCTGAATCTTTCAGCCATTCATCTAAGCCTTGCTTCCCTAGTTATCACGCCACTCCTTGTTTGAAGTGTAGCATCACAAAGCTGTGTGGACATATTCTAGGCTAGCCTTTTGACCCTGTATCTTCCTTTATTTCCTACAACTGAGTCTGTGCATTGTTGTTTAGCTGATCAGTATAGCGTAAGAATTTTGTATGCATAAAACCTGGTTTTAGCCTTTGATTCGTAAGAGCCATTTTCCATGTTTCAAAAATAATTGGTTGTCTAGGGTGTTATAACATGTTATCTGTCATGCTTGCTAGGCTATGATTGTGTCTTTTAGAGACCAAAAAAATCGACTAGTTAGAATCTGCCAAGAAGATATTGTTGACATACCCAGTTCTGCAGTAGAAAGCCAGACCAACCAGAGACAATGGGTGATGAATTGAACCAACCCCATAGTCTAAAGGACTACATGTACCCTACAAGGGAAAGTCAGCCCTCTTGCATCATTCTACCAGCTGATGCTGGTCAGTTTGAACGAAAAGCAAGCACAATTCACATGTTTCTTGTGTTTAGAGGGGTTGATGCTGAAAACCCCTACCACCATGTTAGAGGCTTTGAAGATATCTATGGGACTCTGTGTTTTAACCAAATGCCAGAAGAGTCCCTCAAACTGAGATTGTTCCCTTTCTCATTAAAATAAAAAGCTAAGTCCTGCTTCATGCCCTACAACCACAGTCCATTAGAACATGGGATGATCTCACAAAAGAATTTTTCAAAAAGTTTTTCCCCAACCATAAGACTGCGACAATTCGTAAAAGTCTAAATGGTTTTGTGCAATTAGATGATGAGACTCTAGCAAAATATTTGGAGAGATTCAATAAATTATTGCTCCAGTGTCCCCACCATAGGTTTGAAAAATGGAGACTTGTGCAAATTTTGTATGAAGGCCTAGATGTCAGGACCCGAACCACAGTAGAGTCAATGTGCAATGGTGCATTTATTGAAGAAAGTGTTGATGAGTCTTGGAACTTCTTAATTGAAATTGCTGAAAAGACTCAGCAGTGGGAGTCCCATCCATGAACCTAAGAAAACTACCCTTGTATCTAATGTTCATAGAATTGAGTCTGACTTTGAAGGAAATGCAAAGATTGCATCTTTGGCTAGGAGAATAGAAGTGCTAGAGATGTAGAAGAATGTGAAAACTAATGCCCCTACTCTCCGTGACAAAATTAAAATGGCCACTTGTGTCGCATGCCATGGTTCAGACCACTTAGTCAATAGTTGTCCAGACCTACATGCATTTCAAGAGTCTAGAACCGAGCAAGCCAATGCTTTGTACCATAGGAAAGAGAACATCCCTTATTCTCAGACCTACAACCCAGGGTGGAGGAATCACCCTAACTTTTCATGGTCTAAGGGACCTGTACAAGGGGTAACAACAAATAATAATCAAGGATATTCGTACCCTAGAAACCCCAAGTGCAAACACACACACAGTACCCTGTAGAGAAAAGGCCTAATTCTGATGATGGTGTGAACCAAATGAATCAAAATCTTTTGCAATATCAGAAAGTAAATGACCAAAGGTTTGCGATTTTAGAACTCAAGTTGGGCCAAATTTGTGATACATTAAATGAGAGAGAAAAATGTAAACTCCCTAGTCAGCCCCAACAAAATCCAAAAAATGCATTTCAGGCAAGTACTTCAACTTGCAGTGAGTCCTCACAATATCAAGTAAATGTTGTCACCACCCTTCGTAGTGGTAAAGTTGTTGATAACAATGTAGGTGAGCCACAGTCAAGTGAGTCTAAGTCAGACTCACCAGTGCATACAATTCCACAGAAAACACCAGTTGTGGAAAAAGAATCTGAGCATGACAGTGACTCTAAGAATTCCACTGGTGATAATGTCCCTGCACCATCTAATGTGACTGTCGCCCCATTTTCTCAAAGATTGATGCAACAAAAAGGGAGTCACCAGTACAATGAGATATTGGAAATGTTTAAACGAGTCAATATAAATATTCCTTTTCTCGAAGCAATTAAACAAATGCCTTCTTATGCTAAGTTCTTGAAAGATTTATGCACACAAAAATGGAAACATCATGTGCATAACCGCGCTTTTCTTACTGAGCAGGTGAGTTCAATCATTCAAAGCAAGATCCCACCCAAGTTTAAGGACCATGGTAGTCCAACTATCATATGCACAATAGGTGAATATACAATTGATAGAGCTTTGTTAGACTTAGGCGCAAGTGTGAACCTTCTGTCATATTCTTTGTATGAGAAATTAGGTCTTGGGGAACTGAAACCCACTCCTGTGACGCTACAATTAGCGGACAGATCTGTAAAGATCCCTCGTGGTATCATTGAAGATGTGTTAATCAAAGTTGATAAATTTTACCTCCCTGTGGATTTTATTGTTCTAGACACTCAGCCTGTGCAAAACCCAGACTGTTACATTCCTATCATTTTAAGACATCCTTTTCTGGAAACGTCCAATGCTATCATAAATTATCGAAATGGAGTGTTGAATTTGTTATTTAGAAACATGACTGTGGAATTAAATATTTTTCGTGTTAGCCAAAAACCTATGGATTTTGATGATAATGAATTGCATGAGGTTAACATGATTGAGAGTCTGATCCAAGACTCATTTCCTGACATCTTATCTGTGGACCCTTTGCAAGCATGTTTAGATAACTTTGACTTAGATCTTTTTGATTTTGAGTACATTAGTGAAGTCCACTCTTTGCTTGAATCTGTATCACTCATGGATATTTCTAAATGGAAGGATGTTGTGGAACCACTTCCACTTTCTAATTCTGAGTCTACCCCATCTCTTGACGAAGCACCTAAGCTTGATTTGAAACCATTGCCTGATACTTTGAAATATGCATTTTAGGTTCTTTCGAAACTTTGTATGTTATTATTGCATCATGTTTAGACACTGAACATGAAAGTAAACTTTTAGAAGTGCTCAAAGAGCATAAATAGGCCTTAGGTTGGACCATCTCAGACCTTAAAGGTATAAGTCCCACAATTTGCATGCATCACATAAATCTTGAAGAAAATGCTAAACCATCTAGAGAAATGCAAAGGAGACTTAAACCTAACATGAGAGATGTTGTTAAAGGTGAGATTCTAAAATTGCTTGATGTGGGTATCATATACCCAATTCCAGATAGCCAGTGGGTCAGTCCCATTCAAGTTGTACCCAAGAAGTATGTCATTACTGTACTTCAAAATGAAATGAATGAGCTAGTCCCCACTCATGTGACCACAGGGTGGCGAGTTTGTATTGACTATAGGAAATTGAATGCAGTAACAAAGAAAGACCATTTTCCTCTCCCCTTCATTGACCAAATGCTAGAAAGATTGTCAAAACATAGTCACTATTGTTTCTTGGATTGCTATTCGGGTTATAACCAGATTCATATAGCACTTGAAAACCAATCAAAGACCACATTTACATGTCATTATGGTACATTTGCTTATCGTCATATGCCTCTGGGGTTGTGTAATGCACTCGCTACTTTTCAACGTTGCATAATGAGCATTTTTTCCGACATGGTAGATAAATTTCTTGAAATTTTCATGGATGATTTTTCTGTCTTTGGGTCTTCATTTGATGAATGTTTGCATCATATTACTTTTGTGCTGATACGATGTAAAGAAAAGAATTTGGTTTTAAACTGGGAAAAATGTCACTTCATGGTCAACTCAGGCATTGTCTTAGGGCATATCATTTCTGAAAAAGGCATAAAAGTAGATAAGGCTAAAGTTGATCTCATTCAACACTTGCCTCAACCTCGCTCTGTGAGGGAGATAAGGTCATTCTTGGGCCATGCCGGTTTCATCGGCGATTCATCAAATACTTTAGTAAAATTTCAAGACCCTTGTGCAGTCTTCTTGCAAAAGATGTTGCATTCGTCTTTGATGATGATTGTAAGGAAGCATGGGAGCAATTGGAGGCGCTTCTTACAACTTCTCTTATAGTCCGACCACTCGACTGGACCTTTCCATTTGAAATTATATGTGATGCGTCTGACTATGATGTAGGAGCCGTCTTAGGACAACGAGTAGACAGACTCCCTTATGTGATCTACTATGCTAGAAAAACACTTAATGATGCTCAACTAATTTATTCGACAACTGAGAAAGAATTGCTAGCTGTTCTATTTGCATTGGATAAGTTTAGATCTTATTTGATAGGGTCTAAAGTCATCATATATTCTGACCATGCTGCATTAAAATACCTTTTATCTAAAAAAGATGCAAAAGCCCGTCTAATTCGATGGATACTCTTATTACAAGAGTTCAATCTCGAAATTCGAGATAAGAAAGGGTCTGAAAATGTTGTTGCTGATCACTTGTATAGGTTGAATGTGGAATCTGTTGATGAATCTTTTCTTATTAGAGAATCATTCCCTGACGAACAATTGATGCTTGTGTCTGAAATGCCTTGGTTTGCTGATATTGTTAACTACCTTGTTACTGGTAGAATGCCTTTGCATTGGCCTAAACAAGACCGATCTAAATTGTTGGCTGAAGTGAAACATTTCTTTTGAGATGACCCCCACTTGTTTAAATACCTCCCTGACCAAATCATTAGGAGGTGTGTCCTCAATTCAGAACAGAGAGATGTCATCTCTTTCTGCCTTGACCATGCATGTGGAGGCCATTTTAGTGCCAAGAAAACTGCTGCAAAGATCTTGCAGAATGGTTTCTATTAGCCATCGTTGTTCAAATATAGTCATGCCTTTTGTGTTGCTTGTGAACGATGTCAAAAATTAGGAAGTATCTCACGAAGAAACATGATGCCCTTACAACCTATTTTAACTGTTGAATTGTTTGATGTATGTGGTATTGATTTCATGGGTCCCTTTCCTAATTCAGAAGGTAATTTGTACATTCTTGTTGTTGTTGATTATGTCTCTAAGTGGGTAGAAGCCATTGCCTCCAAAACAAATTACCATAAAGTAGTTCTTTCTTTTCTTAAAGGAAACATTTTCTCTCGTTTTGGAACACCTAGAGCAATAATCAGTGATGGTGGTACTCATTTTTGCAACAGACCTTTTGAATCACTTATGCACAAGTATGAAATCACTCACAAGGTAGCAACACTATACCATCCGCAAACTAGTGGACAAGTAGAAGTTTCTAATAGGTAAATTAAGCATATTCTTGAAAAGAATGTGAATCCTACTAGGAAAGATTGGTCTTTACGTTTAAATAATGCTTTATGGGCCTATAGAACTGCATATAAAACTCCCATTGGCATGTCCCCTTATAGACTTGTGTATGGTAAAGCATGTCATCTACCTGTAGAACTAGAACATCATGCTTATTGGGCTGTTAAGAAATTGATAACTCTGATCTTGATAAATCTGGCACCCAAAGGAAGCTTCAACTCAATGAGTTGGAAGAAATAAGAAATGATACTTATGATAATTCCAAAATGTATAAACATAGAATGAAAGTGTTTCATGACAATCGCATTCTGCGCAAGTCTTTTACACCTAGTCAAAAAGTTTTATTGTACAACACTCGTTTGCATTTGTTTCCAGGAAAGTTACGTTCTCGATGGTCAGGTCCATTCTTGGTACGTACGGTTTTTCCCTATGAAGCTGTTGAAATCGAAAACCCAGCAAACAAGAACATTTTCAAGGTCAATGGTCAGAGATTGAAACCATTTCTAGAGCATCTACCACTAGAAGTTGAGACCGTAGACTTGGAAGACCCCGTCTATGTGGACTAAACTAGTTCACCTGTGTACATACATATGGACTAAAAATTCATTATCTTTCCCTTTCCTTTTCTTTTTGCAAATTTTTTTTGTCTTGCACTCTTGTTGTTTGCTATCAAAGCATTCACCCACTAATGGTTTAGAACCATCCTTTTGCATCTGGTAATCTCTTTCCTTTAAATTTACTCTGAAATGTTCTCATCGTATGTTATTACAATTCTACTTATATATTGAAACATCGAGGACAATGTTAGATTTAGGTTTGGGGGTATATTTGGTATATTTAGGTTTGGGGGTATATTTAGATTTTAATATTACTAGCTATTTAGAAAAGGAAAAAAAAATCAAAAAAATTCAAAAAATTTCAAGAAAATCTTTGTACATATTTGCATAAAACCTCCAACTTTTAGAGATCTTAGAGTCACTAGAATGCTTCTAGCTATGTTTACATAGAGAGTCTGACCGAAATAACTGAACTTGGAAGTACTGGAGAACACAATCGGGTTTCTTGGTTGTTAGAGCGTTAAAGTTGGATTTAACCATGGCGGTGGGAAAATTAGGTGCTGCAAAGATATTTGGTAGTAGAGTTGTGATCACCCTTAGTGGAGACTACCTATTTTACATCAAGCGAGGCACCATCCTTCATTTTTGTGACTATCTAAAAAAATCTTTTATAGTGTGTGTCACCGTACGTTAATTCCGGGTAGGAATGGTGAGCTACCCAACTTCGCACCACTTTCAGCACTATTTTTGATCTCTTGAGTGCTAATTTTGTCAATCATGAGGGTGACGTCTAAAGATGGAATCTCCTTCTTGTAGTTTGATTTGCAGTTAGCACCATTCTCTCTCACTCGACAACATCAACAGATCCATAAAAACACATCATCATCAGCGAGCAGAGCAACATCAGAATATTTGAAGAAATTTGAAATAGTCCAAGGTTTACATGCAACAATTCAAGGAGAAGAAAAAGTCTTATTCAAAATTATACAGTACAAAAAGCAGAACTTTACATACATTTGAAGAAGTATTTTACAAGAGCAAAGAAAAGAAAATAAGATGAGAAATAGTGAAGTTCATAAAATCAAGACAATACAGGTTGTCAACAATCAAGTGATAAAGTCCTTCATCCATGGATTTAGTAGTTTTATTATCCAGTTTCTTATTTTTAGTTGTAATCTTATCTTAATCATAATTTAATGTGTCAAAAAAATAAAATAAAATAAATAAATAAATATATATATTACAGTTGGTTTGTAGTTTAATAAACACCATGGTAAAGAAGAAATTTAAGAGGAAAATTCAAGCAACAAGGAAATTGAAGAAAATAATTAGAAATTGTCAAGGTTCTACGAAGTTCAAGAAGTTCACCATCAACAGTTGAAGGCCGAAGACCAAAGATTGAAGACGTTTCTATAGATGCTGTGAGAGTGGTGTTGATTGCCGATCGGATGTGAAGGTAAGTGAGTACTCCCATCCTCCTATAATGATTGATTTCCTTTCTTAGAGATCATCATAAAAAGATTCTTTTTGTCCACAATTCTTGTGGAGTCTCCAGAAATTATTTTGGAAGGTTCTCCTTCCCACCATCAACGTGTGCAGGATTTCACTCTTTATTCCTATCTGCACACATGAGAGACTAAAAAAAGTGGTATTTTTGAGTGAAATTATCATAAAACCCTATTGGTGAGGCAAAATTCGAGGCTTGTGATTACTCTCGAACCCGAATTTTTTCATATGGTATGTTTATTTCTCGCTCAACTATTAAGGATGAGAATACGTTCTTTGATATTTCTAACTTCGTGTTACTAGCATGCAGAAACTGTATGTCCTCATAGCTCCTTGGATGCTTAGGACACTATTACACTCTGAAGTTGGAGAAGGTTTTGTGGGTACATCTCTGATAGGCCCTCACGAGACTACAACTCGTCCACTAGGGACACCTAGGGGTTAAAGGCTTAGTGCATACGCTAAATGCATTCGATAAACCAACGACAGTGGTATAATTAGGATTTATTAATTTTTGTTTCACTTGAGGACAAGTAAAATTCATGTTTGGGGGTATTTGATGAGTGCCAAATATTGCATATTTCTATACCTTTTTATTGGCATTTAACTCATCTGTTGCGCTTTAAAATCATATATTATCCCAAATTCTGTATTTTCTCTATTTTCAAGAATACATATTTGTACTAATTAATTTTGTGTTTTTAGGTACTAAATAAAGCTTGGACGAATTGTGAATCCAAAAGTGCAAAGAATTAGTGGCAACAGAAGAGAGATAACAAAGGCTCCTGCTGGAAAGCAGTGAAGAATATCTTCTGCACCTTGTCAGCAAGTGAAGGATATATTTTGCACCTCACCCGGAAGTGAAGAATGTTGTTTTCACATCTTAAAAACTGGAAGTGGGCTTGAGATATTAGCCTTGAAGAATACTTGAGCCAGAAGAGAGAAGAAACAAAACCCAAGCCCAACTCCATTCTGAGCCATCGTATTTGATCTAGCTTCTAAGCATCCAAGGCATCTCCACAATGTGCATCAACGTTTGATACTCTCACTACACATCCCATTACCTTATATCCTTCCCTAACCCGAGCAGAACCAAACACTCCCTTGTTCCTATCGTACTCTTCTTCCCCATTTGCAAAACATCAGTTCACCTCCTTCTCACTACACCATTTTAAGGTATTAGAAACCTACCATAGATGTTGCTAAACAGGGTCGCAACAGGCTTTCGCTGTTGCTAAACACGGTGTCGCAATTTTTAGCAACGGCATAAGCTTTGTTGCGAATCTCGGTCAGCAACGGAAATTCGCAACGGCGCTTGCCGTTGCTACATTTTTTATTAGCAACAACAACTTGATGTTGCTAATCTGTTTCTAATTACACGAATACCCTTACCCGGAACTAGATATTGTTGGTTCCGGTTCTAATTTATTTGTTCTGGTTCTAATTTAGCAACAGAGAGTAGGGGTTGCTAATTTTTTACAACCACAAAAAAAAGGTCAAGTCTATGTTTATTGACCTAGTCAAAATTTAGCACACCCACACTTCCCCCCTGCAATTACCCAGATCCCCATATTCAGCATCCACACAAATATACAAACTACAATGGTGATACAAATTATATTGTGGAGAATCTTACTGAGAATCACCAATAGATAATATTATAGAAGTAAGGATTCTTCAATTGATACAAATGTACACAAGTAAACTTACATAACCCAAAATTTTGTGACTGACATACAATATTCGTTCTATGTTGATGTTTATAAATGGATAGGTAACCTAGTTAATTTGTGTCAACTGACAGAGGCATTGAAAAATAGGGAAAGAATGACTAAAATATCACCAGAATGTATCACGAGACTCCGCTTGCTTAACAAATTTCCTTAGAAAATCATACATAGATTCAGCTGCTGCTAAAATATCACCAAGTACTGCTTTTTATTCACCACTCAGCGTTCCTCAATGTACGCATCTTGATTTAGCAATCGAGAATTAAGCTCCTGAACTTCATCCCTAAGTCCTTTCTCTTGCAAAAATAAAGGGGTAGAAATCAGTTGGTATGTTACAGGTCCAAGCTTAAATGGGTTGGAAAGCAAAGAAATGCCCTATTTTGAGCAAACAAGACGAAAAGAAATTAAATCAACATCCAAAATTCAATTGACTAAACCAGTTACTACCACTCAAACTCAATTATGATACAAATTAAGGTCTTTGTAAGAGCGAAGTAGTATTGTACTTACTGATAAAAACTGAAGGTCAAAGTACTCACTTGAAAGTCCAATAATGACTGGCTTGCTTACAGAACCTCATCTTCTTGTAATGAGCATTTCAACCACACGATTAATTTTTTCCTGCGATTGCAAGCGACCCAATCCTCAATAAAAGTCTCTTTCCAACAGTAAGGTCCATCAATAACTTTACTCCATAATTTCCAAACTCTAAGAATCACAATCACAATATCTTGCAGAGGTAGTTTCTTAAATACTAGCCCAAGCGTAATTAAGATAGTTTGTAATACGAAGAGGGAAAAAAAAAACTTGAACAATCCAAGATAGTATCACCCTGTACATGCCAAATATTGTACCCTGTGTAACCATAAGTCAAAGAAAAACAAAAAAGGAAAAGATGAAAGAAAAATCTTACTAATATCCATCTCTAAGGCCACCAAATTTCCCTTGACCAGAAGTATCGCAACGGGATGAACTTTAACACAAATTGTAGCTGCAAATCTCCACCATTGCATCAATTGGTATATCCAGTAAACCAACTTCCAGGTTTCCAAATGAAGAATTAATTGAATATAGTTGAAATATACCTAGCAATTCTAATAATCGCCTTATCAGGTGTAGAAATCTCCATCCGTAGTCAACAACCTGAAATTCGCTAAACATATTTGTTCTGCTCCTTATTTCCCTTGCTTCATTGTCTATTATTTCTAGAACCTAATCAACAAAAAGTTCAAAGTTTAGGCATATCTATGTCAGAATCGAAGTAAAGTGGGCCATGTATGCACCAAGCTTAATATGGGCGTTTATGTTACATATGAAAGGGTGCAGAAAAAAATACTTTACCTCCGATCTTGAATTAAGGACTCCTGTGGACATTTCAACATCCACACACCATATACAACAACCGTATTTACTGCAGTACAAGAGACAAAACATACTTTCGCCAATTAGCATAATTTTTTTATATTTGAGCTTGTCCGACCAAAAGTTCCATAAGCAAGAATAAGGAAATACCATTTTATGCCTTCAGTTTGAGGAGTATGTCCCACCACCATTGCTTTACCACCTAATGCTTGCAACATCTCTTGCAGAATCGCGTATATATGATTTAAGATAATACATTAAGTTTAGGAAGATAAAGGATATATGTAACAGCAAACACCAAAGTTACTTGCATGGCATGCTTGATAATCATCTATGTCACTGGTCTATCCGGAGTACAATAGGTTCCAGTCAAGTATATCTCCTAGTTGAACCAATACCTACTCCATTACGCAGAACACATATCCTACTTGTAATCATTTAATAAACAAGAATCATATTTCTTGTCTCTCAGTAAATTAACCAAGTAACAAACATACATAATACAAGCAAGGACCATTAGTTACCGTATCTCCATTGGTCCATGTAGTTTGTGCCATATCACCATTAAAATCTCCAACTACATTTAATCACACCAAAGAAATTAGTAACTAAAACCCAATTCTACACGAATTGCAAACCTCTGACGTCAAATAGGAAAATCAAACCTATCCCAATTTTTAAGTCTACACTAACTTCACAAGCTAAACACAAAAACTAAGCTTATTAAAGTAATGGGTTTTGGTTGACAGATTTACCAACAATGATTCTACTAATTTAAAAAATCCTAAGCAAATCCAAACAGAGAGGCTAGATTTTGTTAATTCAGACCGTATATGTACTCAATATCAAATCAAAACCAGTAGCATTTTCGATTAATGAAATGAATACAACTAAACAATAGAGCTAAGTCATGAAGTTTTCGTGATTTCGTTTCACTCAGAACTTTAAAGCTACACGTTAGAATTCAAGTGTATAAACTCCGCCAGTTTTCATCCCACTTGAAGTCTAACCTGTATCTATGAACTGAATCACGATAAACTGCTAACCAATTCTATTTGACATATCCACTTCATCAATTTCTTGTTCTCATCAGATGATATATTACTCTTAAAATAAACTTTACAAGATCAAACAAAGTACTTTACAAGATCATACAAATTACTTAAAAAACTTCCTAAGGAACTCAGTTAATACAAACTTTCAAAACTTCCTGAGTTCAGTTCATATAAACTTTCAAAACTTCCTAAGTTCATAATTTAAACAAACTAGTCCTAGAGGTAGGGTTGCCGAAGCCCTTAGGTTAACGACAGAAACATCCTTTCAGCGAAGAGAGAATGAGCAACAAGTAGCTTTTCAGAATCACCACTAGGACTATTTATCATGTTCAGTAAACATCCAAATCTCAGACATGCTATTATCATCCAAAATCAAAAAAACTTCACAAAAACAATATTAAAGTACAATCAAAACAACTTCACTACTAGTTCATAGAAACACATACCTTCTTAGTTCTTCCAAATTCAACTCTGACTAGTTATTCTATGTTCAAACTCTGAACTAAAGGATACATATACAAATATTGACCCAAAGTTGCAGTTCAATGAAAATGGCATATGAAGAAATGAGTACCTGCTCAATTACAAGCATAGATAAGATTGAACTCCAACGATCTACATGGGGCCAATTTAAACCCCTTTTCACCTCTTGCCAAACTGAGACAACATCAACACCAGAACCATACTAATCAACAACAAATTTTCACAAATATTTACAGGGTGATTGAGAAATAAGAAGAAATTAATGTCCTTCGCTGATTTCAGCCACAATTTTCCTTGACATAAACATAACCATTAGATTTAGGCAGACCTATAAAAAAGATAACTCCATGTTAGATCATAATATGACAGCACTAAGACTAAGCCAATCAGAAAGGCAGAGAGGAAAAATGCAATTGGAATTTCAGAGAACTGAATATGCCATATTAAGTATAATAGGTCTTCCACTAAAAGTTGAGTCCTCGACTGGACAAAGTCACAAAGAAGTACACAACACTAGTGTGATATCAATGTTCTGAGATGCGATTTAGGGACGTAAAAGTCGAAAATCCGTACTTGAGCAGAGGTCCTACTACTTATCAGTATATTAGCAACATAATTATGCAAGAAAAGTAGTTCATCTCTAAACAGATATCTATGGAACCCGAAATAGATTTACGATACCCATGACAATCTTAATAAAGTATTCTGGGAGGAGAAACTCATCCATCCAAGCCAAGATAATCACAAAAAGAAATCCAAAACTTTTGTAGCATATTCAGTAAATACCTTCTTCAAGCTTGTTTATACATGACCTGCACTCACCACCTTTATAAAGGTGTCTCCATATTATTGCTAACTACAAAGAATCACTAGCTTGCTTTTAGAAACAAATGAGGAAACAAACTATATTAGAAGAGGCACAAAAATTCGAGGTTGCAGTCACAAAATGCTTAAGGATCATTTTTTTGAAGGCACCAAAAACGCAGCATATGTAAAGAAAAGAATTGAGTAGATTGAAAAGGTTTACCTGGATAAGTATCCGTACTACTTCTAGTACGGATACTTATTGCGCAACTTTAACTACTGCTAGTATCTATACTCTATTGCTTTAATGCTACCACCACCATCTGTATCGACACCAGCACCATCCAAATGGGAGCATGAGTTATGATTTAAATTGTCACTGAAATTTAAAAGCATCCTAAGATATTCCCACTGGAAAATCACTTACGTACACATAAAATATTGTAGGCAATATCTCCATTTTTGAAAAGGATAAAAGCTACTTATCTTTGCAAACACAATGTCCACCACCAAGGTTCTAAAATGAACAAAAATACAATCCAAAAGCACAATCTTAAGATCGTTGGTATTGTACATGACCGGCAGACCCAACAAGTGCATGAGTGAAATGGGTGTGTGGACTAAATAAAACATTCACTGTACCATGGTAGATTACACAGTATATTTGACAAGCAAAACACTAGCCAAACCATAACTACTAGGAAACAAAAACGTCTTGGTGGTATTGAAAACCAAATTAAGGAATTTTAGTATTCAATTGACTATCTAATCCAACAAGGAAAACCAACAGTCTAATCTAAGATGAGCAAACTGTAATCATATAACAACAACAAACCATTAAATCAGTTCATATTCTGAAACCCTAAAATAGAAATTAAATCCAAAACTGAAAATTGATCAAAACCCCTAAAACAGCTTAACATAAAACAATAAATTAAACTTAAACCTTCTATGTTCTTCAGTTCTTCAGTGTTCTTTCTTCAAAGTAGTCCAGCCATTCAACCTTGACAAACCCTAAAATGGAAAAAATAAAATCTTGTTAGATTCACAAATAAAACCCTTTAAATCAAAAGAGAAAGAAGAAATAAAAAAACTAAAATTGGAAACAACAGATTCACAGATGAAACCCTAAAATCGAGAAACTGAAACTAACATTGAAAAACTAAAACTAAAATCTTTAAAATCGAAAAAAGATTCAGAGATGAACCCTAACATCAGTAAACTAAAATGGAAAAAAAAAAAAACACAGATGAAACCTGAAATCAAATTCCCTAAAATCGTGAAACTCTAGAATCCCTAAACTGAAATCGTAAAACTAATAATGATAAAAACTTACCAGAATGAACACGAGCAACCAAACCTCTAAGATTGACACTTAAGATTGGAGTTGTGACTGAATCTTCGAGGGGAAAAAATATTATCTGGGAGCAGAGAAGAAAAAAAGAGAGAGGAAAAATGAAAATGGTTGAATGGCTGTGAAAATTCTAAGTATAGGTAGATAAGGCTAAAGGGGTGGAAAAATAAAGCAGAAGACTGACCAAACTTTGACTTGGGCAAAAAAAAAAAACGTCAAAGTGTTTCGACCACACGCGTGCTTCGCATGCATGAACACCTCGCCGTTGCTATTCGCAACCGAAACTCTACTTTTGCTAAATTAGCAACAGGCATATGCCGTTGCAAAAATATAGCAACGGAAATTTCGCAACGGCACTAGCGTTGTTGCTACTCTAGGTTGCTATATCCTTAAAATGGTGTAGTGTCTCTCCATCAATCACTTCCTGACCATCTCTGATCTTCGCCATCTTCCATCCGCCATCAATCAACCACCTAGCCCCTATCTATATCCATCATAGCTTCTTCTCCACACTAACCCTAGAAGCTAGGGTTGGGAGAGATAAGGCTAGGGTTAGCCCCAATAAATAAAAGCAAATATCAAATCAAGGAATTGCAGAGCAGAATTGCAAAGGGGGTTTGTCAGAAAATACGATTTTAGTGAGTGGTTGTTCTCTAATTATTCAATTCTAGTATTTGAGAAGAAATTGATGTATAAATAGGGCAACTGTTGTGTAACAAATCATAAAAATTTCAGTTAGACCAATTAGTTATCTAAATTCAATTTGTGTTTTACTCATCTTCAGTATGTTCTAATTTCATCTATTAGGGTTTAGATGAAGCCCTAGCTTTTTGCTATGTTATTCATGATTTTTTTATTACTCTTGAATGCTTAAACTGTTTTAGGATAGTTTCAATCTTAGTACGTCAATACTTTGCTCTCACAGTGTATGTCAGGCATCCATTGTAGTTAGGATAAAACTGTGTTGATTATGCTGCACCTCCTGCTTTAGAGACTATTGATAATCCCTTGACTAGTTGTGCTTAATTAGACAGTTAGTGCTCCGGATTGATATTTTAGCTGTGATTAAATTATCAATTGGTGAAACACCTTAGGTAAGTGGTAGATGATCGGTTGTCAGCCGACACAAATATAATTTCACTTTCTTACTTAACTAAAATAAATGTAGTAGTGATAAGAAAGAGTTCATATCCACAGAGAGGCTTTCGTTGTCAATATGTTTCGGTTTCCTAAAAGTAACAAGGGGTATTTTTATAATTTTTAAAACTAAAACAAATATAAAAGCAAATAAACAAATAAATCAAGCTCTAGTGGAAAAAAGGCCGATTTAAGATAGTCTGGAAGTGTCGTATAAGCGAGTTATACGACACTTTGGGGATGCTGCTGAAAGTGCCATAGATTCAGTGTCTTTTTACGGAACGACACATTCAAGTTGCTGTTGAATTACGATATTTTCAGGATGTCGCTAGGCAAGACATTCAGATAGCGTCCTAGATTCAATTTATTTTAATATTAAAATAACCGAGTCAGATCTAGCAGGCTGACTACAACCATTCTGACTCGGCTGAATAATTCTGATTCAAACTCAAAACTACAGTAAATTGAAACTCAGATTACACTGAAATTCAAATTGAAATCCAAATTTAAATCTAAATTCAGATGAAATGATAATTCAAATTCAAACGCTAAACTCCATAACCTTATTCATCCATACAAAATGACGATTCCATTGCATTAAATTGTACTCATAATTTAATTCAAAATCATACAAAAGGATTCAACTCCTAATTTATAAGTTCAAGCCTTCTTAAAGAGGTGCTACAAGTCCTAAAAATTTCAACATCAATTTCAGTGATCATCACCTGGACACCAGCTAGCAGAAGAACAACCCTTTCCAAAAAGGATCTTACCAGCAATCATGACATCAGGAACCCCTCATGAGACCACCGGTAAGAGAGTGACGACATCCATAAAGATCATTGGGAAGAGCAACAACATCAACGGCTGGAACTGAATGAACTATTGAATATTTGCATACACAGGCCTTCCCCAGCGCACTACCTACATTGATTTAAAAGGAAAAGGGTAATTAGAATCGAACTCTGAAGCGAAAGCAGTCTAATAAACTACATGATCCAACTTACAGACACAACTTTAGGAGAAAATATCAGTTCTCATTAGCGTTTCTCAGCGACACTATGTACTACAATTTGATTCATAATTCAGTCACTCAGTATTAAGGGCTTCACCTGACTCCAGGAGATGATACATGAAAAACTTGATAGACTGACTCAAAGTAATAGAAGCGTTACACTTATCGGTACTACCAGTGCCACTTTGTACTACTAGTAAATTCACATTTCAGTCACTATGTATCATGGTAGACTCCAGTTGGAGAAAATACCCCTTGTAATCAACACTATGTTACTGACACCCGACCATATTCTGAGATGTTTATCCAGTTGGAAGGGGTATTTACTCCAGTTGGATAAACATCACAGATTCTGAGATGTTTATCCATAGTCGGGTGTCACTATGTATCATGGTATTTTCTCCTTCTAGATTCTGAGATGTTTATCCTTCGGGCTTCACCTGGCTCAATTTCATCGATCAATTTATGCAGGAAATTATCCATGAAAAGCTTGATAGACTGATCACTCAAAAATAATAAAAGCATTACACTTACCGATACTACATTTTACAACACTAATCTTAGATGAACATCATTTCATCAACTAAAGCCCTTACCTAGAAATCCAAACAAAGAAAACTATGGAAACTTCATAATTTAACAAGCTAACACAAAATCAGACAAGTAAGGTTAAGAGAAAATTGTATATACCATCTTGTGAAGGAGAAAGTGGTTTGCAAGAAAACTAAGCAGTAGTGGGGAAGTGATACTCTTCTCAACAACAACCACTACACCTTTACTTTTCAAGACTTACGCAGTTGATCCAAGCTGTGAAAATACACAAGAATTAGTTGGGTTTTCAATTTCTAATTTCAAAATTTCACACAGAAACTAGAAATAGGCCTTTACTGTTTTGTTGTTTATACCTTAATAGATCAAACTTGAAATAATCTCACTGCAGCTGAGAAAGTATTCATACACCTATCATAGCAATCAGTCCTACAACAGAAATAACCAAAATATCAAAATCAATAGAAAGAAACAAGATTTATTAGAACTCTAGATCTGAAAAGTGCTCAAGAAGATCTCAGAATCTGTTCACTTTCTAGTTTCTAAGTTACTGACACCCGACCATAGATATAAAGACGAGTGTATGGTGTACCAGTGCAAAAATTAATCACATCATACTTTGCTGCTTCCAGACTCCAGTTGAGCCCTCAAAAGTACGACAAGTAGATTGGTGGCTCCGAGCTCGCCTTAACGAGTAAGCTTAGGCGTGGTCTCATATTTGAGAAGAGGTCATGGAGAACCTGTATATGGTTATATAAATCATATGGTTAGAACATTACAAATAGTCAGAAAAGAAAACAATACTTAATTACATAAGACTGGACTTCTGTAAGCCACATAATTTGCATTGCAACATCAAACATAACCCGAGCCGCAACTCTCACTCAAACTGGTCTAGGCACCTTAATCTAAACAATAGTGGTTTTGGCAGATTATAAACAAATCTAAGCTATTGGTCTGATTCAAGAACCATATTAACACTTTCAGTAACTAATGTGAGAAAATTAAAACCTTAAAACCTCGAAAAAGGGGTAGCCTAAATCTTTAAAAACATACTTCAATTCAGATTACAAACAAATCTAATCCAACCCCACAGTTTGTATCATGAAACTGTCAGAACCATTTCTATCATCCCACTCGTATTCACTAAAATCCATCCCCAGAGCTATTAGTAAACTCGTTAAGCAGTACAGTTAATGAAAAGGAAAAAACGGAGGGTTTCATTCTGATGGAAACCCCCAAAATTGATAATATGAAAGAACTAAATTATTATATTCTTCAATTAAAGACATGTTGCAACTACAACTTGAAAGATCTGAACTTTTGTAGAGGGGAAAAAAGAGGAGACCAGTTGAAGCAAAAGAATGATTTGAGAAAAATCGAGAGAGTAAAAAAGTTATACCCATTTTGCTGTTGAGATGGAGAAACACCTTAGTACTGAACCCTGAAACAAGAATTAAAAAAATAAAACAATAATCAAAACAAAATCAAAATTAGTACAACTTTATATGAAAATAATATCTTGGGCCAATCGAGAAAAGCAATTAAAAATGAATACAGGTTTCTAACATACCTAATTAACCCCTCATTGTGAAACTGAAAGAAAAATTGACAAAAAATTATCTTTCAGAAACCCTAACAATGGGATATTAGCAGTCAAAGAGATTTAGAGCACCATCTACTTTAGCAGCAGTTTATGAAGTTCAGAGAATTAATACAAACACCGCTTGCACATTTGCTTCTGATGAGGGAGATTGAAAATTTTATGGATTGAATAGAGCAAGATCGAAGGAAAGTAAGTGAAGACGAAGGGAGTGAGAGAGGTGGAGGCGGAGAGAACGAGGTGATAAAATTTTCTAGTGGTCTCTCTCTTTTTAGATTTAGATGGATAAGGTTGAGATGAGATGTTTGAATCCTGCCGTTTAGTTTTTTTAGGGGAAATCCTAACCGTTCAGAGTAAAATATTATTATCACAGAAACAATGTTATCCGAGTGCCGTTGCCGAAGTCAACCAAAGTCATAACACTACGATTCCATGACTTTAGTCAGCCACAATATCTCTTGTGTCGTTGCATAAGTCAACTAAAGTCATACCACAACGACGTTTTGACTTTAGTCAGCCACACATTCGGCGTGTTCATGTTTCCCAATATTTGTTTTGTGTCGTTTCATTATGTCTCAGATAGCCTCTTTTCCACTAGGTAGAAAAGATATTGGTTAAGGATTCATCTTCATTCACAAACATGTTTTTTTTTAACAATAAGTAGAATTGATATTTAATCTCTATTTATCAATGGCCCTAGAATACATTAATCGCAAGAATATCCCGCTAATTTCCTCTTGTCATCAACAATCACATTAAAAGATGCGAATATGAATCCTATCTAAGAGAACAACCTAACGTGTAAAAGCACTAATCAAGTTTAATTCCCTAGATGCATTAAGTTCTATGAAATCCGTCCAATCAAAGCAATAGAACGTGTAAAAGCACTAATCCGATTTAACAAAGGTTATGGTTCACATATGGTTACTAGGATATATCACTACAAGCAATAATCATATTTGTGCTACTTGCAATCAGGAATTATCACTTTTGCGTATAATAACCCTAATCTAGCAAAAGATATGCATGTGAGTTCTACCAATTTGCAACTTGACAAAACTAACATTCAATCATGCAACAATATTAATGGTGAATCATAAACGATAATATGAGACAAAACTAATTTATTGAACAAGAAACATGTTATGTGAAATCAAATCAATCCATCACCAATAATAATATTAGTTCATGCTCATGGAGTTCATAACAAGGATAAAGAGAAGGGTTTCCATGTCTAAACCCTAAGCACCAAAGTAGAAGATAAGATATCCCCCAAAGAGGTAGAATTAGAGAGCTTATATAGCATCTATGTTGTGTGAGTAGGTTCCAAAAACTCGACCAAGCCAAAATCCGTCTCTGCCAGCCCACGAGTTAAGCCCAATGAACACAGGACAAGTCCATCTGAGTCGGATCGGTAAGACACTGAGTTAACTCAGTTACACCCGATTCCCCTGCAAAAACCCATACTCCAGCTTCACATCTCATCCATTCCATTCCATCACTGCACCTGTAGCTCCATCTCAATTGCAGCCAACTGATACCCTCTTTGTCATCTTGAATTCAATCAACATCCAAGTACAAAATCATTATAACCAGCTGCATCTCATGTTTACACAACAGCCACTTCCTAATTGCAGCTTCATAATCATCTCCATGTCTCCATTGCAGCATCACTTGCGACTCAAAGAACCCATCACTATAGCTTCAACTCATTCTTCTTCTACATCTCAAACATCATTTCCCAGCTGCAAAATATCAACTCAACCTCATAATACCAGTGCACATCATCAACTCCAGCTGCTAACCAATCGCCTGAATCTCCATATTCCTCAAGATCAACAGCACAATCCCATCTATAGTTGCCACACCACAATCCATATTCCCAGCTCACTGACAACACCAGCTTGGTCTTGCTGCTCCATTGCAGTTGCTTAGCGGCAAACAAACCACTTCCATTTTCTAATTCACCAAGAGCTGAACTACAACTTCACTTCTTCTTAACTCATCACTTCTAACCCCATTCTCTCAACTACTGATTCATACCACAACCTGAGCTCATACCCTGTAAATTTCTCAAAAACCAATACTATCCTGCTACATTTGCAATATTAGCTGAGACCACTAGCACCAGCTATTTCAATCAGTTCTATCTCCCCTGTAATAGCACAGACTTCCCCTGCAACACGGTTTAACTCCTCTAAGTGTAACTGCAACTCCATAGCTTCACAGCTCGAAGCAAAATCACCAACATCATCCACCAGCTCAATGCCAACTGAAATCACCATCTGCACAATGCCCATGTTCTGTAGCTTCGGTTCCTCCTTGCTCATCACCAGCTCAATGCCAACTTCATAACCTGCAATTTCTTCCACCTTAACTAAACAACCACAACAATCAAATTCTCATCTGAATCACAAGCCAGTACACACACAACCTACTTCGCCACCATTCCCTCACTGCTATAATACAATCATAGTTCAATTTCTACTCTTCCCTGACATAACACCACCAAGACCTGTTACAAAAACATACATCTAACCATTGTGTTGCCACAAAAATACTCAAATCACCAGCTTATCACTAAAAAGCAACAGCATCACTAGCTCTTTAACATCTTCGTCTTCGTTGTTTCAACACCACTAACAGTACCCCCATACTTTTCCATGAGTTCCCATAACAACACTGCAACATTCCATATCCAATTCAACTACCAACACAACTGCTGCAACCTCAGAAACCCTGTCCTAAACATTCATCTAAGTTGTTGATATTTCTCAGTAGCAAACCCTCAACACCACTGGCACCTGCAACCATCCACCAGAACCACACAACACCATCAATTTCTTCACTTTATTACAAACACATCCAGCTTTCTGTGACAAATTCAATTAAACCCATCTCCTAATTCGTACCATAAATTAAAACCCCTTCTTACCAAACCAGTTGCAGTAGAACTTCTCTATACACCACAGATCCAATCAATTTTGGATTCTGTAGAAACCCATGTTCTCGATTCAATCATATCCCAGGTCTCTTCGATCAAACCCATCTGCCATTTATCCTTCTCTTATCTTGAATTCGAACCTCCCTGAGTCCCTCTTCCCTTGGTACTCAGCTATCGGACCCATGGGCTGTACCGGCAGTGAACCCGAGCATGATCTACTCATGGCTCGCCGGCAGTACAGAGCTAGGACTGTAAATGAATCAAGATTAAAATCTTGACCTAGTTCTAGTTATAAAGGAGGAGGTTCCCCCTTAACGAGCTGTAGCCTATATTTATCAGTTTCTCATATGGCTACCCCTTATCCTTAGCTAGGCTCTCAATAGAACTTGCCTATGAAATGATCTTTTTGCCCTTTTACTCAAATTGGGTGATTTCTCCTTCTTTTCGTCCATGCGACTCTAGAGTACCTAATAACTCAAAAACACACGTAAAATACATAATTTACATGAAAAATAGCAAAGAAAGCATAAAACTAGATAGTAAATTACGGTGTATTCTACACCTATCAGTAGACTTGACACTTCTCCCTTATCTGTCACAAGGACAAGAGTAATTTAACTAGATGAATACATATAGTGTGAGTTAGTGGAGGATTTGACAATTTTAGTATCTCTAATCTTTGTTGTTAACATCTTTAATTCACTGTTGTAATCTCTACCAATATCTTATCGTATCGACACAACAAAACCCCCCCTTTGTGTTACTTACCATTGAATCAGTTTAGTGAAACTTTTGAATCGACTGTACACCCTCCTTGCCTCTGTGGGATCGACCTGTATTTGCCATGTCTGCAATAGACGCTGTGCACTTGCAATATAATTATGGGTATCTTTACAAGCCTACCATGAGACATGGCATAGGAAGCCAGCTTGTGATCAGCAGTGTTGATTTTCTTTGGTACATAGCTGAAGGTTTTGTTACTGTTTAGATTGACCATCAGCCTGTGGATATCCGCATACAATTTCCAAATTCTCTTAGGGATAGTTCTTACTTTACCTGTTAGGTAGTTTACCACCACTTAGCTATATCCTTCAATGATGATGGAATTGAAATTCGGCTAGGTAGCTAATTCTGCTACAAGAAGGAAGCCATCAGCCCCATCTTAGACTATTGAGTCTGACGTCCTAATTCGAGTTGCTGCGCCACAGCAAACACCATCACCGTTTCTTGCTATAGCAACACAGGCATAGGAGCCATCTTTCCAAGCAGCATTTACATTCACTTTAATAAAAAAGGCTTTAGGGGGAGTCCAGACGTCCATTGCATTATTCCTGATGGTAGAATTACAAGCGTGTTCAGCTTCAGTTTCCCCTTCTTTCGCAAAATTGTAATACATGTTGAACCAATACATTGCCATGGCTAGGGTCCCGTGAATGTTTATGTTTATGTTTTTAAAGATGATAGGTGTGATAAACACCTAATTTTATATCTAGTATGTATGCTTTCTTTGCAAGTTTTCTTGTAAATTATGTATCTTATGTTTTGTTTTTGAGTATTTAGGTACTTTGGAGTCATTTGGAACAAAAGAAGAATAAACAGCGCGAAAGTCTCATCTCATATTCAATGGCTATTGGAGGCGGAGTGTGTCTCATTATTTGCTTTTATTTCTTCATCTCTGTCTAAAAAGTATGCCAGCTTTAGTGATGTGATTTCTGTATGAAAAGCATGACAACTTTAATGATGTTAAGATTTAGAAGAGAAGAAGTGAATTTGAGATGCAAGAGGCGGCTGCAGTTGGTGGAAGAGCATTCATTTAGAGCATAAGGGTGCAAAGCTGTAAATTCTTAGGCGAATACTATGTGGAGTCTGGTATTGGTTAAAGGGAAACTCTCTGGAGGAATACTAAACAAAGTTCAGTCAAAGTTAAGGGGAAACCCATTAAAGTGTTAATAACACCCTGTTAGATACTCATGGCACCTATCTAGCTAACTGGGTGTGCCATTGGGAGGCCCATGATGTATCCCAGATCGAGCCCAGCTTTTATATCTTAACCCTAAGTCGAAAAGTCCTTTCTCCTCTCAATAATTAACAACTGAAATTGAGAGAGAAAGGCAGCCATTGCTGCTGTGTGTTGTGTCTGAATGAAATGTGATTTGCAATTGTGAAAACAAGAACAGATAGGGGTTTCTGATAGCGGAAATGAAGCTGATTCGAAGAATTAGAAGAATGGGTTTGATGGCGTTGTTGAGAGGCAGATGGTGGTGATTGAGAAGAGCTGCTACTACTGAAATTGAGAAACCATGGTGGCACAATGTTTGATCTGATGAATGAATAGAAGAGATGGTGGATGTGTATGAGATTATTTAGCCTATGGGTTGAAATTCTGGGGTTGAATGAAATTATGTTGGATTGTAAGAATGGGTATGCTCAGATTTAGGTTTTGTGCTGGAAGAATGAATCTTGAGGATTCAGAAGATGTGAACTGCTGTTGGAAATGATTCTAATATTGCAGGGATGAATGGAGTAGCAGCAGTTGGTTGTGTTGGTGGAGGTTATGGCCAATGGAGGAAGCTGAGATGGTAATGGCTGTAAAATGGTGGGTTTGAATTTCAGAGCTGGTGGTGGAAAAGAGAGGTTGCAGTTGATGCTAGGTGGCTTATCTGAATTGCAGTAACCAAATGCAAAGAGGGACTTGTTGTGTTGCAGGTTGTGTTGACTATGAACTATATGGAGAACTGGGTCTGGTGTTGGTGGTACAGCTCAGGTTTGAGATCATGCAGGATTGATGATTTATGTGTTTTGCACGTATTGTTGCAGTTGTATGAACACATGGAACTCAACCTGAGATGAAATAGTGGTGCAGTAGCCTAGCTATGATTGCAGGTGGTAAAGCTAGAGAAGGAGGATGTTGAGTTGGTTTGAACTGCACATGGTTGGAAGCTGCGGTTTTGGTTTGAGACAAAGATGCAGGTGGTGGTCTTGATTGTGGTTCTGTGGTAGTACTAATATTGCTCAAGGGGTTTGTCTGGTTGGGGCTTGCTGTGCAGGTTGGAACAGATGAGAGCTCAAGCTGTTGGAAGTTACAAGGAGGTATGGCATGAGCAGTTGCAGTTGGAACTGTTAGCTGGGTCTCAATCGCATTGCAGGCATGGAACTACAGGTTTTGGGAAGATTCACTGAGTTAGAGTTTTGAGCAGTGAATAACCTGAGTTCAAGAGATGTGAAGATTACATGTGTTAAGTTGGTACTGAGAATTACAGGGAAATGGCATTTGCAGGCAAGAGCTGGTATGTGCAGCATTGATTGAGAATTGAAGCTAAAGATGAGTTAGTATGGCAGTTGAAATTCATGGAGGAGATGATTTTATGGGTTGATAACAGGGTACTGATAGTGGTTTGTGAAGGCATTAGTGATGGTATTTGCTATTGTGATGGGCTTGTAACAAGGAGAGATTGAATCTATAATGAAGGGGAATGAAGAGTTGAACTCAGGTGACGAAAGATCCGCAGTTGCAGCAGAGAAGTGCTGGTGGATATGCAAGTGGGTGAAGATGCATTGGAGCATACATGGTGACTGCAATGAAGTTGGAGCTACAGAAGTGGCTCATGGGTGGCAATGCAACTGAATTTGAGATCCTTAGGTGGTGCTGTTGGTTGTATTGATGGAGTGGCAGCTGAGATTTTTATGATGTTGTGTATGGAAGGAATTGAAGCTGGATAAAGCTGCAGGAGAGGCACATCCAAGACTGCAGCAAATGGAGTTAGAATGTGGCTAGCTGAGAAAACAAGATAGGTGGAGATGCAATTTAGTGGTGGTATGCTTGAATTGGACCTACTGGGATTATGAGCCACGAATGGGGATTGAGAAGAAAGTAGCTGGTGCTGTTATAAACTGTGCGAAAATGGAGTGAAAATGGCGCTCCGGTGAGCATAGTTCCGGTAGACGGATTTCAGAAGTTAAAGTATGAATCGCAATATTTCAGTGAATCGCGAGGGGGGTATGAGTCGGATGCAAGAATTGATGGCCGGACATATGATATACGGGTCACGCTTTTGGGTGTGTTTTCCCAAGGTAAGAAGTTTTGGGTTGGTTGGTTTTTATGAATGTATGAATTAAAGAGAAGGAGAGATAAGCTGCTGGGAGTATGCACTATCTAGTGACAGTTTCTGATGAGAGAACTGGCGTGAATTAGTTTTCCGGCGACAAATTCCGGCCAAGTTTCGGTCAAAAAATCATTTTTCCGGCGACCACTTTTGGGAAAGATTTTCTACATGGGTTTCTCTTGCTCGTGGGCTTGGTGGATTTCCAACTAATGGACTTTGAAGACAAAACCTATTTTTGGAAGGAGAAAAAGCTATAAAAAGGAAGTTTTCTACACAATTTAGAGACAACGTTTTATTCTATTCTTGGAGCTTTGGCAGAGAATTACTTCTAGGGTTTGCTTTCTTTTATGTTTCATCTTATTTCTTTGAATATTATGATGATGAACTCCATGAATATGAGTAGCTAAATACAATAATTGGTTATGGGATAAAAGTTGATTTCTTAAAGCATGTTATTTGATTCTATGAATTAGTTTTGTCTCAATTTTATCGTTTATGATTCATTGTTTTTATTATCATATGATTTGAATGCTAGTTTGGTTGAGTCCGGAATCAATTGGATTTGTTTTCATCTCTATAGCTATATTAGGGTTTTCAATACGTAAAAGTTGTTATCTCTGATTTTTAGTAGCATCTTGTGGTTAATACTTGTAGTGATACATCATTTTAATCGCATATGAATCATAACCTTTGTTAAAACGAATTAGTGCTTTTACACGTTTGTTTATGTTCCTCAAAATCAGGGGTTTAAAGGCCTGATTTTAAACCCCTAATGCTTTTAAAATCAGGGGTTTAAACCCCTGATTTTATGTCCCTAGTGCTTTTACACTAGGGACACCTAGGGGTTTAAATGCCTGTTATTCATGCTAAGAGTAACCGTATCCTCATGACATGGAGTTGTATTATATTTTTGTTTCGTTTCGTTTGCTCGAGGACTAGCAAAGTTTGGGTGTGGGGGAATTTGATAGGTGTGTAAAAACACCTCTCTAAGTATCGATTGGTTATGCTTTCTTAGCTAGTTTTCTTGCGAAATTGTATTATTATCTTTCTTTTTATATTTTACGGGAATTTTGGAGCTTATTCCCGAAAAGAACGAAAAATCATCTCATTGGTCCAAAAGAGAAAGCCAAAAGGCGGAGTCGACGTCAGTGGTGGTACTAGAGGTGCACAAAATTTTATTCTCTAAATATTACTGTTCGAAGAATGCCACAACTTACATTTAAAAGAAAAACTGGGCTTGAATTATATTTTTGGGCTTACACAGCCTGTGTTGTAACTTGTAACTACTGAAGATGTTTATGGACTACTAATTCAAGGCAACCCAGTTGTTGTCCAGTGACTGGAATTGTTGCATGGAAGTAATAGAGAATGGTTGATGGGTTTATAGGGAGAATAGCCTGGCAGTGGTGAAGTCGAGGCATGTAGATGTGACTGATGATGAATATTACAGTTTATTGAGGAAAGCAGCGAGAGTTATAAACTTGGTGACTGACGGGAGAAACATGGTGATGTTCATCGTCAACGTCAATAGAGAAAGAAAATGAGCAATGATGGGTCACTGTTGTGGTTGCTGATCTCGAGATAAACTAGTAAGCTATGGATTGATGGACATCTCGAGAGTGGGTGCTACCATTTGACGATGGTGGTTTTGACGTAAAAACTGTTGCAGCAAAACAGTAATGACGGACAAGTTGCTTCCATTACGGTAGTAGCGATGAGATCAGATGGATTTGATATACATGGGTTTGTTTGGAAGCATTTAGAGCTATACAGGGATGATGATCGACGAGTTTGGAATGGAGGAACTCGAGGCGACAAGAAGAAAAGAAGGGTTGTACTGTTGTGTGTTGCTGCCATGTTCTATAAAGGAGACGAGGATGAGTTGATGTTGTTGCCAGCTACTGTCTACAGAAGTGACGAGAAGAAGAACATGCACTGAAATGGTTAAGTAGTTAGGTTGCTGCTTTTGTTGTTTGGTGGAGATGTGATGCTCGAGTTGAACAAAGAGAACGGAACATGGTAGACAAGCACTGTACGAAGCTGATGGACATAGTTGAGCTCGGTTCTGGGCTCCGACGGTGACTTCTGTGAAGTTGGTAATGCTGCTATGCTCGAGTTTGGAGTCTGCAGTCAAGATTACTGAGAAACAAAAATGAAGACGTGAAGAGGAGCTGATCCAGACTGGTGGGGATTGGTTTGCTGTCGACAGAGAAGAATTAGAGAAGAAATTCACGGGAGAGCTGTGATGTTGAGTTGCCGATGTGGTTTGGAGATGGCAGTGAGGAATGAGGATAAGAGAACTCGAGATAGAATACATGGATGCATGGAGGATTGGTAGTTAAAAAAATATAGAGAGAACTCGAGCAGATGAAGAAATGGGCTGGGCTTTTGCTGATGCGTCCCATATTATGCGAACAGGCCAAGGAAGACATCAGATGGGCTTTTACAGCTGTAGCGTGAGCCCAATAGGCTTAGAGCCAAGATATTAACACGATCAGTTCAAGTGCTTGACCGTGACTTTGGCAAGCTATTTTGCACGGGGTATGATGCACGGGACACAATTCAAGAGGAGGTGCAATCTCCTATTTTTGCTAGGTTTTCTAGTTTTCTTAGATAGGAGGTTACAAAACTCTATATATAGGGAACCCTATGCAGAATTTTAATATCTAAAATATCTTCTGAGCACAATATCTTATTTTCACCGTTTTTCTCCCCCTTAGGGGGGGAGAACTATCTCTTTTCTATTTTTATTGCAAGGATGAATTCAAAGTTCTAAAGTGAAGCTCAATTATTTTGTAAGTTTGTTTCAAGTTTTAAATTGATTCATTGTGGATTGTTTTTACCATATCGAAGGTTTATGATTGATTCTTATATTGGTTTGGGTGCGCAACCAGATTAGTTTATTAATCATTCTAATGCTAGTAGAGAGGTGAGTCGACCCGTAATTGTCTCTTATCTCCTACACAAGTAGAAATCGCAAGACCTTACAGAGGGATTCTGTGGATCAATTGCGAGTAAAGACAACACCAGTAAGTGGACCGAGCGTACCGATTTTTACTGCTGGGATCAAACCTAAATTCACAAATCTTATTGCATTCTGGGAATTACATATTGTAGTCGAGCACTTCCGTGTCAAGGTGGTTCTTTTGAATAGAATCCGGTAGTCGAGCGCTTCCGTATCCGGTGATATATGGAGTTTTTGGGGATTGATAAGCGTACCTGCTTTCCTACGGTTGGTGACAATTATTTCTAACAAGAGATAAATGGGTACAATGTTGAGTTAATGGTTAGTAACTGCGAAGGATTTCTTCAATATCTTTTTCTTTTTATCCTTCTTTATTATTTTCGCCGATTTAGATAACATAACAATTGCATTACTCTTCGTGGGAACGATCTCTTACTACCGCTATATTATATTTAATTAGTGGGAAATATCTTTTTATTTTGTTGAGTAAACGACGCTCACCAAAATTGGCGCCGTTGCCGGGGAAACAACAACAACCTCAAAATCAGGGGTCAAGTATGGAAGAGTTGATGAAATATTTTATGCAAAGAACGGAGGGCACGATGAAAGAGTTGCAAACTCAAGTTGGTTCTATGGCTCTTGAATTGAACCAAATGAAGGCAAAAAATAGTGGGAAACTCCCTTCTCAACCTATCAACCCAAAAGGAGATGTGAATGCAATTACGTTGAGAAGTGGTACACAACTTGTGCCACCCGAAGTTGCTGATTCGGGCGAGGTGGAAACATCAAAGGAACCTGTTTTGGAGGAGAATAATAAGGACTCTCCCCAAACTTCTGAGGTACCTATTCCTAACTCTAAAACTCCTATTCCTACTTATGTTCCTCCTTTACCTTTTCCTCGCATATTGGCAAATTCTAAGAAGGAGGCACTAGAAAAGGAGATTTTAGACGTTCTTAAGAAGATTCATGTGAACATACCACTCATTGATGCTATAAAGCAAGTTCCAAAGTATGAAAAAGTGTTGAAGGACTTGTGTACCAATAAGCAAAGGCTCAAAGGTAATGAAGTGCTTAGTGTGGGGGAAAATGCTTCGGAGATCTTACAACACAAACTCCCACTGAAATGCAAAGACCCGGGTAGCTTTGACATCCCCGTCACAATTAGTACCACTACATTTAACAAAGCAATGTTAGACTTAGGTGCATCCGTTAATGTTATGCCTGCATCTATGTATAAGTCACTTGATTTAGGTCCTCTCAAAAAGGCTGAAATTGTGTTGCAATTAGCCGATCGCTCTAATGTCTACCCAATGGGTATTGTTGAGGATGTTCTTGTGCAGGTTAATCAACTAGTATTTCCAGCAGATTTTTGTGTCTTAGAGATGGATGAAGGTTCACCGGACTCGTCTCTTCCATTGCTACTTGGGCGTCCCTTCATGAAAACGGAGAAGACCATTATTAATGTGGATAAGGTAACGCTAACTATGGAGTTTGATGGAGAAGTAATATGTTTCAACATTTTCTAGACGATAAGATATCCTAGTGATGTCCACTCTTGCTTCTCCGTTGATGTGTTGGATACATTGGCACAACAAATGTTCGAATTGAATGGCGATGATGCTTTGGAAACCGTTCTAACTACATCCATTGATAATGGTGTAGAGTGTGGTAATGAGGTTAAAGAAGCCCTTGGTGATCTCAACTCACTACAAGGATGCCCGGAAACTCATAATATCTCTTTTATTTCTTTACCATGCAGTGATGAAAAACTTTTACCTTCTATTATTAAATCTCCAAAGTTAGAATTGAAACCTCTTCCTAGTCACTTAAAGTACTTGTACTTGGGTGACAATGAAGAGTTACATGTGATTGTTTCTAACGAGCTTAGTGAATTACAGGATCAAAAACTTCTAAGGGTGCTAAGGAAGCACAAGACGGCCATAGGATGGACAATTTCTGATATCAAGGGTATAAGCCCTGCCGTTTGCATGCATAAGATTCGTTTGGAGGACGATGCAAAGCCTACGAGGGAAGCGCAGCGTCGTTTGAACCCCCTTATGATGGAAGTTGTGAAAAAGGAGATACTCAAGCTTTTAGAAGTGGGTGTTATCTACCCCATATCCGATAGCAAGTGGGTGATCCCGGTACAAGTTGTACCAAAGAAATCAGGTGTGACCGTGGTGGAGAATGATGAGAATGAACTTGTCCCAACTCGTGTACAAACCAGTTGGAGGGTTTGTATTGATTATAGGAAATTGAATGCCACTACTAGAAAAGATCACTTTACATTACCTTTTATTGATCAAATGCTTGAACGTTTAGCTGGACACTCTTATTATTGCTTTCTTGATGGCTATTCAGGTTATAATCAGATTGTGATAGCGCCGGAGGATCAAGAGAAAACCACTTTCACTTGTCCTTTCGGTACTTTTGCTTATCGAAGGATGCCTTTTGGCTTGTGCAATGCTCCAGCTACTTTTCAAAGGTGTATGGTAAGTATATTTTCATAATATGTTGAAAACATAACCGAAGTGTTCATGGACGACTTTAGTGTCTTTGGTGATTCATTTGACCTTTGTTTGAACAATTTGTCACTAATCCTTGAACGATGTGTTGAAACAAATCTTGTTCTTAATTGGGAGAAGTGCCATTTCATGGTAACTCATGGCATAGTTTTAGGCCATATAGTATCTTCTAAAGGCTTGGAAGTTGATAAATCTAAGATAGACCTTATTCGTGCTCTAACCCCTCCCACTACGGTGAGGGAGATACGATCTTTTCTTGGTCATGCAGGTTTTTATCGTAGATTCATCAAGGATTTTTCCAAGATAGCATCACCACTTTGTACCTTATTGCAAAAATATGTGGTTTTTTAACTTTGAAGAAAAGTGTGTGGCGGCATTCAATCGTTTGAAAGAACTTTTGATTTCAGACCCTATCATTAAACCACCGGATTGGAGCAAGCCTTTTGAGCTCATGTGTGATGCAAGTGACTATGCGGTTGGTGCGGTACTTGGGCAGCGTGTGGGGAATATACCTCATGCTATTTATTATGCTTCTAGAACGTTAAATGAGGCCCAACAAAACTACACAACCACTGAAAAGGAGTTATTAGCTATTGTTTTTGCTTTGGAAAAGTTTCGCTCTTATCTAATTGGTACAAAATTTGTTGTCTTTTCAGATCATGCAGCACTTAGGTACTTGCTTACAAAGAAAGAGGCGAAACCGAGGCTCATACGATGGATTTTACTCTTGCAAGAGTTTGATATAGAAATCAAGGACAAGAAAGGAATTGAGAACACCGTTGCGGATCATTTGAGCCGTCTTGCTGTGGACAAGGAAGCTATCCCGTTGCGTGAAAGTTTCCCGGATGAGCAACTATTCTCAATTGCATTTGGAGAACCATGGTATGCGGATATTGTTAATTACTTGGTGTCTAAACAAATCCCAAAGAACTTGTCTCGTGCTGAGAGGGACAAATTTAAGAGTTTAGGGAACCAATATATATGGGATGATCCATACTTATGGAAACATGGCAGCGACCAAGTAATAAGAAGGTGCGTTCCCGACTCTGAATTTAACTCTATCTTGTCTTTTTGTCACTCCTATGCTTGCGGAGGACATTTTGGGAGTAAAAGAACAGATCACAAGGTACTTGAAAGCGTTTTTTATTGGCCAACTTTATTTAAGGATGCACATATATTTTTCACAACTTGTGATAGGTGCCAAAGGACAGGCAATCTAGGTGCCCGAAATCAAATGCCACAAACTTTTATTCAATTTATTGAAGTTTTTGATGTATGGGGTATTGATTTTATGGGTCCTTTTGTCAACTCTCATGGGAATTTTTATATCTTACTTGTTGTTGATTATGTATCGAAATGGGTGGAAGCTAAAGCCACCCCAACTAATGATTCTAAAGTGGTTTCAGATTTTGTGCAAGCTAACATTTTTGCAAGGTTTGGAATTCCAAGAGCCATAATTAGCGATGGGGGATCTCACTTCAAAAACAAGTTCTTACAAGGATTGTTGAAGAAGTACAATGTGTCGCACAAGATTGCAACACCATATCATCCCCAAACCAATGGACAAGCCGAGGTGTCGAACCGAGAGGTGAAATATATTCTAGAGAATACGGTGAATCCAACGAGGAAGGATTGGAGCATGCGACTTAATGATGCTTTGTGGGCTTATAGAACCGCATACAAGACACCTATTGGGATGTCTCCCTTTAGGCTTGTGTACGGTAAGCCTTGTCACTTACCCGTTGAGATTGAACATAAGGCGTTTTGGGCTATTAATAAATACAATATGGAGATAGATGGGGCTGGAAAGCAAAGGAAGTTGCAACTTCAAGAGATAGATGAGTTACGCAATGATGCATTTGAAAGTTCTCGCATTTACAAGGAGAAAACTAAGTCATTTCATGATTCTATGATTTCTAGAAAACAATTTTGTGTTGGGCAGAAAGTGCTTTTGTTTAATTCTCGTTTGCAATTATTTCCGGGTAAATTGAGATCACGTTGGATCGGACCTTTTATTGTTACTAATGTTTTTTCTCATGGTGCAGTAGGAATTCGTAGCATAGCTACAGGTAAGGAGTTTAAAGTGAACGGACACCGGTTGAAACCATATTATGAGAACTTTACTTCCGAAGTTGTGGAAGGTGTGAACTTTGTGGAGGAATTCTCGCTGGAGGATTCTTAGCAAAAAAGGAGCACGTCGGGCTGACGACTTTAAACCAAGCGCTAAGTGGGAGGCAACCCACCGGTTTTGTATCTTTACCCTTATCTTTTTATTTTATGCATTTGCTTTTATCTTTATTTTCTTTGTTTTTGCATATCTTTTGCGGGATTTCCCACCTTGAATTTTCTTTGGACGATTCAATTTTACATTGAGGACAATGTAAAGTTTAAGTGTGGGGGAGCATTTATATGTTTGTATAGTTTGTTTTGGTTTGTTTTATGCATTTAAAAAAAAAAATCAGAAAAATAGAAAAACCAAGAAAAAATTTGTGCTTTTTGAACTCTGAAATCTAAAAACTTGTGCCTTTAGGATGACACCATTAGTGGATGGAACCATTTTGAATGCAGGAGTTGAGGAACCAATTAACTAAAAGGGACGAACATAGCTCATAATCATAAATACCATGATAGTTGTTACCATATCTCGGAATATCACCATATCGCATTCTATTTTTGTTTTTCCATATTTATCTATTGTTCTCTAAGTTCTTTGGTGGGTCACTAAAAATCGAGTTGTTATTACTGCTAGGATGAAATAGAGTGATTGAGTTACTAGAAAAATAAAAAATGAAAAAAAAAAGAAAGAAGAAAAACAAAAGAGACCGACCAATTAGACCAAAACGGAATAAAATGACACTTGGGAATAGCAGTATGTGTGAAACGTAGTCCCTGTATCCGTCGCCTAAAAAAGCGTGGAATGCAGGATCCAAGGCAACTATCATGTACTTGCTGACAAGAATCATGCGCTTGGATCCAGTTTGATCCAATCATGTTGTCTAAAAAAAAAAAAAAAAAATGAAGAAAAAAAAAAAAGAAAAATAAAAAGAAAAAAAAAAATTATTGGTTGAATAAAGTCACTCCTGGTTCCCTTGTATATGCTAGTGAGTTGATGTAGAATTCAGCCAAGTATCTCAATCCAATATGAATAGGTTCATCTTGGCAGTGACCTTCAGACAGATATGGGAAACATCGATCACTTGTGAACATTCGCCAACATCTACATCTATATCCATCTTCTTAATCTTTTCATTGTGATTGTGGTTTGTTAGTTTCCGAGTATTGTGGCTTGTTCAACTATCTAATTAAAGCTTTACTAATATATGAATTGAATTTGTGCAAGGTACCTCCTCATGTAGTCATTTTGGATTCGTTCATTGATTTGTCACAAATAGACGGAGTTGGAAATATAGGTTTTGTAGGAAGATCTCTTGTAAACCTTCACGAGACTAAAACTCGTCCACTAGGGACACCTATGGGTTTAAAGGCTTGTTATTTATGCTTAAAGTGACCGTAGCCTCGACGAGACGGAGTTCTATGTATGCTTTTTAATTATTTTGTTTGATTTGCTCGAGGACTAGCAAAGTCTAAGTGTGGGGGAATTTGATAGGTGTGATAAACACCTAATTTTATATCTAGTATTTATGCTTTCTTTGCGAGTTTTCTTGTAAATTATGTATCTTATGTTTTGTTTTTGAGTATTTAGGTACTTTGGAGTCATTTGGAACAAAAGGAGAATAAACAGCGCGAAAGTCTCATCTCATATTCAATGGCTATTGGAGGCGGAGTGTGTCTCATTATTTGCTTTTATTTCTTCATCTCTGTCTGAAAAGTATGCCAGCTTTAGTGATGTGATTTCTGTCTGAAAAGCATGACAACTTTAATGATGTTAAGATTTAGAAGAGAAGAAGTGAATTTGAGATGCAAGAGGCGGCTGCAGTTGGTGGAAGAGCGTTCATTTGGAGCATAAATGTGCAAAGCTGTAAATTCTTAGGTGAATACTATGTGGAGTCTGGTATTGGTTAAAGGGAAACTCTCTGGAGGAATACTAAACAAAGTTCAGTCAAAGTTAAGGGGAAACCCATTAAAGTGTTAATAACACCCTGTTAGATACTCATGGCACCTATCTAGCTAACTGGGTGTGCCATTGGGAGGCCCATGATGTATCCCAGATCGAGCCCAGCTTTTATATCTTAACCCTAAGTCGAAAAGTCCTTTCATCTCTCAATCATTAACAGCTGAAATTGAGAGACAAAGGCAGCCATTGCTGCTGTGTGCTGTGTCTAAATGAAATGTGATTTGCAATTGTGAAACCATGAACAGATAGGGGTTTCTGATGGCGAAAATGAAGCTGATTCGAAGAATTAGAAGAAGGGTATTGATGGCGTTGTTAAGAGGAAGATGGTGGTGATTGAGAAGAGCTACTACTACTGAAATTGAGAAACCATGGCGGCACAATGTTTGATCTGATGAATGAATAGAAGAGATGGTGGATGTGTATGAGATTATTGAGCCTATGGGTTGAAATTCTGGGGTTGAATGAAATTATGTTGGATTGTAAGAATGGGTATGCTCAGATTTAGGTTTTGTGCTGGAAGAATGAATCTTGAGGATTCAGAAGATGTGAACTGCTGTTGGAAATTATTTTAATATTGCAGAGATGAATGGAGTAGCAGCAGTTAGTTGTGTTGGTGGAGGTTATGGACAATGGAGGAAGCTGAGATGGTAATGGCGGTGAAATGGTGGGTTTGAATTTCAGAGCTGGTGGTGGCAAAGAGAGGTTGCAGTTGATGCTAGGTGGTTTGTCTGAGTTACAGTAACCAAATGCAGAGAGGGACTTGTTGTGTTTCAGGTTGTGTTGAATGTGAACTATATGGAGAACTGGGTCTGGTGTTGGTGGTTCAGCTCAGGTTTGAGCTCATTCAGGATTGATGATTTATGTGTTTTGCAGGTATTGTTGCAGTTGTATGAACACATGGAACTCAACCTGAGATGAACTAGTGGTGCAGTAGCCTAGCTATGATTGCAGGTGGTAAAGCTAGAGAAGGAGGATGTTGAGTTGGTTTGAACTGCACATGGTTGGAAGATGTGGTTTTGGTTTGAGACAAAAATGCAGGTGGTGGTCTTGATTGTGGTTCTGTGGTAGTACTGATATTGCTCAAGGGGTTTGTCTGGTTGGGGCTTGATGTGCAGGTTGGAACAGATGAGAGCTCAAGCTGTTGGAAGTTACAAGGAGGTATGGCATGAGCAGTTGCAGTTGGAACTGTTAGCTGGGTCTCAATCGCATTGCAGGCATGAAACTACAGGTTTTGGGAAGCTGCACTGAGTTCGAGTTTTGAGCAATGAATAACCTGAGTTCAAGAGCTGTGAAGATTACATGTGTTAAGTTGGTACTGAGAATTACAGGGAAATGGCATTTGCAGGCAAGAGCTGGTATGTGCAGCATTGATTTAGAATTGAAGCTAAAGATGAGTTAGTATGGCAGTTGAAATTCATGGAGGAGATGATTTTATGGGTTGATAACAGGGTACTGCTAGTGGTTTGTGAAGGCATTAGTGATGGTATTTGCTGTTGTGATGGGCTTGTAACAAGGAGAGATTGAAGCTATAATGAAGGGGAATGAAGAGTTGAACTCAGGTGACGAAATAGCCGCAGTTGCAGCAGAGAAGTGCTGGTGGATATGCAAGTGGGTGAATATGCATTGGAGCATACATGGTGACTGCAATGAAGTTGGAGCTACAGAAGTGGCTCATGGGTGGCAATGCAACTGAGTTTGAGCTCCTTAGGTGGTGCTGTTGGTTGTATTGATGGAGTGGCATCTGAGATTTTTATGATGTTGTGTATGGAAGGAATTGAAGCTGGATAAAGCTGCAGGAGAGGCACATCCAAGACTGCAGCAAATGGAGTTGGAATGTGGCTAGCTGAGAAAATAAGATAGGTGGAGCTGCAATTCAGTGGTGGTATGCTTGAATTGGACCTACTGGGATTATGATCCACGAATGGGGATTGAGAAGAAAGTAGCTGGTGCTGTTATAAACTGTGCGAAAACGGAGTGAAAATGGCGCTCCGGTGAGCATAGTTCCGGTAGACGGATTTCGGAAGTTAAAGTATGAATCGCAATATTTCAGTGAATCGCGAGGGGGTATGAGTCGGATGCAAGAATTGATGGCCGGACATATGAGCTACGGGTCACGCTTTTGGGTGTGTTTTCGCAAGGTAAGAAGTTTTGGGTTGGTTGGTTTTTGTGAATATATGAATTAAAGAGAAGGAGAGATGAGTTGCTGGGAGTATGCACTAGCTAATGGCAGTTTCTGATGAGAGAACTGGCCTGAATTAGTTTTCCGGCGACAAATTCCGGCCAAGTTCCGGTCAAAAACCCATTTTCCCGACGATCACTTTTGGGAAAGATTTTCTACATGGGTTTCTCTTGCTCGTGGGCTTGGTGGATTTCCAACTAATGGACTTTGAAGACAAAACCTATTTTTGGAAGGAGAAAAAGCTATAAAAATGAAGTTTTCTACACAATTTAGAGACAACGTTTTATTTTATTCTTGGAGCTTTGGCAGAGAACTACTTCTAGGGTTTGCTTTTTTTTATGTTTCATCTTATTTCTTTGAATATTATGATGATGAACTCCATGAATATGAGTAGCTAAATACAATAATTGGTTATGGGATAAAAGTTGATTTCTTAAAGCATGTTATTTGATTCTATGAATTAGTTTTGTCTCAATTTTATCGTTTATGATTCATTGTTTTTATTATCATATGATTTGAATGCTAGTTTGGTTGAGTCCGGAATCAATTGGATTTGTTTTCATCTCTATAGCTATATTAGGGTTTTCAATACGTAAAAGTTGTTATCTCTGATTTTTAGTAGCATCTTGTGGTTAATACTTGTAGTGATACATCTTTTTAATCGCATATGAATCATAACCTTTGTTAAAACGAATTAGTGCTTTTACACGTTTGTTTGCATCGATTAGTCTTATTTCATAGAACTTATTGCTCTTACACTTTAGGTTTCTTTTTAAGAAGATTTCACAATAGCATCTTTTAATGTTGTTTGTGATAAAATCAGGAAATAAACGAGATACTCTTGCGATCAAGATATCCTAGGACTTTTGATAATTGAGAGATTAAATACCAATTCTAATCATAGATGAAAAATACATGTTTATGAATGATACTATATCCCTTAACCAATATCTTCTCCTTATTGATTATTCGAACTATTTACTTTGCTTTATTTAATTTTATTACTTAGATAAAAACAAAACACACTCTTGGGTTAAATTGGTTACTTAAGAATCTGAAAATTGCATAACAACAATTGCCTCTCTGTGGATACGAACTCTTTCTTATCGAATACTATATTTATATTAGTTGAGTGAGGAAGTGAAATTATTTTTGACGCATACGACACGCATCATAAGACCTATGCATTGCGTGTCTTCCAGATAGCCCAACATACTTCAATTCCCATAGATAGATAGTATTCATTATCATTGCTCTTGATCTAAGTTTCCACCAGATTTTTGAGAGTTAGATGATTATCTTCTCGAAGTCTAAGGCCAGGAGGAGAGGAAAACCAAACTGCTTTGGAGAAGTTGCAGTGTATTAGTAATTGGTCCATAGTTTCTACAGAGTTATTGCATACGTTGCACTCTATAGAGACACCTTCAATGTGTTATCTTATTCTCTCGGACACATCAATACCTTTATGAATATCTCTACAAATAAAGGTTTTTATCTTTGGTGCAACTTTCTTGGCTGCCCAAAATGATTTAGATTATTGTGAGGTGATTGATAATTCTAGGATGTTCTTAGGAAATATAAGTCCGGCTTACCGATTGGTTCATGTTCACCTTGATTTATCAAAAGACGGAACAAAACTTTTAGGTATTTATGTGGGAGACAGATTTATCTATTCTTGTAGAATTTTCTGTGTGAGACAGATTTGTTTATTAAACTCTTCGACTTTGGGTCGTATCAAATCTTAGTTGTGGGTGAGATCAACTAAGGGAACCAAAGTTTGTATTATCCTGCTGGGATCAGAGACGTAAGGAGCGTAACTGTACCTTGGATCAGTGTGAGATTTATTGGGGTTCAACTACAGTCTAGGCCAAAGTTAGTTTGTGGTAAGCTAGTGTCTGTAGCAGCCTAATATAGTGTGTGTTCAATCTGGAATAGGACCCGGGGTTTTTCTGCATTTGCGGTTTCCTCGTTAACAAAACTTCTGGTGTCTGTGTTATTTTTTTCCCGCATTATATTTTGTTATATAATTGAAATATCACAGGTTGTGCGTTGAATCAATCAATTTGGAAATCCGACCCTTGGTTGTTGATTGAAATTGATTGATACTTGAACATTGGTCTTTGGTACCGTTCAATTAGACTTGCAAATTTCTCTTGTATTCAATTAAACTCGCAAATTTCTATTGTATGTGTTGAATCACTTTCAATGTACCGTTCAAGTTAATTTCTTTTGTATTCAATTAGACTCGCAAATTTCTATTTTCTTGAGTAACGATTGAATCGAGAAATTGATATATAACTCTTTAATATACTTTTTATTAAGATTGAGTCTGACTGTCTAGTTAATTCTCTTAAAATTATATTGGAGTTAGTCCATACAGATTGCTAAGCGAATTATTGGGTTAGGTTGTTGTACCCCCACTTTTTCAACCTTGAGTGCCACAAAGTTGAGGATGTCACAATAGCATAAAAAGAAGCATTTAAAGAAGCAGTACAGGGAATTATAGGGTAGAGACCATTTTGAACTTTTCCTTTTTCCAACGTAAGATTGTTCTTTAGATACTTTATTTGATATCCCCGTGGATAAAAAATAAATGCACAATGATTACCCAGAGTGAATTGAGCAACATAAAGTAAATTATGTTGAAGATGAGGAACATAAAGAACTTTATGTAAATCAAAGTTGTTTGTTGAAGTAGATAAATTATAAGAACCTGTAAGAGAGATAGGAAGAAGATTACCATCCCCAAACATAACTTTCTCTGAGCCAGTGTATGGAGCAGAATGATTCAGCAATGTAGAATCATTTGTCATGTGAATAGATGTACCAGAATCAGGAATCCATATGGGACCAGATGAGCTATGTTCATAGTATCCTCCAGCTTCAAATACTGGAGAAGCAACCTGATAGTTGTAATCAAACGCATTTGAAAACCAAGGATTGTGATCACTATTGTTGCATGCATTTAAATCAAGACCTAGAAAGGCTTTATGCATAGGAGGTCCACTATTCTTAGAAGGAGTATATCTGAATCTGCATTTATTAGCAAGATGACCTACTTTATGACATATTTGACAAGGAAATTCATTCACGACTTGTTTCTGAGGAGGATTGAAAGATACTTTCTTGAAACTAGATTGTGGTGAGGGAAAAGGTGGTGCTGAGTTGTAATTGAATGAAGAACCAGAAGGTGGTGCTGAGTGGTAGAACTGTTGAAAGTTTGGTTTTCTAAAAGATTAATTGTATGTGGAGTTTTATTTCTTAACATAGAAGGCTGAGTTGGTTGGATCAGTAACAAGTGAAGCATAAGACTCAGATTCTTATTCTTTTAGAAACTGTTAATGACTATTCAATTTTGATCTCAACTATGAGAAAGGAAGAGGAGGTTCTCTATTTTACACATTGACTATAAAATGGATATAATCTTTGCATAATCCTTTAAGAGCATACATTACCAAATATGCATCCGGAATAGGTTCTCCAATCTCAGCTAGAGAATCAACAATTATCTTAAGTTGATGTAAAAACTCACTGATTGTATAAAAACCTTTCTTGATTAATTGAAGCTGAGATCTAAGCATGGATTTTCGAGCAAAAAATTTTTCACTGAATAGTTTTGCTAGATGTAACCACTTCTCCCTTGATGAAATCTTCCCAAGTAATTCTGAGGATAAAGATTTATCAACAGTAACCTTTATGCAAGAAATAACAAATTTATCTATTTGTATCCATTCAAGATAATGTGGATTTGTTACATGAGTGTTGTTGATCGAGATCGTAGAAATCTGCAGAGGAATGGATCCATCAACAAAACCAAAGAGATTTATGCAGATCAATATAGAAGACATCTGATCTTTCCACACCAAGAAATTTGAAACATCAAGTTTTGCAGAAACAAAGTTTGAAATATTTTGAAAAGGAATTGTAAATATACTTTGAAAACTGAATGGATTACAAAATTGAGAACAAAACTGGTGGAAGTTGTTGTTGTTGTTGATGTTGTTTGTGTTGATGTTGTGTTTGATTTTGTAATGACGGTGCAAAGGTATGATATGGAAACTGAATATGTGTATGTTGTAGATGATGAATAGGTGATGATGAATGTGGTGGTTGTGGTGGTGGTGTTTGATGAGTTAATGGCGGTAGAGGTGGTTGAGATGAAGAAGTTTATTGTGATTGTTGTGAAGAAATTAATGGTGGAAAAAGTTGAGAATTATTGATTTATAGGTTGTTGTGAACAACGGAAGTAGAATAATAAACAACTTGATTTTGAATAGTTCTCACTATTGTTGAAGAAAGTAGTTGCAGGTTTAATGGTGGTTTGAAGTTAGGGTAAGAAAAGTAGGATCAGAGGAAGTCAAAATTCCCCTTAGGTATCTTACACCATGTAAGAAATGGTTTCTATTGATTATTAGGAGTAACTACAAAGATACAGGACAAGTCCTTTATGTAGACTATGAATACTCAATACTAAAATAGTAGAACAGAAAATAGCAAGAGGTGAAGTACAACAGTCTGTAACAGAAAACAGTTCTGTTAAATAGTTGTAAATTTCGCACTGCATGGCATAAAACTTGTACGGATAAACCTTACGGATGACTAGTCTAACATATCATACCCAAGCAGTTATTTTTGAAACATCCGGTTCTAAATGTAGCTTAAGACCAACTCCTGGTTTTAGTCATACGCAGGATTGTATGTGACTTTACGTCGATTCAGAAGCATGATTTCATTTTATTCTCAGATTGTGAAGCTAGTTTACATCGCTCCCGATTGTAAGAGAGTGATACTTATTTATGTTGTTGTAGGCCCTGAGCATCTTATCAATTGATTAAGATGCTTATGTTGTTAGTTTTCTTATCTTTTTGGTAGTTTTATTAATCTTGATAATAGTGATATTATCAGTGGAAGAAGAGAGTTGCAAAGAAGGAAACCTAAAGTTTGTTGAATACATTTACATTGTCCTCGGTACAAATACTTTAATTTTGTTCCTATACGACTTTGTTAATTGATGAGTGCCAAATATTGCATATTTCTATACCTTTTTATTGGCATTTAACTCATCTTTTGCACTTTAAAATCAGATATTATCCCAAATTCTGTGTTTTCTTTGTTTTCAAGAATAAATTCTTGTACGAATTAACTTTGTGTTTTTAGGTACCAAATAAAGCTTGAATGAATTGAGGAGCCAAAAGAGCAGAAAATTGGAGACTAGCGGTTGTGGAAGAGAAGTTGCAACCCGCGTGAGCATAAGTTGCAATCTGTTTACAAGTACATGGGCTTGAGCTACCCATATCCGAACCCAAACCCGAATCCAAACCCGCCTCCATCCTGAACCGTTAGATTGGATCAAACTATTGCATCCAACGGATTCTTCACTCTATGCATCAGAGCTCGAAGTACCAGCCACACACCCTAGCCTCCTACCCCCCTTCACCTAACCGAGCAGCAACCAAACATCCCCTCTCCATTTTTCCTCCTTCTTCTTCCCGACAAAACCAGAAACCTCCCCCCTTCTCACCGACCATTTCTGCAACCATCAACAACACCAAAATCACCTTCTTATCCCGACCATCACCAGTACAGCAACCTTCACAGCATCTCTAGCTTTAGATATCTCCAACACAGCTTCTCCCAAATCCCTAGAAGCTGAGCTCGAGATAGATGGAGTTAGGGTTTCTTCCCCAATATGGAATTACTGATTTGCAGAGGCGAATTAGCAGAGAAGACAAGGAATTCAGACAATTATGGTGAGTGGGTGTGCATTTAATTTGTATTTTGGAGTGTTAGAGGAGAATTTGACGTATACAATATAATTGTTCTCTGTGTAAGAAACTCTCTGAATTTTTATGGTTTATTTTGTTAGACAAATTCAGTTGTGTTTTCAGTATGTTCTAAATTATTCTACTAGGATTTAAATGAAGCCTTAATTCTCTGTTGTGGTATTCATACTTGGTTTGTGTTATTCTTGAATGTTTAATATGTTAAGATAGTTTCAATTTCAGTATGTCAATGATTTGCTCTCACAATGAATGCCAAGTATCCATTGTAGTTAGGATAACACTATGTTGAGTATACTTCAGCTCATGCTTTAGAGATTATTGTCTATTCCTTGACTAGTTGTGCTTAAATAGACAATTAATACTCTGAGTTGATACTTTAGCTCATAATTAGAATATATACAGGTGAAACTCCTTAGGTAAGTGGTAGAATTGACACATCTCCCTTATCTGTTACAAGGACAAGATTATACAAACTAGTTGAATGCATAACAAGAATTAGTGGTGGATTTGAAAATCCTAGTGTCTTTACTCTCATTGTTTGTAGTTCATCTTCATTTCACTTCTTTTATCAACCATCTAGTCATATCGACAACACAAAGCAAAACATAAATGGTCACTCTCTTGTTCTAAATCAGTTTTAGTGAAAATATAAAATAATCTTGCACTCTCCAAGTCTCTGTAGATCGACCTGTACTTGCACTTTACACAATCTGTCTCTGTGCACTTGCAGTATAAGTTGTAGGTTACTTTTTTAAGCCTACCAAGGTTTTGGCGCCGAGCATCATCAGTTCTTTTGCACTTTGAATAGTTTTCAAAACTAGATGCCCTGATACCTATGCGCATAATCTGTTATTTGGCCAACCTGTTAAGAATTTTTTTGCTGTGAAAATTCTTAAAACTAACAGTCATCAGTTCTGTGTGTTAAAGAACTAGCTTGTAACCCTGTGAAGTTGAGTAAAACCAACTACTTGTCTGACTTGTGTGTACATATCACTCCTGTGTGCATAATATGGTTCCTAAAGCTATATTTTGAGTCTCGCAAGCATTGTTTTCCCTGGATGGAAATTTTTTTGGTTGGCTGAGTGTTATAACATGCTTGATTGTGTTCTAGGCAATGATTGTGTCTTTTAGAGACCAAACAAATCGACTAGTTTGAATTAGCCAAGAAGATATTGTTGACATACCTAGCTCTGCAGTAGAAATCCCAGACCAACATGAGACAATGGGTGATGAGAACCAACCCCGTAGTCTCAAGGACTACATGTACCCTACAAGGGCAAGTCAGACCTCTTGCATCATTCTACCATCTGATGCTGGCCAGTTTGAACTGAAAGCAAGCACAATTCACATGTTTCCCGTGTTTAGAGGGGTTGATGCTGAAAACCCCTATCACCATGTGAGAGATTTTAAAGATATTTGTGGGACTCTGTGTTTTAACCAAATGCCGGAAGAGTCCCTCAAGCTGAGATTGTTCCCTTTCTCTTTGAAAGAAAAAGGCAAGTCCTGGATTCATGCCCTATAACCACAGTTCATTAGAACATGGGACGATCTCACAAAAGCATTTTTCAAAAAAAATTTCCCCAACCATAAGACTGCGACAATTCGTCAAAGTCTAAATGGTTTTATGCAATTAGAAGAAGAGACTCTAGAAAAATATTTGGAGAGATTCAATGAATTATTGCTCCAATGTCCCCACCATGGTTTTGAAAAATAGAGACTTGTATAAATTTTGTATGAAGGCCTAGATGTCAGGACCCGAACCACAGTTGAGTCAATGTGCAATGGTGTATTTATTGAAAAAAGTGCTGATGAGGCTTGGACTTTCTTAATCGAAGTCACTGAAAAGACTCAGCAATGGGAGTCAATCCGTGAACCTAAAAGGACTACCCCTGTAGCTAATGTCCAAAGAATTGAGTCTGACTTTGAAGGAAATGCAAAGATTGCATCCTTGGCTAGGAGAGTAGAAGTGCTAGAGCTGTAGAAGAATGTAAAAACTACTGCCCATACTCTCCGTGACCAAATTAAAATGTCCACTTGTGACGCGTGCCATGTTTTAGACCACTTAGTGGACAGTTGTCCAGACTTACATGCATTTCAAGAGTCTAGAACCGAGCAAGCCAATGCTTTGTACCATAGGCAAGAGAACAACACTTATTCTCAGACCTACAACCCATGGTGAATAAATCACCCTAAATTTTCATGGTCTAAAGGGCCTATACAAGGGGGAACAACAAATAATAACCAAGGATACTCATATCCTAGAAACCCCCAAGTACAACCACACACTCAGTACCCTATAGCGAATAAGCCTAGCTTCGAAGACAGTGTCGTTCTGTTAACCCAAAATATTTTACAACTTCAAAAGACCAACGACCAATGTTTCACAAGTCTAGAACTTAAAATGGGTCAAATTTGTGATGCTTTGAATGAGAGAGAAAAAGGTAAACTGCCTAGTCAACCCCAACAAAATCCAAAGAATGTATTTCTGGCAGGAACTTCAACTTGCAATGAAACTTCACATAATCCTGTGAATGCTGTCACCACTCTTTGTAATGGTAAAGTTATTGAAAACAATGTAGGTGTACCACAGTCGAGTGAGTATAGATCAGACTCACCAGTGCATACAACTCCACATAAAACACCCGTTGTGGAGAAGGAATCTGAGCATGATAATGACTCTAAGAATTCCTATGATGTTAATGTCCCTGCACCATCTCATGTACATGTTGCTCCATTTCCTCAAATATTGGAGCAACAGAAGAAAGGTACCCAATTGATAGACACATTTTTGTGTCTGAATTGTCCTCAGTGTCTCTATTGTTAGTCTCGATTTTTGTACTAATTTTGGTGTTTTTATGTTTGTTTAAGTGTCATTGAAGAATTACACTTATGCGGAAAAAGTTGCTCGAAAAGTGCTATTTGGACCCCGGGAGAAAAGTGATAAAAGCACCCTCATTTTGGATAAGGGCGCCTCAGGGCACCCCAGCTGTTAAAGGCACCCGTGTTTTGGATCAGGGCACTTCATCCTCTACATTTTGAATTTCAGTTTTGGCTGGAAAACTAGTTATTCACGGAAGAGAATTAGGGATTGAATTTTGAGCTTGTTGTAGTGAGATTCAATGGTTGATATTCATTGGGATGACTTGATTGATCGTAGCAGGAGTGGTATGGTTGATATTTTCGGTTAAAATTGGCTGGATAATCCTAGAGATGAAAACAGGGAAGCTCGTGCATGGGAGGAGTTGTTCATGGTATTGTACGTGTGCATGGGATTTTGAGTGAGGCAGAGCATGTTTAACATAATCTGGACGTCTTTACAACAATTTCGACATATTTGGACAAGCTACAGACGCGTGCAAGAGAAGAATAAGGAAATATTTACTTAAAATGGCAGTGAAGAATATTCCGAGTTATGGCGAGATTTTATGAAGTTATGAGGGCTTATTCTCGGTCCAATTATGTATTTAAGGGCTTACGAGAGTAATGAAGGGGGTTATGGAGAGTGAGGGGAAGAAACAGATCATAGAAAATCAAGTTACAGCATTATTTTCTGCTGCTGTGTCACCAAGAACACGAAGAACATAAGACGCACAAGCACAGTCGTATTTGCTACTGTGAAAACGACAAAATGGTCATGATCGTATATCCTACGATGTGATGATGAGTTATCAATTATCGTTCTCTGTGACAGTGTTTTGCAACAATTATAAGCGTTGCAAACACCCGGTTTTAACCATTTTCTCCTTATTTTATCATTTGTAAGCACTTTTGAGCAATGAAAAATTCTTTTGAGCGTGTTTCCAATATGATGAGCTAGACCCCATCACCGGGATGAGGAAGGAAGCCAAATTTCACTAATGCGGTAATTATATTAATTCTTTTTATGACTAATTGCACAATTATGATTATGCTTGCTTAAATGTTTTGATATCCCATGCTTTAGATTTACATCCATTACTTGCGAAATCTACTTTAGGCAATGAATTAGAGTCAATGAAACTTTATATTATGAGTTATTATTATTTAGAATTGGTATTTGAACCGCATGAAATTGAAGTCTGGTGGAATTCTGAGTCCCGGTTGTCTCTTCATCTTGTGACATAATTTGTATATATTTTTAGTAATTTTTTTATTAAATCCTAAAATCAATTTCAACAAGTCCAAGTGAACGAAAACCTTACTACCACTTTCTACAACATTATTGATTCACATCAATTTTTGGCGCCGCCGACGCGGACTTGTGTATAGATTTGTTTTTAGGTTTTATTTTTATTTTTATTTTTATTCTTTTTGTTCTCTTTTACGCCTTTGGTAATTTTTTTTTTGATTCTTTTCAGATTTGGAGCAAAGCTACGAGGAAATAAAAAGTGCTATAAAAGGAAAGCATTTCCAAAAGAAGGAAAGAAAAGAGGAGTCCAAGGAGTGAAGAAGATTTTGTAAATAATTATTTTATTTCCTTTTATTTTTAGAAACTGTAATTAGGAAAATATTTTTGTATTTTTTTTTATTTTGGGACATTTTTTTTTTAAACCTTACGGAAGGGTAGTTTCAAATATAAACTGCACGGGGAAGGACGGTGATTACGATATCAACTCGGCCCCTCGGGTTCGTACATGACATAGGAGTCGTGGCCCAAGTTGACTTCAACGGTTCATCCCCCGTATGGAACGGGAGGTAAGAATTCTAAACACCCGTGAATCCCCTGTCAGCGGGTTTACTGGATGATTTTGTATGCATATATGTTGAGGTCTTGAATACGGCTGTTTTAAATTCCTAGTAAAGGGCAAGGCCTGGCCATATAAGATAAGGTTCGGATTTCATCACCGTTCTCTTCTTGCCCGCCATAGGAAAACGATACCAAACGCGAACCTAAGCTTAAAATTTGGAATAGAACGATACTGATATGGTAACGAGCTTAATAGGAAAGTCGTTCGAAAAATATTGGTTACTCTTTTGAGCATGCTTTGAAGTTCATGATGGTTTCTGAAAGTTGAATGCGTGACTGCGCCACCTTGTAATGCGGTGAGGCCTTGGGTATCAAAGATCCACGTAGCTTCCCTCGCCTCTATTCAACTAACTTAAACTTAGATTGATTCCAGAGGGGTTTTCTCAGATTGTAACGAATTCCCTTTCGAAGGATTAGAAGCTGGTCTAGAAAACAATCTAAGTGGAGCCATCATGCTTTTTGTTTGCTAGAAATCAGTAGGTTTGTTTTGGTCGAGTTAGCCTTGTTTTTGCTTGTGTAGAATTACCTTGCAGTTAGGATGTCGAACTAGTATTAGAGTAGCCAATATAATGATTATCCGACTGATTTTCAAAATGGACATTACTTTGACCATAGTGTGAATAGTGGTTTGGAGCATCCACCTTTTCAAGGATATGATTCATATCATAGTGAGCCCGATTACTATTCGCATATGAACCGGTCATACGAGAAAAATTCATATAGTTCCTCTTCTCTAGATGAAGCACGTAAGATACTTGAGTCAACACGTAAGTTACTTGAGTCGACACATAAGTTAGCGGACACATATGACTTAGTTATGGACGAAAGAACTATAACGGTGAGTGAAACTTCTTTAGAAGATAACCTCAGGAAGTTAGATGAGTCAACATGTAAGTTAAATGAGTCAACACATGAGTTTGCTGAGTCTACACGTAGGTTAGAGTTAGAGACGGAAGAAAGAATTGCTCAAATAACTCTTGATTGCCAATACATTCTCTCCAATATCACCCGTGAAAATGAGGAATTTTTTTATAATCATGATGACGAGGTTAGAATTGGTAACACTACTTGTTTAGATGAGGTTCAACCATTCTCATGTTATTATAATAATGATTATGATGAGGATAGTGTTGATGAAGAATTTGAAATAAATAGGCATAGTGATCAGGGATTTACTACTCCAATTGAGCTTTATAATAATAGGGTTACTTCTGGTTCAGATCCTAATAATTTTAACAATTATTCACCTATTCAAAAGGACGAGGATTTTACTATAGATATTATTTTAGACGATATAGTATTTCCTGTTTACGAAGCCGGTGATAGTTTTGAGGAACGAGTTTATTCTGAGAAAATTATTTTAGAGTCTAGTGATTTAGAAACATTAGACATAGAAATAGAACATGAACTTGTAGAGATTTTAAATATGAGTGAGGATGCATCACCTGAGTATAACATATAAGAAGTAATTGACCATTTTCAGGATTCTGATGATCTAGAAATTAGGGAAATTGTAGCTAATCTGTCTAGAGACACCCAAAATTCTAAGTTTGGGGGTGATTATCGTTCTCCATGTGCCTTACCTTTAGCTCTTATAGAGATCCCTCACTTGGGACTTGATATATGTGCCTCAACTATTCTGCCAGATTACCTTCATACTAGCTCTCCTGAACCTAATAATGTCCAGGAAGAAGTTCAGTTGTTAGAAACCCATCCTCTGGTTGATGTTGTTAACCCAAGCTATGATACCACGATTGACTTTGTTTTCCCACCAAAAACCTTCCTTCCAATTGTGGGAACTTATGATTTTCAGATGTGTCGGTTATTAAGTTTTCAGACTAAACCTAATTACTTTGGGAGAATAGGGTCGACACATTTGCTTAAGGAAGACCACATCTTTCATTGTGGTCAGCTGTGTGAGTCAAGTCTGATTGACTTAGAGGATCCCCAGTTATTCAGGTTAATGTTATGTGCTTCTAAGTTCTTATTCGAGTTTTTCCAGACTCTAGGACCTGAACATTCGGATCCAACTTTTGAGGAAATGCAACCCATTAAAATTTGTTATCTAGACCCAATTATAGAACTTGAACCGGAACCACAGCTATTTGTAGTTGTCTTAAACAGGAAACTAGACAAGGGTGTGCTTTATTTGCTAATTTTCTTGGGATGTTGTATATTCCTTTTACTTGTGATAGCCCTTTTTGATCTTGATGACCCGCAGTTATTCCTACTGCTTCTATTTGATTTTTCGAGGTGACTAATCCCTTCCATTATCTGCTGAAGACTTTAAACTTAACACTTCTTGGGAGGTAACCCAATATGCGTGCATCACGGTAATATCTTTCCTTACTCTTTTCTTCAAGTGGTAACAGTTTCTCCTTGTTCATGCTTTTAATTTCATCTTTAGAACATTGAGGACAATGTTAGATTTAAGTTTGGGGGTATGGGAGAAAAAATTTAGTTGCACTTTTTAAACTTCTAGCATCACATGGTATCCGGTTAGCTAAGTTTACATACTGTTTCTCACCGAAAAGATAGAAATTGGAATGCTAGGGATAACAACCTATTGAGACATTAGAGAAAAAGACATTGAGATCCTTGAAATTCAGGAGAGAACTTGTTCCTTTTAGAGGGTAATCGTGATGGATCTAACCATCCATGATGGGAAGGCAAGTAGGTCAGGAAATGCCAGAAAGACAAAACAACCTCACAATGTAGTCTTAGTTACTGGATTACGACTCTCTCTCAGTAGAATCTTATCATCATCAACAAACGGAGCGACATCAAAATCTATGAAAAGTTGAAGACGTTTAAGGTTTAGAAGCAACAATAGAAAATCAGAATTCAAAATCAAGGGTTACAAGAAGTTATAAAAAAAAAAAAAAAAAAAAAAAACGATATAAGTTGTTGAAGTTCATGATACTAAGACATTACAAGTTGCGAAGATCCAAGTGTTAAAGTCCTTCTGTGATGGCCATGTAAATTTTTGTCTTGTTCACGGAAAAAAAAAATTGATGAAAATGAAGAAAAAAAAATCATTATTATGTTTTTGTTCAATAAGGCCACAGGGAAGTAGAAATTTTTATGTCAAGCAAGAAATCGAAGAGAAGAGTTAATTGTCAAGGTTCTACGAGGTTCAAGAATTTATCATCAACAGTTAAAGACCGAAGAAGGCGTTGTTTATACCGAGCTCTATGAGAGAGTCGAAGATAGATGTATTTGGTTGCTTTGTTAGTCCACTTTCGATCTGGCACAAGATCTTTCTAGCACTGGTTTAACTCATCACACGTAATTAGTCCAGCTGTGTAGCAGATGTCCTTCTCATCTTTCTCTCTCTCCTAATCTGATCCAGCTGTAAATCAGCGGACGCATCTTACAATGTTTATCTAGTTGTGTAGCAGATATCTCTTTATCTTGCAGTGTTGTGGATGTGTCTCTCATTTTCTTCAGTCAGCTTTAGAGCTGGCACCTTTCTTTGGCATTCTAGTCACATGGAGATAGGTTGAGAATTTGTATGTCCTCATAGCTCTTTGAATACTTGTGACCAATTAGAAGTCATGGTTTTGTGGGTACACCTCTGGTAAACCCTCCCGAGATTAACTCGGTTTTATTTTTTTTATTAGTTTTGCTTGAGGACTAGCAAATAATAAGTTTGGGGGTACCAATACAATGAGATGTTGGAGACATTCAAACGAGTCAATATAAACATTCCTTTTCTCGAAGCAATTAAGAAGATACCTGCTTATGCTAAATTCTTGAAGGACCTATGCACACAAAATCGAAAGATTCATGTGCATAAGCATGCCTTTCTCACTGAGCAAGTAAGTTCAATTATTCAAAACAGAACCCCACCTAAGTTTAGATACCCAGGTAGTCCAACTATCTCTTGCACTATAGGTTATCATACAATCGGAAAAGCTTTATTGGACTTAGGAGTTAGTATGAATCTACTGCAATATTCTGTGTATATGCAGTTAGGCCTTGGGGAGTTTCAACCCACCTATGTTATGCTATAATTAGCTGACAGATCTATGAGAATCCCTCGGGGAATTGTTGAAGATGTGCTAATCAAGGTTGATAAATTCTATTTCCTTGTGGACTTCATTGTGTTAGATACTCAACCTGTGCAAAGTCCTGAAAATCATATTCATGTTATCTTAGGACGTCCCTTCTTGGCAACGTCAAATGATATCATAAATTGTCGTAGCGGAATATTGAATTTGTCTTTTGGGAACATGACTGTGGAACTGAATGTTTTTCGTGTAAGTCAATAGCCCATAGATTGTGATGATAATGAATTGCATGAGATTAACATGATTGAGAGTCTAATTCAAGACTCATTGCCTGACATCCTATCTGTGGACCCTTTGCAAGCATGTTTAGATAACTTTGACTTAGATCTTTTCGATTCTGAGTACATTAGTGAAGTTCACTCTTTGCTTGAATCTGTGCCACCCATGGATATTTCTAAATGGTAGACTGCAGTGGAACCACTTCCACTCTCTGATTCCAAATCTTCCTCATCTCTTGATGAACCACCTAAGCTTGATTTGAAGCCATTACCTGATACTTTGAAGTATGCTTTCTTAGGTCCTTCTGATATTTTACCTGTGATTATTGCATCATGTTTTGACACAGAACTGGAAAGTCAACTTTTAGAAGCACTTAAAGAACATAAAGAGGCCTTAGGTTGGACCATCTCAAACCTTAAAGGTATAAGTCCCACAATTTGCATGCATCACATAAATCTTGAAGAAAACATTAAACCATCTAGGGAAATGCAAAGGAGACTTAACCCCGATATGAGAGATGTTGTTAAGGGTGAGATTTTGAAATTTCTTGATGCGGGTATCATTTACCCAGTTCCAGATAGCCAGTGGGACAGTCCCATTCAAGTGGTACCCAAAAAGTCTGGCATTACTATAGTTCAAAATGAAAAGAATGAGCTTGTCCCCACCCGTGTGACCACAAGGCGGCGAGTTTGTATTGACTATAGAAAATTGAACACATTAACAAAGAAAGACCATTTCCCCCTACCCTCATTGACTAAATGCTAGAAAGGTTGTCGATACATAGGTACTATTATTTCTTAGATGGGTATTCGGGCTACAAACAAAATCACATAGCACCCGAAGACCAACATAAGACTATATTTACTTGTCCTTATGGAATATTTGCTTATCGTCGTATGCCTTTTGGGTTGTGTAATGCAACCGCTACTTTTCAACGTTGCATGATGAGCATATTTTTTCGACATGATAGTTGAGTTTCTTGAAATTTTCATGGATGATTTTTCTGTCTTTGGGTCCTCTTTTGATGAATGATTGCATCATCTTACTCGTGTGATGACTCGGTGTAAGGAAAATAATTTGGTTTTGAATTGGGAAAAATGTCATTTCATGGTTGACTCAGGCATTGTTCTAGGGCATATCATCTCGTAAAAAGGCTTAGAAGTATATAAAGCCAAGGTTGATTTCATTCAACACTTGCCTCAACCTCGTTCTGTAAGGGACATAAGATCATTCTTAGGCCATGCCGGTTTTTACCGTCGATTCATCAAAGACTTTAGTAAAATTTCAAGACCTTTGTGTAGTCTTCTTGCAAAATATATTGCATTTGTCTTTGATGATGCTTGTAAGGAAGCATGGGAGCAATTGAAGGCTCTCCTTACATATGCCCCTATATTCAGACCACCCGACTGGACCTTACTATTTGAAATTATGTGTGATGCATCTGACTATGTTGTAGGAGCTAGGTCAACGAGTAAACAAAATCCCTTAGGTGATCTACTATGCTAATAAAACACTTAATGATGCTCAAATGAATTATTCAACAACTGAAAACGAGTTGCTAGCTGTTGTGTTTGCATTGGATAAGTTTAGATCTTATTTGATAGGGTCTAAAATCATCATATATTCTGACCATGCTGCATTGAAATATCTTTTGTCTAAAAAAGATGCTAAGGCTCGTCTAATTCGATGGATACTCTTGTTACATGAGTTTAACCTCGAAATTCGAGATAAGAAAGGGTCGGAAAATATTGTTGTTGATCACTTGTCTAGGTTGAATGTTGAATCTGTTGATGAATCCGATCTTATTAGAGAATCATTCCCTGATAAACAATTAATGCTTGTGTATGAAATGCCGTGGTTTGCTGATATCGTAAACTACCTTGTTACAGGTAGAATGCCTATGCATTGGTCTAAACAAGACCGTTCTAAATTCTTGGATGAGGTAAAATATTTATTTTGGGATGACCCGTACTTGTTTAAATACTGTCCTGACCAAATCATTAGGAGATGTGTCCCCAATTCTGAACAAAGGGATGTCATCTCTTTCTGTCATGACCATGCATGTGGAGGACACTTTAGCGCCAAGAAAACTGCTGCAAAGATCTTACAGAGTGGTTTTTATTGGCCAAAATTGTTTTAAGATAGTCATGCTTTTTGTGTTGCTTGTGACCGATGCCAGAAATTAGGAAGTATCTCAAGACGAAACATGATGCCCTTACAACCCATTTTGATTGTTGAGCTGTTTGATGTGTGAGGTATTGATTTCATGGGTCCATTTCCTAACTCTGAAGGTAAGTTGTACATTCTTGTTGCTGTTGATTATGTCTCTAAGTGTATAGAAGCCATTGCATGCAAAACAAATGATCATAAAGTTGTTCTTTCTTTTCTTAAAGAAAACATTTTCTCTCGCTTTGGAACACCTAGAGCAATAATCAGTGATGGAGGTAGTTATTTTTGAAATAGACCTTTTGAATCACTTGTACACAAGTATGGAATCACTCATAAGGTAGCAACACCTTATCATCCTTAGACCAGTGGCCAAGTAGAAGTTTCTAATAGGGAAATTAAGCATATTCTTGAGAAGACTGTTAATCCTTCTAGGAAAGATTGATCTTTACGTTTAAATAATGCTTTGTGGGCCTTTAGAAATGCATACAAGACTCCCATTGGTATGTCCCCTTACAGACTTGTGTACGGTAAAGCTTGTCATCTACTTGTAGAGTTAGAACATCGTGCATATTGGGCTGTAAAGAAACTGAACTTTGATCTTGATAAAGCTGGCACCCAAAGGAAGCTTCAACTCAATGAGTTAGAAGAGTTAAGAAATGATGCATATGATAGTGCCAAAATGTACAAACAAAGAATGAAAGTGTTTCATGACAAGCGCATTTTGTGCAAGTCTTTTACACCTGGTCAAAAAGTTTTATTGTACAACACTTGTTTGCATTTGTTTCCAGGAAAGTTACGTTCTCGATGGTCAGCTCCATTCTTGGTACGTACTGTTTTTCCCCATGGAGCTATTGATATTGAAAACCCAGCAAACAAGAACATCTTCAAGGTCAATGGTCAGAGATTGATACCATTTCTGGAGCATCTTCCATCAGAAGTTGAGACCGTCGACTTGGAATACCCCGTATATGTGGACTAAACTAGTTCACATGTGTACATACATATGGACTAAAAATACATTCTCTTTCCCTTTTTCTTTTTCTTTGTGCATAGTTTTTATGTGTGCTAACCAAACTTTTTGTCTTGCTCTCTTGTTGTTTGCTATCAAAGCTTTCATCCATTAATGGTTTAGAACCATCCTTTTGCATCTGGTAATCTCTAACCTATTCTTTACTCAGGATAGTTCTCTTGGTATGTGATTGTTTAAATTCTTATCATCTGTTGAAACATTGAGGACAATGTTCGATTTAGGTTTGGGGGTGCGTTTTGCATATAGAGTTTTTAGTCTTCTTATTTTAGTTTTAGTTTTCATCTAAAAAAAATAAAAAATAAACATTATTATTAAAAATAAAAAAAATTCAAAATTCAAAAATTCAATTTTTTTAAAAACTCTTTGTAAATATGTACATAAAAACCTCCAACTTTTAGAGATCTTAGAGTCACTAGCATGCTTCTAGCTATGTTTACATAGAAATTCTGACCGAAATAACTGAACTTGGAAGTACTGGAGAACACAATCGGGTTTCTTGGTTGTTAGAGCGTTAAAGTTGGATATAACCATGCCTGAGGGCGAATTAGGTGTTGCAAAGATATTTGGTAGTAGAGTTGTGATCACCCTTAGTGGAGACTACCTATTTTACATCAAGCGAGGCACCAACCTTCATTTTTGTGACTATCTAAAAAATCTTTTAGAGTGTGTGTCACCGTATGTCAATTCCGGGTAGGAATGGTGAGCTACCAAACTTCGCACCACTTTCAGCACTTTTTTTGATCTCTTGAGTGCTAATTTTGTCAATCATGAGGGTGACGTCTAAAGATGAAAACTCCTTCTTGTAGTTTGATTTGCAGTTAGCACCATTCTCTCTCATTCGACAACATCAACAGATCCATAAAAACACATCATCATCAGCGAGCAGAGCAACATCAGAATATTTGAAGAAATTTGAAATAGTCCAAGGTTTACATGCAACAATTCAAGGAGAAGAAAATAAGATGAGAATTAGTGAAGTTTATGAAATCAAGACAATACAAGTTGTGAAGAATTGAGTGATAAAGTCCTTCATACATGGAGTTAGTAGTTTCATTGTTTTTGTTGTTATTTTCATTTCATGTTTTTACTGTTATAAAAAAAAATTCAAAAAAAATTCAAAAAATCAAAAAATAAAATAAGTTTATTTTATTAGTTTAGTTTTGATACCACCATGGTAAAGAAGAAGAATTCAAGAAGAAAATTCCAAGAAACAAGGAAATTGAAGAAAAAGTTACAAATTGTCAAGTTTTTGCGATGTTCAGAAGTTCATCATCAACAGTTGAAGACCGAAGACTGAAGACCGAAGATTGAAGACATTTCTATGGATGCTGTGAGAGTGGTGTTGATTGCCGATCAGATGTGAAGGTAAGTGAGTACTCCTATCCTTTCTAATGGTTGATTTTATTTCTTAGAGATCATCAGAAAAAGATTCTTTTTGTCCACAATTCTGTGGAGTCTCCAGAAATTATTTCGGAAGGTTCTCCTTCCCACCATCAACGTGTGCATGATTTCTCACTTTATTCCTGTTTGCACACATGAGAGACTAAAAAACGGTCTTTTTGAGTGCAATTATCATAAAACCCTATTGGTGAGGCAGAAGTCGAGGCTTATGATTACTCTCGAACCCGAATTATTTCATATGGTATGGTTATTTCTCGCTCAACTATTAAGGATGATAATGCGTTCTTTGGTAGTTCTAACTTCGTGTTACTAGCATGTAGAAACTCTATGTCCTCATAGCTCATTGGATGCTTGAGATTATTTTACGCTTTGAAGTTGGAGAAGGTTTTGTGGGTACATATCTGGTAGGCCCTCACGAGACTACAACTCGTCCACTAGGGACACCTAGGGGTTTAAAGGATTAGTGCATACGCTAAATGCATTCGAGAGACCAGTGACAGTGGTATAGTTAGGATTTCTTAATTTTTGTTTCACTTGAGGACAAGTAAAATTCAGGTTGGGGGTATTTGATGAGTGCCAAATATTGCATATTTCTATACCTTTTTATTGGCATTTAACTCATCTTTTGCACTTTAAAATAAAATATTATCCCAAATTCTGTGTTTTCTTTGTTTTCAAGAATAAATTCTTGTACTAATTAACTTGGTGTTTTTAGGTACCAAATAAAGCTTGGATGAATTGAGGAGCCAAAAGAGCAAAAAATTGGAGACTAGTGGCTGTGGAAGAGAAGTTGCATCCCGCATGCGCATCAGTTGCAATCTGTTTACAAGTACATGGGCTTGAGGTACCCATATCTGAACCCATACCCGAATCCAAACCCGCCTCCATCCTGAACCGATAGATTGGATCAAACCATTGCATCCAACGTCTTATTCACTCGATGAATCAGAGCTCGAAGTACCTGCCACACACCCTAGCCGCCTACCCCCCTTCACCTAACCGAGCAGCAACCAAACATCCCCTCTCCATTTTTCCTCCTTCTTCTTCCCGACAAAACCAGAAACCTCCCCCTTTCTCCCCGACCATTTCTGCAACCATCAACAGCACCAACATCACCTTCTTCTCCCGACCATCACCAGCACAACAGCCTTCACAGCATCTCTAGCTCCAGCTATCTCCACCACAGCTTCTCCCAAATCCCTAGAAGCTGAGATCAAGATGGATTGAGTTAGGGTTTCTTCCCCAACATGGAATTAATGATTTTCAGAGGCGAATTAGCAAAGGAGACAAGGAATTCAGATAATTATGGTGAGTGGGTGTGTATTTAATTTGTATTTTGGAGTGTTATAGGAGAATTGGAGGTATAAAAGAGACTTGTTCTCTGTGTAAGAAACTCTCTGAATTTTTAGGGTTTATTTTGTTAGACAAATTCAGTTGTGTTTTCAGTATGTTCAGTATGTTCTAAATTATTCTACTAGGATTTTAATGAAGCCTTAATTCTCTGTTGTGGTATTCATACTTGGTTTGTGTTATTCTTGAATGTTTAATATGTTAAGATAGTTTCAATTTCAGTATGTCAATGCTTTGCTCTCACAATGAATGCCAAGTATCCATTGTAGTTAGGATAACACTGTGTTGAGTATACTTCAGCTCATGCTTTAGAGATTATTGTCCATTCCTTGACTAGTTGTGCTTAACTAGACAATTAGTACTCTGAGTTGATACTTTAGCTGATAATTGGACTATCTACCGGTGAAACTCCTTAGGTAAGTGGTAGAATTGACACACCTCCCTTATCTGTTACAAGGACAAGATTATACAAACTAGTTGAATGCATAACAAGAATTGGTGGTGGATTTGACAATCCTAGTGTCTTTACTCTCATTATTTGTAGTTAATCTTTATTTCACTGCTTTTATCAACCATATAGTCGTATCGACAACACAAAGAAAAACATAAATGGTCACTCTCTTGTTCTAAATCAGTTTTAGTGAAAACATAGAATCATCTTGCACTCTCCAAGTCTCTGTGGATCGACCTGTACTTGCACTTTACACAATCTGTCATTGTGCACTTGCAATATAAGTTGTAGGTTACTTTTCTAAGCCTACCATTAATTTTCCTGATTGGCAGAGAAATAACAATTGATTCACCTTAAATGCTGGACCATATATGAGTATTGTCATCGTATAGTTTGTTGTTAGATTTTCAGGTTGAGGACAATGTTTTCACTTGTAATATGTAAACTTTTTGAGTTATAGACTCCACAAAGATAGCGGACTATCTTTTATTTTGCATCAAAACGGGAGAAGATTAGCTCGACTAGGTAGAATTGTTCTTGACCAGAGTTTGCTAGGTGATTTAGCTACTCATCATGTTTGTTCTCCGTATTTCCAAATCAAAACTCGTACTTGCATTCTCAATTCCATCAAAGTTAGGATGGATTATCGCCGAATCTGTTTCTAAAACTGAACTTTGATCACTTTTTTTTCCTGAATCCGGATCGCCTAGTTTCCACTCAAAATCACCTGACTCAACTGACTCGAAAATACGTGAGTCGGTGGTCTGGTCCCATAAGTCTTAGGCATCTCCGTAACCGATTCAAATGGGTTAGGGTTCTAAGTCAAACTGGATCAAAATAAAAAAACAAGCCATCTGAGTTGGTACGAGTCAGAAACCGAATCTGATGTAGTGTGAGTCATCAAAATAAAACAAACCATTGAAACCCGAGTAGTTGGCTATAAGCCTCGAGGCAGCAGAACAATCTCTGCCACCACCACTTCTTCTTCTTCTGCTTCTTTAATAACGTCCTCCAAAAAACCCAAATATCTCTGGTTGAAGCCAAATTGATATGTGATTCTAAAACCCCAAATCATTATCATTGCAATCCCCATAAACAGATTAAATCATCATCATCTAGCGAAAGGATTTTCGACCCCATAAACCCTAGTTTTTTTTTCTTCTGAATTTCTCTTCACTAAGTTGATATGTGCTTTCTTTTGGTCATGAAATGTGTCTATGGAAATTTGATCCCACTAGTTTTGGTACCTTTGCCAATTTTATTGGCAAGAAGGGGGAGAATTAATGTGTAGTTCACACTACAAATACATATGGTTTTCGGATCATTATGTAAGGGGAGTGGTTTCCATGTGAGATGGAGTGTTGACTAAGGGGGAGTGATACATATCACCATAGTATTGTTGTCAAAGTTGTGATACAATTTAACTTTGATGCTGTGTTATAATACTATGACACCGTGTAACAAAGAGTGGGAGCTTTTGTTTTCTCATTGTTATGGCTATGGATTTTCAACAACGGTGATGCTAAACTTACAACTGAAAGGTATCAGAAAATAAAACACTTTCTTATTCATAGAAACTCAATCATATAGAACATATATAGGAAACATATTGTTACCCTAACAAACTTCCTATGAAAAAGTAAAATAACTATTCAGAGAAATAAGTGCAAACTAGATAATCTTAATCTTCTTAGAAGACTTGTTCAAAGTTTTCTACGCTCCCCCTCAAGTTGGTGCATAGATATCAGTCATGCCCAACTTGATCACTAAATACCCAAAAACAGGCTTGATTAATCCCTTTGTGAGAATATATGTTGTTTGTTGAGCCGTCGGCATAAATGGTAAACAGATTACTCCATTCTCGATTTTCTCCTTTATGAAATATCTGTCAATTTCTATGTGCTTTTTTCTATCATGTTGCACTGGATTTTGTGCAATGCTTATAGATGACTTGTTGTCACAATACAACTTCAGTGGTCTACTCATGGGCACCGATAATTCTTCAAGAATTCGCTTCAACCATAGTAATTCACATATTCCATTAGAATGGCTCTAAACTCAGCCTTTGCACTGCTTCTTGCAACCACACTTTGTTTCTTACTCCTCCAAGTAACCAAATTTCCCCACACATATGTGCAATAACCATAAGTTGACCTTTTATCTTCAATAGAACCAGCCCAATCTACATTAGTAAAAGCTTCAATTCCTCTTTGATCATTCTTCTTAAACAACAAGCCTCGTCTAGGAGAGCCTTTCAAGTATCTCACGATCCGGTAAACTGCATCCAAGTTCTCTTTTCGTGGAGAATGCATGAATTGGCTTACTCGGATAACAACGAAAGTAATATCAGGATGATTATGTGACAAATAAATTAGTTTACCAACCATCCTTTGGTACCTAGCTATGTCCACATGTTGATTTTCTTTATTTTATTAGCATCAATGGGTGTGTCAACTGGTTTACAACCACTCTAACCAGTCTCGTGAAGAAGATCCACCATATATTTGCGTTGTGTTACTGCTATGCCATTACTTGATCTTGCAACATCCATACCTAGGAAATATTTCAAGGGTCCCAAATCCTTGGTTTCAAATACCAGTTATTCCTTCTTTCTTTTTTTGGTACAGAAAAAGGAATACAGGAGAAACTAAATCGTTACATTGCAAAAAGTAATAACATCAGGGGGTAAATCATTACTAGTCCATCTATTTTGGACTTTGTGATACATAGCATAGGAAGCCAGCTTGTGAGAAACAGTGTTGATTTTCTTTGGAACATAGCTGAAGGTGTTGTTGCTATTTAGATTGACCATCAGCTTGTGGATATCCGCATACAATTTCCAAATTTTCTAAGGGATAGTTCTTACTTTACCTGTTAGGCAGTTTACCACCACTTGGATATCTCCTTCAATGATGATGGAATTGAAATTCGGCCAGGTAGCCAATTCATCTGCAAGAAGGAAGCCATCAGCCTCAACATAGACTATTGATTCCGACATCCCAATTCGAGTTGCTGCGCCACATCAAACACCATCACCATTTATTTCTATAGCATCACAAGCATAGGAGCCATCTTTCCAAGCAGCGTTTACATTCACTTTAATAAAAGAGGCTTGAGGGGGAGTCCAGATGTCCATTGCATTATTCATGGTAGTAGAATTACAAGCATGTTCAGCTTCAGTTTCCCCTTCTTACGTAAAATTGTAATACATGTTGAACTAGTACATTTCCATGGCTACGGTCCCGTGAATATTGATGTTTCTGTTTTCGAAGCCCAACATACTGCCATTCCCATAGACATACAATATTCATTATCATTGCTCGTGATCCAAGTTTTCACCAAATTTTGGAGAGTTAGATGAGTATGTTCTTGAAGTCTTAGGCCAAGAGGAGAGGCAAACCAAACTTCTTTGGAGAAATTGCAATATGTTAGCAAGTGGTCCACAGTTTTTACAGAGTTATAACATACGTTGCACTCTATAGAGACACCTTTAATGTGTCTTTCTATTCTCTCGGACACAACAATACCTTTATGAATAGCTCTCCAAATAAAGGTTTTTACCTTTGGTGCAACTTTCTTAGCTGCCCAAAACTTTTTTCTAGGGGAAAATATTATCTCTTATACAAGAAGATTCCCCTCGTTGTTCCTGCAACAATTTTTGAAATGATTGAGGTGTGAACTCACCATGTTCAGTAAACTTCCATATAAGTTTGTATGTTGATACAACATTGATTGGAACCTGGAGAATATGACTAGCCATGAAGGGATCAACAATTTGATGGATGATACTAATATCCCACTGGCCTGTGTTACTGCATATTAGTTGATCAACCTTGACAACTTCTAGATTTCCATCCATCACTCTGACCGAAATAACACCAGAGATTGAAGATACCCAAGGTTCTGAGAAGATATTTATGTTTTGGCCATTACTAACAAGCCATAAACATCCTTTTTTAAGGTTTTATATGCTTTCCTACATCGCAGACCAAGTAGTAGAACAAGTACTCAGTTTGTTGACTTCCCAGAATGAAGAATTTCTGAGATATTTTGCTTTCAAGAGTTGATCCCATAAAGAGTCTTGGTCTTGCTGGAATCTCCAGGTGAGTTTAGCCACTAATTCTTGGTTAAGATCAGCTAATGAGCATAACCCCGGTCCACCATTTTATTTTGGTAAGTTGAACCATTCTCACTTCAAGAAATGCATCTTTCTCTTGTTGTTGTTATGTCCCCACCAGAAATCTCGAATTATGCGAGTAAGTTTGCTGAGAATGTCTTTCGGAATGATGGAGGTTGCCATGCAGTAAACTGGAATTAAATCTAGAACTGATTGGATTAGGACCAGTCTGACTGGATGAGATAACTTATTTATTTTCCATCCCGTTAGATTCTCTTCAAAAAATTCAATGAGAAAACTGAAGTTAGAGATTCTACTTCCTTGTTGAAGAATCTTTACACCTAAGTATTTTTCCCCTTTGTCCATTCTCCTCACCCCAAGTTGTTGAATTAACTCATCAACATAAGACTCCGACACCTTTTTACTGAAGTGTATTGAAGATTTTGAGTAGTTGACAAGTTTCCCAGAAACTTTGTAGTACTGCTGCAGAACTGAAGTAACATAATTGATAGTGCTGGTATCTGTATTGCCAAATAATAGGACGTCATCAACAAACATTATATGGGATACACTTGGAGCCCATTTGTTTATTTTGTAGCCGCTGTAGACAACATTATCTTCCATTTTCTTAATAATACCAGACAGAGTGTGAGCACATATAATGAACAAAAAGGGGGAAAGAGGACAACCTTGCCGAATTCCTTGTTCTCCTGTGAAAAAGCCTTCTGGTTTTTCATTCAGCAGAATCGAACAGGAAGATGTTTTCACATAACTCATTATAAGAGCATGAGATCTATCAGTGATTCCTATATTGGTTAGGGCTTGACTGAGGAAGTTCTAGTCTACTCTGTCATATGCTTTACTCATGTCTAGTTTGATGGCAAAAGATCCTTGAGTAGTGTTGGAGTGCTACATAAAATGTATAAGCTCATTGTCAATTAAGATGTTGTCTATGATCTGCCTCCCCGGGATAAAGGAAGATTAGTTTTTCTCTATTAGACTATCAAGAAATGGGCTTAGTATGTTGGTGATGATCTTAGTAACTACTTTGTATAGCACATTGCAGATGGCTATATGTCTATAGTTGAATGCAGTTATATCATGTTTTTTATTTGCAATCAAGGCAAGAAAAGTGTGGTTTATACTAGGTGGAATGGCTGAGTATCTAAAACAATCTTGGATTTGATGAACTACCTCTGGTCCAATGACTTCCCAACATTTCTTGTAGAAGAGAGCCGAATAACCATCTGGGCCTGGCGACTTCAAAAAACCCATCTTCTTAACCACATTAAAAATTTCTCCAGCGCTTGGGATGGATGAGAGGTACCTGCAATCACCTTCATTCAGTTTGTTAGTATTATCAAGTAATACAGAATTAGGTTCCACATTATCATCTTTGGAGAACATGCTTTGGAAATGATCAACAAGGGAATATTTTATTTGATCATGGTAAGAAATCCAATTGCCATTTGAGTTTTTTAGTGCAAATATCTTGTTTTTGCTTCTCTGGTGGATAACTGACACGTGAAAATACTGTGTGTTCTTGTCGGTTGATGGAACCCACTTTGATTTATTGCGTTGTTTCCAAAACATCATGTATTTTCTTTTCAACTCCATAATCTTGTTGCAAATTTCTTTCTCACTTTCTCTAGTGTCCGATGAATGTGCTGAAGTCTGCAAGTCAACCAACTTCTTCTTATCACCTTCTATCTCTATTCTTATGTCACCGAAAGTTTTTCTGCTCTATTTCCAAAGACCCTGACCCAAAGCTTGATTATTTTTTTTTGCTGAATCACATTTTTTATTGAGAAGAACAACTAAAAGGAATACAGGACTGACTCAACAAAATAAGCCCAAACCAAAAAATAACAGGAACTGAAAAGAAAACAACAAAAGAAAGCAAGCAGGCCCAAACATTTAGGCCCAACACCAAAAACAGATTTTAACTGTTACAGCACCTCTGAAATAGAAAGAAAGTCAAGTCAAATATTGAAGGATCTTCTTACTTGAAGATCATAATCTTGATTCCAGCTAACTCCATTCAATCTGAAACTTCCTTCATGAACCAATTGCTTGATTCCACACTTAAAACCATTCAGATTAGGTTTCTTCTCCTCAAAAAATTTAGCATTTTTTTGAAACCATAACTCTTTTAAAGTAGCACAAGCTGCAACTATCCAAACCTGTCTAACCAATGGGCTTCTGTACTTAGCTGCAACACAGATATCATCAAATAATTTAGGATTGGAAAAACAGAATATTGAATTTAGCCAGTTCCATATTTCAACACTGAAATTACATTCCCATAATGTATGATTCATGTTGTCCTGATCTTGGGTGCAAATACATCACATTGAAACCATTTCAAAACCCTTGTGTCTCATGACTTCATAATCTATATAAATTCCTTGCTGCAACTTCCAAATGTTACTGGATATGCTAGGATGAATATAATTTTTCCAAACAAAATTGGGCCAAGATAGCTGGAGCTCTTTATGTCTTATATTCTCTGCTGCAATACCAGTATGAAAATTGTCATCATTACTAGCCATCCACACACACTTGTCCCTACCTCCATATATTATAGGCAAAGTTTGCACTGAAATAAAATGATAAAGTTCTGTGCCAATACACCAGTCTCCATCTTGTATTAATTCTTGTACTTTCATCTCACTATGACACTTCACAAATTCTGTAAAACCAATATCATCTATAATAGGAGAATCCTTTAGCCAAGTATCAAACCACACAGAGATTTTAGAGCCATCTCCAACTTTCCATCTTATATCTTCTTTCAAAGTATTCCAAGCCCATTTTAAGCCTTTCCAAACATAAGATTGCTTCCAGTTGCTAGTCCATTGGCCTTTTCTGTCTTTAAATTTAGCTGCAAATTTTTTTGCCCACTCCTTCTCAGAAACCAAAATCTTCCACATCAGTTTCATTAACAAAGATTTGTTAATTATAGTTAATCTTTTAATTCCAAGGCCTCCCTCTTCATAAGGAGTACAAACCTTCCTCCAAGAAATAGTTTTAAACTTTATTACATCACCATCACCAGTCCACAAGAAGTTTCTGATTAACTGCTCACACACTTTAATTACAGATGAAGATCATCTATAAATTGACATATTGTATATGGGAACACTGCACAACACTGATTTCCCCAACACCAGCCTATCTTGGAATGATAGCAGTCTCCCTTTCCATGCTGCAATTTTCTTCTGAGTTTGCTCTACTATAGGCCATATCATTGCAGAAGTAATTTTACCTAGAGCTAAGTATACACCTAAATACTTATCTGGGAATTTAGACAGTTCCATATTAACAAATTCACTGATAAACTCTTTCCTCTGCTGAGTAGTTCCATCCACAAATAGTTTTCTTTTAATCTTATTAATCACTTGACCAGAGCATTCTTGATAGGTGTCTAACAACTTAAATAGATTAACCAGACTTTTCCTCCCTCCATTACTAAAAATAAACATATCATCTGCAAAAAACAAATGTGTTGGATGAATACCTCTTTTTGAAACCATAGGCTGCAATTTTCCTTGTTCCACCAAAGTTGAGATATTTCTGCTAAGTACATCCTCCATAAGCACAAAAAGAATTGGGGAGAGGGGATCTACCTGTCTAAGTCCTCTCTCAACTTTGAAAATACAACAAGGACCTCCATTGACTAGAACAGAAATTCTGGCAGACTTGAACAAAGTTAAAATCCAATCACACCAGTCATTTGAGAATCCATATTTCTTCAAAACCTTAACTAAGAACTCCCAACTGACTGTGTCATAAGCTTGACAAATGTCAAGTTTGATACCTACATTTCCACCTCTTCTTTTAAACTTCATTTCATTGACCAGTTCAGAGGCCATAAGCACTTGCTCATGAATGTTTCTTCCCTTCACATAAGCTACTTGTTGAGGAGAAACCAACTTTTCCATCAAGCTACTCATTATACTAGTTAGTATTTTAGTAAAAATTTTGAAGATAATATTGCTCAAACTAATTGGTCTGAACTGGTTTGCATTTTTTGCAGCTTGTGTTTTAGGAATCAAAAATAAGAAGCTGGAATTCATACCTTTGGGAATAAACTTTCTTCTCCAACAAAACTGAATAGCTGACACTAAATCTTGTTTTATAATCTCCCAACAACTTTTATAAAATATGCCTGAAAATCCATCTGGACCAGGAGCACTCTCTGGGTCCATATCATAAATAATTCTCTTTATTTCTTCTTCCTCAGGGATGATATCCAACCTAGCTTGATCATCTTCATTGATAACAGTAGGGATCACATCAAGTAGGTCATCAACTTCTGCTACAGGAGTGTACTCAAAATTAGTTTGAAAATGATTTACTAAGTGTTGAGCAATTGCTTCTTGATCACCAATAACATTCACATTTCCATCTTCCAACTCAGTTATTAAATTCCTTGCAGCTCTAATTTTCATAGTAGTATGGAAAAAACTTGTATTAGCATACCCTTGTTTAATCCACCTAACTCTGGATTTTTTCTTTAATAATGTGTTTTCTTGCACTTCTCTACTTGCATATTCATTTTGAGCTTGAACTAAATCATTTAGGGCATTTTCATAAAAAGGATTATTATCAGAATGTATTGTTGCAGCTTTAACTTTTTCCTCTGCTTCTTTGATCTTATTTTGAACATTTTCAAAAACTTTCCAATTCCATTCATTTAACTCCTTCTTAAGTTCTTTCAACTTATGTAAAAATTGAAAAGCAGGGTCACCATTTACACTTCTTCCCCAACAATCAGAAACAACTTGCATAAATGTAGGATGGCTAATCCACATTTTTTGAAATTTTCTAGGAATATTTTTTGGTTTTGAGATTCTAACACACCCACCCAAAAGAGGAGCATGATCAGAGACAACCCTCATACCAACCTTGTAATTCCAATCTCCATACAATTGGTTTTGGTTGAAACTTTACTTGCTCTTGCTGGGCATTAACATTCTTATTTTTCTTCACTCTACATTCAGCAGTAAGATGACCAACCATTTTGCAGAATGAATAATATTTAGGACAATCAGGAATCACAACATCCTGAAAAAACCTCCATACTCAGTTCCAATCCAAATCTTATTTGGTATATATTGAGCAAAATCCACCTCAACTAAAACATTTGCATAATAACCTACTTCACACCTTGCTGTGGCATTATCTACCTTGATTGGAGTACCAAATTCTAGACAAAATATCTTCATTCCAGAATTCTAAACCCAAACCAGGAAAACGAACCCATACCATTGCCTTAGATGTCCTTTGACTTGCAGGTCTAAAGTTTGATATCCAATTTCTCACTTGTAGTATTTGATTTAAAACCTCCCACCTTTGTGATTTAATCAACTGCTTGTCTTTTTCATTGTCAAGCTTAATTGCAAAAAAAAACCCAACCTAGAGGAATCATACGACAATCTCCTTGTAATTTCCATTGACTTCGTAGTATAACAGCAACATCAACAAACTTAATCTTCTGTAAATCAAGCCTACCTATAAGAGAATATTTCCATGGATCTAAACCTTTTTCATATAAATCATCAGGCAAATCAATTGACAAAATTTTTGGATCCTCACTTAAATTTTCCATTTCAGAATTATTTCGACCACTCAAAGATGTGTTAGAACATAAATCCATTAACCAAATAGAAATCAGTACCCTCCAATCATTGACACTATAGGAAACAATTAAGAATTTTCACCTGAGAAAGCTCTGAAATCAAGATCTTCAAAGAAAAGTTTCGCCGAGTTATACCCCGATTCGCAGACCGCAACTCAGACCGAGTTATTTTTTCCTATCTGATAAGAGAAAGAGAAGGTAATGAAAGTTTAAAGTTTAGACATTGTATTTCCCGTATAATTTTCCCAACTTGACCGCATAATGTCTTTGAACTGAGGGTGATCCATCCAGTAAAATTCAAACTTATAGTTTGGTTTACGTTTTGTTGGCTTTCTCATGGTTTTTAGAAGGATAGGGGAATGATCACTCTCGATTCTTGGAACGTGGAGAACTGCAGCGTCTGGAAATAAGAGTCTCCAGTATATATTGCAGACTGCCCTGTCAAGCTGTTCGAAGATTGGAATATTTTGATAAGCATTATTTGTCCAAGTAAAATCCGGTCCTGCATAACCAAGATTAATGATGCCTCTTTCTCTAAACAGCCATCTGAATTCATTGCAACTTATATCTGTATTTGGAGAACCACCCTGTTTTTCAAATTGGTGCATTAGAACGTTTAAGTCTCCAATCATGCACCAGGTTCCTTATATATTTTCCATGCAGTCGTTCATGTGGCTCCAGATTTTTTTTTTTTTTTTTGAGGATGTGCTGGTGGACCGCAGACGCAGAAGAGATTCCACTCAAGAGTACACAGTTTCTCTTTTATAATGCAATACACTAGATTTTGAGTCTTAGAGACTACTTTCAGATCAACATTGTCTTGCCAGAGAATGTCAAGCCCTCCACTTCTCCCATTATGGCCTACATAGTCGAAGTGTCTAAAGTTTAGGGAGTTGCATACTCTTATACTATTGTGTTCGTTTAGTTTCGTCTCTTATAAGAAAAGGATGGAAGGTTTGCAACTCCGTAGGAATGAGTTTAGGGCCAGAACTGTCATCTCATTCCCAAACCACGATAGTTCCAAGATTATACTAACATTGCTTCTGCGACTTTTCAGGGCAAGTCGCCACATCCACCTCTGAGTTATAGTAGTATTGCTTGAGAGGAGGATCACAATCCATGGGTTCAACATATCTTTTATTTTTAATCTTCAAAGGAGTAATTGAGTTATCCTGTTCCTGAGACAATCTAGCTTGTCGTTTCCATTGTCGTGGTTTTCTTGATAGTTCATGAACAACTCCAGGGATAAGTTGGGAGGGTTTTGATGGTTGTGCGGGGGGGTGGGGGGGGGGGTGATCACTGTCGTATGCGTCAAAAATAATTTACACTTTCTTACTACTCAAAATATAAATATAGCAAGGGCAAGAAAGGATCGATCCCACAGAGAGGTCTAGGTTGTCTCGTTGTTTCGGTTTCCTATATAAATAACACCGGGGGTTTTCTGATTTTTATAAAATAAAAGTAAAATAAAAGCAAAGAAAGAAATAAGCAAACAAATAAAATAGAAAATATATTGGTTAAGGATTCATCTTCATTCACTAACATGCTTTCAAAACAATAACTAGAATTGATTTTTAATCTCAACTTTTATCAAAAGCCCTAGGATACCTTGATCGCAAGAATATCCCGCAAATCTCCTTTTGTTATCAACAATCACATTAAAAGATGTGAGTATGAGCTCTATCTAAGAGAACAACCTAACGTGTAAAAGCACTAATCAAGTTTAATTCCCTAGATGCATTAAGTTCTATGAAATCAGGTCAATCAAAGCAATTGAACGTGAAAAGCGCACTAATTCAATTTAACAAAGGTTACGATTCACATATGATCATAAGAATATATCACTACAAACTATAATCATATTTATGCTACTTGTATTCAAGGAATATCACTTTTACGTATAATAAACCCTAAACTAGCAATAGATGTAATTAGAAGTTCTACCAATTTGCAACTTGACAAAACAATCAATCAAATCATGTAAATATATTTTCAGAAAATTGCAAATGATAAATATGAGACAAAACTAATATATTGAATCAAAGAATCATGCTTTGTGAAATCCAACTATTCCATAACCAATAATAAAATTAGGTATTCATATTCAAGGAGTTCCTAACAAGAAGAAGAAGAAGAAATTCTATCATATTGCAAACCCTAGAAAAAAGTAGTAGAATAGAGAATACCTATATTTGTGCCTAGGCTTCCCTATATATGGAGTTTTGTAACCTCCTCTTGAAAAAGTTAGGAAGCCTAGTAAAATAGGAAAGTGCACCTCCTTAAGAATTATTTCCCGTGCATCGAATCCCGGACCAAAGTAGGTTGCCAAAATCTGGACAAAACTTACGGCCAAGGCTGAAGTCTCGTGAATAAACTGAACAAGCAATTGGGCTCAAGTGAATTCCAGCCCAAATTCATCCGCTCATAGAATGGCTAAAACAGCCTAGTGGCTTGCAAGGAAGCCCAACCCGTTATCATTATTAACATCAGCCATCTCGAGCTCATCCATCTCCATGCAACCAACCACTATCCATTCAAACTCCTCCCTGTATACGACTTGAGCAGCAGAACTCTGTCTTCCGCAACTTAGCTTGCTGCCGATACCCACTGATAGTCCTCTTTGTTTCATCGTACAACATAGGCTATTTCATCTTCTCGGCTCCTACACAGCATCACCACTCGTCATTGCTGCCAACAGCGTCATCTCTTTTTGACTCGCCTATCGTCTTTTAAAGCAGCAACGTCTACATCATCATTTGCTATTCCATCAACTCCACGTCCATTATTGCCCTGACTTCATCGTCACATTCGATAACTCCACCATTTCGAACTCTTTACCTCAGCTCCAACCTTGCTACCATCACTAACATGCATTCTATCTTGGCAAGCCCATCGACAGCAAACTCCAAATCTTCTTCCCTTGTTGGTGTCGAAACATCTCCTAGCCAATACCAAACGTCCACTGTTCAATCCACCTGACCCATGGCTAGATATGGCAAGATATAGTGTAGTCGAACATCCACAACTGGCGGCTTAATTGCTGATTTCTCGCTGCCAAAACACACTCAGAACCTCCTCAAACTTGTACACTCGTTTCTTGGTTACGGCTACAAGTCTCCTAACCATAAATCCATCACCGATTCCCATATCTCTCGGCTATCTGTCGACTACAAACAACCAGTTTAACACTCATACACCAGCACATCATCATTGTTCTCAGACTATCCAACTACTGACTCATCGTTACCGGCAGAAACAAGTTCCATCTCCAACTCATGGATCAAACAATTATGTATTGAACTACGAATCACCATATTGGACACCGCATATGTAAATATAGCCACAGAGGCCAACAGCAGCAGCAATCGAACATACAATGTTCATCATCTCGAGCTTGAGTTTTATCAACCACGACAACGTCCCTGGTAACAGCATCACATTCTCCCGTCATCGATCAATGGGACTCTTCAACTTCCATCATTCCATTAATCATTACCCATCAATCCTAATCATTTCCAATCATTGAGTTTCGTTTACAGCGACGGTTCAACTCCATTCCAACTCTCCATCTTAGTTTACTCGGTCCCATCCCACAACTTCTCAAACCAAAAGCCAAACGACTTCTCTGTAGCTGCTCGTTCGCAGAACTATGTGTCGAGCTCTATTTCAGCCAAGTTGCACATGCTGCACCTAGTTGGTGTTTAAGGCCCATCACCTACATCTTTAAGCCCAGCACACACATCTTTAAGCCTAGCACATGTAACCAGGCGGGTGTTTAAGCCCATGAGTGCCTCAAGCTTTACTATCAGTTTTGGAGAACCGACAAGGTTAATTTCTTGTTTCGCCCATAAGTTCTTCGTACAACATCGGAATGACTCTGTTCTTGCGCCATTAGCTTCGTCTTTTCATCCTCTTCACGATGATGATAAGAAATACTGGAATTAAGCAAGTTACACTTCTTTTTGCTCCAATGACTCCAAAACACCTAAAAAACTCAAAAATAATCATAAGATACATAATTCACGAAAATTCACAAAGAAAGCATAAATATTAGATATTAAATACGGTGTATTCTACACCTATCAGGGGGGGGGGTGTTTGGTGGTACTGGGAGTATGGTTGTCTTTTGATGTTGATGTTTTTTCTGGGGTGGGTTTAATTTGGTTGTTTGCGGATGGGGTAATGTGGTGGATAGTAGGAAGCTTTTTCGGTAATTTTTGTTATGTATGAGACTCAGATATTGGACATGTAGTGGGTTTTAGGTCTTTTGTGGGAACTAGATTTTTTGAATTTTTCCCTTCATTGTTACCTAGTTTAGGGTTCGATCTGTTATTTGACTGATTCGAAGTATAATTATCGTTTGAATGGTCATTGGCATTACTTACGATATTTTCCGGATTTGCATGGGAATTGATAACAGATTTGGGAAGAGGAGTAATTTCTGGTGGATTTGGTATGGTTGAAGATTTTTTGTTTGAGCTAAAAAAGGTATGGTTTTAGATGAGCTGAGTTGTAGGCTGAGCTGTATGGGTTGTTCCTCTTTCTTCGTCATCACCATTGCTGTTTTTTGGACCTTATGAGTTTGTTCTTACTGTTTTCCTTGCCTGGAGGACTTTTGATTTGTATTTAGCATTAATTTCCTCAGTAAACCTAGCAAGTTTCATATCTTGCATCTTCTCCATAAAGGTTTCTGGTGAAAAGAAACCTAATTTCTCACATTCTTTTGATAACTTTGGACATTGCTTCATGATGTGACCAAATCTTTCACAGAAAAAATAGACCCTTGGAAATATTTCATACCTCAAACTGACCGTGGACTTCTTCTTATATGGTAATGTAAAAGTCAACTCCTGCCTGATGGGTTGTGTGATATCAACCCCGACTCTAACTCTTGCAAAGCTTCCCCATTTGGCTTGTTCTGCAACATTTATGGGATATGGAGTACTAATCTTTGAACCAATGAACTCCACCATTTTTATCTTTAGATGACTCATGGAGAGTCCGTGGATTTGTACTGTAAAATCTGCATATTTGAACTCGTATTCATGCGGTAGCTTTTCTGGATCACATATCTCTAGAATTAGCAGATCTTCATTTAGAGCCTAAGGAGACCTCGTAATGACTATGTTATAGTCACACCCTAATTCAAAGTGTATTAGGTATATATCCTTACCAAAACTCTGAATCTCTATATTTCTAGATGCCCTCCAGGATCTTTGAAGCATATTATAGAGGATGTTGATTCCATATTCTCGTCCAGTGATGGTGGTGATGACCAAGTTGTATTTGTGTTCGATAATGGGTTCTACGAGATCCTCTAGAACTTCAAATTTTTATTCATCTTCTTGTAGTAACGATGCCACCTTGTTTTCTAAATTTTCATAATCTGTGTCTGTAGAATGATATGTAGATTATTCCATGAAAAAATCTTCTAGAATCAACCACAGGAAAGAAACAAAAAACCCCAAGGTGACGCAAAAAGAGAACTAGAAGGTGAGAGAGCAAAGAACTTGATAAACCTGCAAAACAAATGACACAGAGAAAAGAAAGTAAGTTGGAAGATAGGTAAAAATCGTCCTTCGACGAGAGGAAAAATCATCCTTTAGATCAGAGAGAAAAGTATATTTCCAGTCCCTTCTTCTGCTTTTTTCCTTCTTAACTTATTTCTAATTGTTATTCTCTAGAGTTTAACATTAAATTCATTAGCTAATCCTTCATTCATCCTTTGCATCTCACTTACATCATCACCAATTACTATGATATCGTAAACATACACAATCAGCATGGCTACCTTCCCTTCTTTCGAGTGTCTTGTAAACATTGTGTGATCTCCTTGAGCTTGAGTATACCCTTGTTTCTTAACTGCCTGGGTAAACCTTTCGAACCAAGCCCCAGGAGATTGTTTCAGGCCATAGAGAGCTTTTTTCATCTTGCACACTTTTGAGCCAAACTTCTCCTTAAACCCTGGTGGTGGTTTCATATAGACTTATTCTTCTTCGATATCACCATTCAAGAAGGCGTTCTTGATGTCAAGATGGTATAATGGCCAATCAAGATTGTCAGCAATCGATTAGAGGATACAAACAGTATTCAGTTTCGCAACATGAGCGAATGTTTCAGTGTAGTCGATGCCGTAAGTATGGGTAAAGACCTTCGCTACTAACCTTGCCTTGTACCTTTATAGACTCCCATCAAACTTGTACTTTATTGTGAACACCCACTTACAACCAACAAGTGATTTTCCCTTTGGTAGATCCACTTTTTCCCATGTTCCATTCTTCTCAAGAGCATTCATCTCTTCATGTGTTGCGTATTTCCATTATGGAACTAGTAGAGCATCTTGCATATTCTTTGGAATCTACAAAAATGACACATGAGAGGTGAAGGAAGAAAAGGAAGATGAAAGACATTCGAAATAAACGAACTTTGATAAAGGATATAAGGGACGACTTGTACAAGATCGAGTACTATTTCTATTGGAAATAGGGAAATTCAAATAAGATGATGGAGTATTGTCTTGAGGTAATTGATTCGATAGAGACTGAGAAGTACTTACAGTGGTTGGAGCTTGTCTTGGTTCAGATTCATGGAAATGTATGAGATTCATGGTGTTTTCTTTCTGTTTGTAAGGATTTCTTCTTGAATATATTTTCCCGAAGTGTTTTTTTGAAGATTCTGGTTCAATAAGAGAATTTATAGGATCTTGAAGACTAGGGGATAAGCTTAAAATCATATTTTCAAGGACTGGTGAAGTGTTTGACTGATCAATTTCAGTATAAGGTGAAGAATCTATTGCAAGATTTTCTGAACTGTTAGAAAGATATTTTAGATTTGGCTGACTATTTACAACAAAATTGAGATCTAGGTTTGAACATTGACCTACATTTTCATACTTATCTTCAAAACCCAGCTGGAAAATAGAATTTTCTAGCTGAGTTAATTCCACTGGTGAATTCAGATTTTTGGCTCCCCCTAAAGTCGAATCTTCTCCTATATTCACCCCCTGAAGATGATCCGAGATTCAAAGAATTTGACATCAAAGGATACATAGTTTTTTTTTAGAGATAGGGTCATATAACTTGTAACCCTTTTGAGTAGCTAAATATCCTATGAAAACATATTTTTTGGCTCTAGGATCAAGTTTGTTGCTGGTTTTATCAAATACATACAATGTACAACCAAAAATCTTAATAGGTAGAATGCTGGACAATCGATCATTTGGAAAGTGACGATGAAAAACAATTATGGGTGCTTCAAAATTGAGGACTTTATATGGATACGATTGATCAAATATGTAGTTGTAAGTATAGAATCCCCCCACAAGTATTTTGGGAAATTATTGGTGTACCTAATAGCTCGAGACACTTCTAAGAGGTGTTTATTCGTTCGTTCAACAACTCCATTTTGTTTAGGTATATCGATGCATGAACTTTGATGAACAATGCATTTATCTAAGAAATATTCCTCTAAAACACTATTAAAGAATTCTCTTCCATTGTCACTCCGAAATATTTTAATATTTGTGTTGAATTGGTTTTGAATCATGTTGTAGAAGTTCTGAAATATTGTTGCTACTTCAAATTTTTCTTTCATCAAGAATACCCAACCTAGTCTAGTATGATCATCGATGAATGTAACAAACCATCTTTTTCCTGAAATATTTGGAGTTCGTGAAGGTCCCCAAACATCACTGTGGATTAGACTGAAGGTGTGGAGGTTTATATGGTTGGATTGGGTAAAAAGATCGATGATGTTTAGCCAAAGTACAAAATTCATATCGGAAATAAACTGGATTTTTATTGATGAATAGACCTGGAAACAATCATTTAAGATAATGAAAGCTAGGCTAAACTAGTCGAAAGTGCCACAATATTATTTCATGATCAAAGGAAACTGAAACATAATCAAAACAAGAACTATGAGCAGGGAACACAGGTTTCGAACCATCCACATATCTATAAAGTCCATCAACCTCTTTAGCATTGCAAATCATCTTCCCGGAGACCAGATCCTGGAATTCACAATGAGATGAATAAAAATGAACACAACAGTTGATTTCACGAGTGAATTTACTGATAAAAAGTAAATTATAGGATAATTTAGGAATATGAAGGACATTATCAAGAGTTAACTGAGGAGAAAGTTGGACAGATCCAACACCGGCTATAGCCGAAAATGAACCATCTGCAACTCTGATTTTTTGATTACCAACACATGGTCTATAAGATTGAAAAAATTGAGCATAATTTGTCATGTGATCAGTTACTCCAGAATCTAGAATCCAGGTAGAATTGGAACTTATAAAGGAACTAGAAATGACATTAAAGGAGATATGACAGCTTATGTTACCTTTATGAGCTAAAGAACATGAAGTATTAACATATGTCTAACCACCAGGAGATTGAAAAAATTATAGGAGACATTGAGAAAGCTGATCAACTTGTTCTTTTGTGAAGGAATTGAAGACACTCCAGAATTCTCTTGATGCTCTAATGATTCTTATGTGGTTGTTTGCAATGCTCTACCAACGTTTTTTTTAGGATTTGTAGGCTTCAAGTGTGGGTGTAATCTCCAGCACTTCTCAAGAGTATGCCACGGTTTCTTGCAATGATCACACCATGGTTTCTTTATGTTTTCTCCATCTCCATCTAGTTCATGAAAAACAAAAGCAGAACTCTCACGCCGAATCGGAGTGTGTAGTATAACTCATTTTCTAGCTTCCTCTTGTATCAACTCTGAAAATACTTTTCTTAACTTAGTAAATGGCTTCTTCCCTAATATTATACCCTTCACTTCATCTAAACTTGGGTTCACTCCAGCCAAAAACAAATAAACACGATCATTTTCTTCACGATTCAAAAATTGAGTACAATCATTTGGATTTCCCATTTATCATCGTAACATTGGTATAACTCCTTCCACCAAGCCACCATCTCATTAAAGTATGTGGTGATGTCTCTCTCACCTTGCTTGGTACTCCATAAATTTGATTTCAGCTCAAATATATGTGATGAGTTTTCTAGATCTGAATATGTTGCACGAAAAGAGTCTCAAATCTCTTTAGCAGTACTCATAAACATATGTGGTTTTGAGATGGAACTTTCCATGGATTGGAGAAGCCATCCAGTAACCAAGGAATTTCAAATCTCCAAGTTTTAAACTTTGGATCAGATTCAGATGGTTTTATCTCATCACCAGTAAGATATCCAAGCTTCCCACAACCATCTACAACTAGTTTGACAGATTGTGCCGATTCCAGATAATTTGTACCATTCAGTCGATGAACAGTTATGTGATAAGAAGAATGAACAACAACAATGTCAATACTGCTTGTTATGGTTGAGGATTCTGGAGTTGTGGCTTTAGAAGCATGTTTAGGCATTCTTTTTATTTGGTTTTTTCTTTTCTAGGATCGGTGTATGCTCTGATACCATGAAAAGTATCAGAAAATAAAACACTTTCTTATTCATAAAAGCTCAATCATAGAGAACATATATAGGCAACATATTGTTACCCTACCAGACTTCCTAGGAAAAAGTAAAACAACTATTCATAGAAATAAGTGAAAACTACATAATCCTAATCTTCTAAGAAGACTTATTCAAAGTTTTCTACAACAACCTTTGGAATCATTGGAGTACTTGGAAGTGACGAAGATTTCGAGTAATGTTGAAGAACCAAGGAGATTAAGCATGTGGAAGAGAAGCTGCAAAGTTTATTTTTTGTAATACACATGTATTAATAGTTTTGTCACTAAAATTGACAAAGGGGGAGATTGTTAGAGCACTGCTAGGTCGAACTCGCAAGAGTTGCTATCTCAAGCTTGTTGTCAAGTTTAGTTGCCAAAACTATAAGTTTTGATTTCTAGTTTACTTATAACTACTAGGATAGAAAGTGAAGTTGAGCTCTAGACTCCTCGACGTTCATCATACAAAGACGAAGAACTACTCAAGGAACTGGTGGAACTTCATCGACTAAAAGGTATGTGGAGACTTGAACTTATCTATCACTCAAAAATTCTATCTACTCTATCTCCTATCTTGAGACAAAATTCGTATTACTATATAGACTTCAATTATACACATTTGTTATTTCAAGTCGAGTTTATCTCGCGCTCTCGAAATATGTTTTGGTAAGCTTTCGCTTTGGCCAAGTTCATCTTTACTCGTGACGAAAGTTATGTTGATTATTTCAATATCTTGAAAATTGCTTTAATTCAAAATAGTGTGTGAATAACCTCTATTTAACATCCTCTAAGAATGTTTCAATGATTGAAATAAAGAGTTTAGAATATGTAACCATCTTTGGATATAAGCATATATAGTATGTTTGCACATTAGTGTATAAGTCCAAAATTGGGAACCAAATGTATGCATGCTTGTGTCTATAATTATACAAAATGGTTGATGGAGACTGGGTAAGTATGTGTACCCGTATGCATACTGGCGGAAGTTCACGTCCGTGAATTTTTTCTTAGTTTGGAATTCAAAACCAACTCAATCTGGTTACCTAAGTACGCGTACCCGAACGCATACTGGAGGAAATTTCACGTCCGTGAATTTCCGCTGAGTTTGAAAACCAAAACAAACTCAAATCCGGTTACTTATTTACGCATACTTAAGTGTGTTACTTTCTAAAATTGGTTTATTCGTGAACTTCAATTTATATAAACTAAGGAATGTATATTTGCAAACCGTGGCTTTAAAGTTCATGAATCGATTTGAGTGAATCAAAACCAATTTTGCTTCGATATTGTCTTGTATACTTCTATGAGATATAAGCAATTGAACAACTCTTGAACTAGTTCATTTGTGTCATTTGAACTAGTTATGGTGAAGATGAATAAGGTAGATATGAAAGTGCTCATATGGCTAACCATTTGGTTAACTACTGTTGAACCAACAACTTGTACACATTTAGGTATGGTTACACAAACCTAAATGACATATAGTTCATTTGTGTATAACAAGCTAAGTTCGATCTAGCGGTTGAAAGATATTATCTTGAATCTAATCAGGTTTGCAGGTGAATATTGAATACTTTGTTACCAAGGTAACTTAGATTGCAAACCCTGAATTTGAGACTATATAAAGGAGAACTCTAGTAACTGGGAAAGGCAATCCCCACACCTCCTATATGATACTAGTTGTATAAGCTAGAGTTGATTATCCTTTAACCTTAGGTTTCTACCGAGACCCTGTAGGTTAACGACTTGAAGACTTCATTGGGATTGTGAAGCCAGGCCCAACTATTTTATATATAGTTGTGTGATCTGATCTTTCCTGATTCTATCGTATTTAGTTCTATTAAAATAATTGACTCGAGATTAATTTCTCCGATAGGAAAGATAAAATTAATTGCAAACATTTTCGTCTCATCGTTTGTGATTCCACAATATCTAGTTTCTCCATCATACGATTTAGATTATTGTGAGGTGATTGATAATTCTAGGCTGTTCTTAGGGAATATAAGTCCGGGTTATCGATTGGTTCACGTTCACCTTGATTTATCAAAAGACGGAGCAAAACTTGTAGGTATTTCTGTGGGAGACAGATTTATATATTGTTGTCGAATTTTCTATGTGAGACAGATTTGTTTATTAAAGTCTTCGACTTTGGGTCGTAGCAACTCTTAGTTGTGGGTGTGATCAACTAAGGGAACCAAAGTGTGTAGTATCCTGCTGGGATCATAGACATAAGGAGCATAACTGTACCTTGGATCAGTGTGAGATTTATTGGGGTTCAACTACAGTCCAGGCCGAAGTTAGTTTGTAGTAGGCTAGTGTCTGTAGCGGCCTAATATAGTGTGTGTTCAATCTGGACTAGGACCCGGGGTTTTTCTGCATTTGCGGTTTCCTCATTAACAAAACTTCTGGTGTCTGTGTTTTTTTTTTTCCGCATTATATTTTGTTATATAATTGAAATATCACAGGTTATGCATTGAATCAATCAATTGGGAAATCCGACCCTTGGTTGATGATTGAAATTGATTGATACTTGAACATTGGTCTTTGGTACCGTTCAATTAGACTTGCATATTTCTCTTGTATTCAATTAGACTCGCATATTTCTCTTGTATGCGTTGAATCACTTTCAATGTACCGTTCAAGTTAATTTCTCTTGTATTCAATTAGGCTCGCAGATTTCTATTTGCTTGAGTAACGATTGAATCGAGAAATTGATATATAACTCTTTGATATACTTTTTATTAAGATTGAGTCTGACTGTCTAGTTGATTCTCTTAAAAGTATATTGGAGTTAGTCCATATAGATTGCTAAGAGAATTATTGGGTTAGGTTATTGTACCCCCACTTTTTCAACCGTGAGTGCCACAAAGTTTAGGATGCCACAATATCAGAAAATGCAGCATTTAAAGAAGAAGTACAAGACATTATATGGTAGAGACCATTTTGAACTTTTCCTTTTGCCAGCGTAAGATTGTTCTTTAGAGACTTTATTTCATATCCCCGTGGATAAAAAATAAATGCATAATGATTATCCAGAGTGAATTGAGCCACAAAAAGTAAATTATGTTGAAGATGAGGAACATATAGAACTTTATGTAAATAGAAGTTGTTTGTTGAAGTAGATAAAGTAGAAGAACCTGTAAGAGAGATAGGGAAAATATTACCATCCCCAAACATAACTTTCTCTGAGCCAGTGTATGGAGCAGAAGGATTCAGAAATGTAGAATCATTTGTCATGTGACTAGATGCGCCAGAATCATGAATCCATATGGGACCAGATGAGTTATGTTCACAGTATCCACCAGCTTTAAATACAGGAGAAACAACCTGATAGTTATAATCAAACTTATTTGAAAAAAAGGATTGTGATCACTACTGCTGCCTGCATTTAAATCAAGACCTAGAAAGGCTTTCTGCATAGGAGGTCCACTATTATTAGAAGGAGTATATCTGAATCTGCATCTATTAGCAAGATGACCTACTTTATGACATATTTGACAAAGAATTTCATTCACAACTTGTTTCTGAGGAGGATTGAAAGATACTTTCTTGAAACCAGATTGTGGTGAGGGAGAAGGTGGTGCTGAGTTGTAATTGAATGAAGAACCATTAGGTGGTGCTGAGTGGTAAAACTATTGAGGGTATGGTTTTCTAAAGGAGGAATTGTATGTGGAGTTTTGTTTCTTAACATAGAAGGCTGAGTTGGTTTGATCAGTAATAAGTGAAGCATGAGACTCAGATTCTTGTTCTTTTAGAAATTGCTAATGACTAATCAATCTTGATCTCAACTCTGAGAAAGGAAGAGGAGATTCTCTATTTTGCACATTGACTACGAAATGGATATAATCTTTGCATAATCCTTTAAGAGCATACATTACCAATATGCATCTAGAACAGGTTCTCCAATCTCAGCTAGAGAATCAGCAATTGTCTTAAGTTGATGTAAAAACTCACTGATTGTAGAAGAACATTTCTTGATTAAGTGAAGCTGAGATCTAAGCATGGATTTTCGAGCAAAACATTATTCACTGAATAGTTTTGATATATGTAACCACTTCTCCCTTGCTGAAATCTTCCCAACTAATTCTGAGGATAATTATTTATCAACAATAGCATTGATGCAAGAAATAACAAATTTATCTATCTGTAACCATTCAAGATAATGTGGATTTGGTACATGAGTGTTGTTGATCGAGATCGTAGAAAGATGTGGAGGAATGGATCCATCAACAAAACTAAAGAGATTTGTGCAGATCAAGATAGAAGACATATGATCTTTCCACACCAAGAAATTTGAAGCATCAAGTTTTGCAGAAACAAAGTTTGAAATATTCTAAAAAGGAATTGTAAATCTACTTTGAAAACTGAATGGATTACAAAATTGAAAACAATACTGTGAATATGAAGGAAAAAAAATGGTGGAAGTTGTTGTTGTTGTTGGTGTTATTATTGTTGATGTTGATGTTGTTGGTGTTGATATTGTGTTTGATTTCGTAACGGTGGTGCAGAGGTATGATGTGGAAACCAAATAGGTGTATGTTGTAAATGATGAATATGAGATGATGAAGGTGGTGGTTGTGGTGGTGTTGTTTGATGAGTTAATGGAGGTGGAGATGGTTGAGATGAAGAAGTTTATTATGATTGTTGTGAAGATATTAATGGTGGAAAAAGTTGAGAATTGTTGATTTGTAGGTTGTTGTGAACAACGGAAGTAGAAGAAGAAGCAACTTGATTTAAATAGTTCTCACTATTGTTGAAGAAAGTAGTTACAGGTTTAATGGTGGTTTGAAGTTAGGGTAAGAAAAGTAGGATCGGAGGAAGTCAAAATTCCCCTTTGGTATCTGATACTATGTAAGAAATGGTTTCTATTGATTATTAGGAGTAACTACAAAGATACATGACAAGTCCTTTATATAGACTATAAATACTCAATACTAAAACAGTATAACAGAAAATAACAGGAGGTGAAGTACACCAGTCTATAACAGAAAACAGTTCTGTTAAATAGTTGTAAATGACGTACTGCATGACGTAAAACTTATATGGATAAACCTGTACGGATGACTAGTCTAATATATCATACCCAAGCAGTTGTTTCTGAAACATCCGGTTCCAAATGTAGCTTAAGACCAACTCTGGTTTTAGTCACACGCAGGATTGTATGTGACTTAACTTCGAGTCAGAATCATGATTTCATCTTATTCTCAGATTATGAAACTAGTTTACATCGCTCCCGATTGTGAGAGACTGATATTTATTTATGATGTTGTAGGAGTAAATTTGTGGATTACTCTAGGCCATGAGCATCTTATCAATTGAGTAAGATGCTTACGTTGTTAGTTTTCTTATCTTTTTGGTAGTTTTATTAATCTTGATAATATTGATATTATCAGTGGAAGAAGAGAGTTGCAAAGAAGGAAGCCTAAAGTTTGTTGAATATATTTACATTATCCTCGGTACAAATACTTTAATTTTGCTCCTATACGACTTTTTTAATTTGCCTGATTGGCAGAGAAACAACAATTGATTCACCTTAAATGCTGGACCATATATGAGTATTGTCGTCGGATAGTTTGTTGTTAGATTTTTAGGTTGAGGACAATGTTTTCACTTGTAATATGTAAAATTGTTGAGTTATAGACTCCACAAAGATAGCGGACTATCTTTTATTTTGCATCAAAACGGAAGAAGATTAGCTCGACCAGGTAGAATTGTTCTTGACCAGAGTTTGCTAGGTGATTTAGCTACTCATCATGTTTGTTCTCCGTATTTCCAAATCAAAACTCGTATTTTCATTCTCAATTTCATCAAAGTTGGGATGGATCATCGCCGGATCTGTTTCTAAAACTGAACTTTGATCTTTTTTTCCCCGAATCCGACTCTCCTAGTTTCCACTGAAAATCACCTGACTCAACTGACTCGAAAATACGTGAGTCGGTGGTCTGGTCTCATAAGTCTTGGGCATCTCCATAGCTGATTCAAATGGGTTCGGGTCCTAAGATTTGGTACGAGTCAGAAACCGAATCTGATGCGGTGTGAGTCAGCAAAATAAAAAAAACCATTGAAACCCGAGTAGTTTGGCTATAAGGCTAAGTCCTATAGGAGAGTTTGGAGTGCTAGATTGGCCAAAAAGTGTTGCAAATCATGAAATAATTGTGAGAATAAAGTTAACACTAAATCTGGCTATTTCTCTCTCCTAGCATTTGCTCGCAGTGGCACTATCGGCGAGATTGAAACGCCGAACAGAGCGGCACTCAAAAAGTAGAACAAATGCTGGATTGTTCGGCGTTATGCGAATATTCCAAAGAATAACGCCGAACTGTTAGGCGTTGATGTGGACGCTGTTCCATTCGGCGTTACGCTGACACGCCGCTCCATCCGGCGTTTGACTCTTTTTTTAAACCAACGACTATTTTTTCCAGAATTCCATTTCTTCAAATTTGACAATTTGTTTCAATCGTATTTTGTTTCAATCATATTTTGTTTCAAACTTTGGAAAATTATCAAAGTAAAGTTACAATGTTTTTGTTTCAATCGTATTTTGTTTGAGAATTATCAAAGTAAAGTTTCAATCGTATTTTGTTTGAGAATTTGTAATCTTTCATTACATTGCAAAATAAAGTTACAATGTTTTTTTGAAGAAATTAAAAAGTACATTGAAATTGAAATCCTACTTCTAAAATAACTTAAAACATAAAAAACTACATTGAAATTGAAATATTTAACTTAAAACATTAAAAAGTACATTGAAATTGAAATCCCACTTCTAAATAACTTAAATTATCACTTTAGTTTAGGGGATAGGGTCCAAACCATAACAGGCTAAAATCTCATTCTTCCATATTTTGTAGATTGGTCTCTCACATTCTTGTAATTCATTCAAGGGTTGTCTTAGGATCTTCATTTCTGATTCCCTTTGTTGTGTTTGTGCCAAGATTGAAGAGCTTTCCAAATTCTTCCTTAGATACTCTTCCTCTTTTTCATATTTGGCATCTCTATGTGTTTGTGCATTTTCAAGAAGTTCGATGAGTTTATCCATTTTTTCATCTGATTTCTGCGATGCTTTAGCCTCATGAGCCTTTTTCTTTGCTTGATCTCTACCGTCACTTCTAACATCATCGGTTTGTTCGAAATAGCGTCTTCTCTTTGATATGTCAGAGGTTTCATAATTACGAGTAGATGAAGTGCTACCAAACCTTGCCATATTTTGAAAATCTTCATCCATATTATCATCTTAATTTTCTTGAGTAGCTTGAGTTTGTTGACTAGGTTGAGTGGAAGTACCGGCTCCATCATCATTATTCACCGCCATGTTGTAATATGGTTGATAAGTCTTTAGGATCTGGAAAGCCGATTCGTACCTCCATTGTTTTTTAGTATCTGCTTCATAATTCTGTTTTCCACGATGATACTGGGAAAAAAAAAAGAAAAAATTTAGAGAAATAAAGAAAGAGAACAAAATGGAAGAAAGAAAACATTAAAAAAAATTGAGGTACTTACATAATCCGCCTCGGTCATCCCTGTAGGTTTGTTTCGGAAATAGGGCCTAACAAATGAAATATATTTCCTCACTTCGGTTATTATCGTGTTACACTTTGTTCTCAATGCTTTTTTATCTCTTTCGACACCATTGGGACCTTTTCTTTTATTGTACTCTTCGATAATCTTATTCCAAAATGTTGCACCTTTTTTTATCTTTTCCATGAATTGGATCGTTGCTAGCTATAACCCAACCATAAATTAGTGCATCTACTTCTATTGTACTAAAGTGTGCCATAATTTTGTATGAACAAAACTATTTGAAGAAGAGGAAGAAAACCAATGAAGAAGATAATCAATTGATTTTGGTGTGAGGGATGATGGAGAAGTAGTCCTCTATTTATAGGGAAACTTGAAAAAAATAGCTGTTGGGGTTTTAAACGGCTATTTAATCTTAGTCGTTGAAAATGCAACGGTCATCTTGATTTGATGGCTGAGATTCGATAGAGCTGTTTGGTTTGGAGTTTCAACGCCGAATGGTAAGGCGCTGCATTTCCTGCCGTTGAATCTTCAACGGTCACTTTTGATCTCTCGGTTGTTATAATAAACGCCGCTTGGTTCGGCACTGGACGCCTGTTGGTACGGCGCGCCGTCTAACGGCTACATTTTCAACACAAACTCACATCACTTCATGTCTCCATATAAACTCAACACAATAGCTCAAAATCCCCACACCCCAAACTTGTTAAGTTTCATTCTCTTTTATTTGGAACCTAATATTGTCAATTCAACATTCAAGCATGATTGCATTCTCAATTGAAGAAGACAATGACTTAGTGAGAAGTTATTGTGCAATTAACAACACTCAAATAACAACCAACTCCTTTTGGGGACAAGTTGTTGAAGAATTTGTGAGAATCAATGGTAATGCTAATGAAAGATGCAAAAAACAACTAAAAATTCGGTTATCAAGCATCAAGTGTAAATGCAAGCGTTTTGTCATTTCATTAAGGGCATCAAATGGTAATCGTGAGGATGCTATGACTTTATATCAAACGGATCATAGAATGTTGTTCATTCATAACACCGCTTTGGATATACTTGGTTATGAAGCATATGCATGAAGAAGTATGGAATATCACCAAAGAAGTATTATGAAGACGTATGCATATGAAGTTCTAGTTAAATATGTAATGCAATTGTAAACGTACTTAAGTGATAAAGAGGGTATTATGTAGTTTACAAAAACTAATTAAAATGTCTACTTATTAATGAAAGCGTGCTTGATTAAAATAAAGGGGTATTGTGGCCCCATTCTCATAAAAAGTCTACTTAAAATATGAAATTTACTCTCCATTCTCATAAAATGCACCATCTCCTTGAGGGTCATATTGGTCTTCATCGGTGTCCACGTCGGTTGTACCCTCATCAACTTCCGGCAAGGCATCATCCATAACCAGGTTTGGAATATCACCATCTCTCAAACCTTCTCCGTGTCGGTTCCATATGTTTGTAGTGAGTTCCAAGCGAAGTTGTCCCCAAATCGCAAGGTTGTACAATACATGAGGAGCTAGCTGCTAGCCTTACATTTCCTTGAATTGGAGGTTGAGGTTCATCTCCTGTGATCCTCCCCCAATCCTCATTGTGATATTCCATCTCAACACACATGTTATGCATTATCAAGCACCCCCTCATAATTGCCTTCATGTCCGATTTTTTATAATAACGACAAGGTTTCAATATAATGCCAAACTTACCTTTAAGACCACCAAATGCACGTTCTATGTCCTTCCTTTTCGCTTCTTGATATTGATTGAAAAGAGCTTCTCTATTGTTTGAGGAGGGTTTGTACGCTTGCACGATGCAACCATACATAGGATATGCGCCATCTCCTAGGTAGTACCCCTGCTCGTAATTCATTCCATTGATTTGATAATGACAAGGAGGTGCTACACCATTAAGTGCTCATACATAGGATATGCACCTGCTCCTAGGTAGTACCCCTGCTCGTACCATGATTTTTGATCTCCGAAAAATACAAATCATTCAAAGCAGGATATGTTAGATTACTACCCAAATGAGGCATAACTACTGGTCGTTTACTAGGGTCACCAGTGGGAATTCCCGTTAACATGTACCAATCTAAGGGAAGGAGGCCAATCTCAAACTCCCGAAAATGAAAGCTCCTGGTACTTATCCACCATCTCTCGGCTATGGCTTCAACTATGGCTCTATCCCCATTGGCGAAATCAAACTCAAAAACAGAGGAAAAACCACAATTATCACAAAATTGTTTTGCTATCGGATTATTTTTCACTACAATTTGATAATACTTCTCGATTTCCTTGAAACTACCTCTAAAGCTTACACTGCGAGACTCTTTCGTAACATCTTGACAAACATGTCTATCACAATTTTTTGACGAAACTATATCCAACCGGTCTAGCAATTCATCCATACTCGTAACTACAATCAATAAATATGAAAAAAATATCATTATCATTCATTTTCATCCATACTAATTATCATTAATAATTCATTTTAATCATACTAATTATCATTATCATTCATCTCATACAACTAAAATATCATTATCATTCATTTTCATCCATACTCAATTCATAACTAATCAAATTTATTTTCATTTTCATCCATCCATACACAATTCATAACTAATCAAATTCATTTTCATCCATACACAATTCATAACTAATCAAATTCATCCATACGCAAAATCACATACAATTCATAACTAATCAAATTCATAACTAATAAAATTATCATACAAATTCATTTTCATTCATTTTCATCATACAACTAATCAAATTATCATACAAATTCATTTTCATATACAACTAATCAAATTATCATACAAATTATAATTCATTTTCATCAAAAAAAATCAAAATTTCATTTCTATTCATCACACAAAATCAAATTAAATCCCTAAAAAAAAAAAAATCACAAATAATCAAATTAAATCATACACATATCATCTACATCATCTAAATACCAAATATCAATCATCAATTTGAATTAAATCGCATCAACAAACAAAAATCCTAAAACTTTAACCTAAAACTTAAATTTCTTACCTCAGATTTTTTCGTGGATGGAATCGCGCCAAACCACTTCCAATCGACCACAAATTCGATGAAGCACAAACCCACGGGAGGAATTAGAAAACAAAGTTATAGAAATGAAGATCTCTCGAATTAGTTCAACGGGAGAAAAAAAAATTTGTGGAAGAACTGAATGGAGGAGAGGCCGAGTTCTCCTGGATGTATCGATTTTCTTCAACGCAGAACAGAGAGGCGCGTCAACTTAGTTGACTACGGTCCAACGCTGCTTGATTCGGCGTGAGATTAAACGCCGAATTGGTAGGCGTTTGACGCCGCTTGATTCGGCTTTTCTCTGCTAGATTGGCCATCCCATAAGGGTTAGGAGGTTGCTCAATCTGACGTGATAGCCAATCTAGCAGCTAAATATCTCTCGCATAGGACTAAGCCTAAGCTTCGAGCCAGCAGAACAATCTCTGCCACCACCACTTCTTCTTCTTCTTCTGCTTCTGCTTCTGCTTCTTTATTAACGTCCTCCAAAAAACCCAAATATATCTGGTTGAACCCAAATGAGATGTGATTCTTAAACCCCAAATCATTATCGTTGCAATCCCCATAAAAGGATTTAATCATCATCATCTAGCGAAAGGATTTTCGACCCCATAAACCCTAGTTTTTCTTTTTCTTCTGAATTTCTCTTCACTAAGTTCTTCTTAAACAAATACTTGGAGGATCAGGAAAGGAAATTATGGCGGATTCCGAACCTTCTAATGTACCTGAACGATCTACTGAACCATCATCCACTAATCCTGTGAAAGAACCAGGTATGTATTTATGATGAATCTTCTTAAATTTTGTTTACTGTTTTAGTTTCATAAAAAATTAAGACCTGTAACATTCAATTGCTGATTGCAAGAGCTTTAGCTTTCACCCTGTTGAGCATAAGGCAATACGCTTTGGCCCCTTTCAAGTTCTAGAATTGACCAATGTCAATTGCCAAGAGAGGTTCTTCTGAATCCATCAAGGAAGCAGCATCACACTTATTATTTTACAGTCTGTTGCTTTGTTTGGTATTTGAATTTAAGTGGGTTTGAACTGAGGAGACCCTGAGTAATGGGTGTTTCTGATGGTAGTATTAGGGTTTAATGTGGTTAGTTTTATTTTGTATCTCTTTATTGTTTTGAATTTGAATTTGCTAATTGATTAGTTGTTGTTTCTTTTGTCCTTCTCAGTGTGTAGTTTCTTTCGTAAGCCATCGAAGAACAAAAATATAAGAAAGCGAAAGAATGATGATGAAGAGGAGGACAATGGAGAAGAAGGTTCATCAGTGATTCAGAAACCCAAATTGGCTCCAAAGGCTGATAATAAGTTGCATTTTTCAACTGGGACGTCGACAAAACATGTGGCTGAAACAAATCAAGAGCCTGAGGAGTCTAGGAGATTTCATTTTGAGTCGTCCAAAGTAATTCAGGTTCAACACGATAGCAGAGCTACAGCGACGTTAGAAACTGAAACTGATTTTTCTAATGATGCAAGGGCGATACGTGAGAGAGTACTTAAGCGAGCAGAAGAGGCATTGAAGAAGAATAAGGATAAGAAGCCTAGCGATGAGAAGCTTTATAAAGGTATACATGGGTATACAGATTTTAAAGCCGGGTTTAGAAGAGAACATACAGTTGCTGGTGAGAAAGCTGGTGGTGCACATGGACCACTTAGGGCTTCTGCTCATATTCGTACGTCTGCGAGGTGGGATTATCAACCGGATATTTGTAAGGATTATAAGGAGACTGGTTATTGTGGGTTTGGAGATTCTTGCAAGTTTATGCATGATAGAGGAGATTACAAGTCTGGATGGCAGATGGAGAGGGAATGGGAGGAAGCTGAGAAGATTCGAAAGAGGAATTTGGCTTTAAAAGCAGATGATGATGACGAGGATGAGAATGGAAAAGCAAATGTGAGTGATGATGATGATGAAGATGGGCTGCCTTTTGCGTGTTTCATTTGTCGACAGTCTTTCGTGGATCCCGTGGTTACCAAATGCAAGCACTATTTCTGTGAGCATTGTGCTCTTAAGGTACTTATTTTCTAACTGGAAATTTTCGCTGAATCTCCAAGTGCTTGATAACATATGTTTATTTACGTAGTTGTGTTGCGTTTGCAAGTTTGATAATATATGTTATCATCCCGTGAAACAATGACAATCATTACAATGGTGTAGCCATTAACGTAGAAACCACAGACAATTCTCTTTTATAATACTTTAGTTAGCTTGGATGGTCTTAGATTATGATAACAGTACAGTGTTAGGTATGCGTGGGCAAATTTCAAGCATAAGCGTTTTATTTGATAAACGAGAGAAATTGCTAATGAAAGAGAGTAACTAGATTTAGATTAGAGCTTCTTTTGATGGTTATCCATGTTATCAGAACAAATCTGACGTCTTGAATGGTTCCTGACTACTCTAGCAAATGTATCTGCATATTTGTTACAGTTTCTAGCGAGGAAGCTAGACTTGAAAGATTTAAACTAATGTAACCTAGTCATTACACTCAACATTAACAGGCTCACAACTTTTTCTAAAGCACTAGAGTTTGTAGCAAAACAATCCATTATGGATTTGTCATCATTTAGAATGCTGACTTGTTTTAGGCCTCTCGCTGCTGCCCATCTGAATCCTGATCACTTCCCTGCTAGCTCTGGTTTCTTCAGGTTTTTGAAACCTGAATTTCTAGCCCTGTGATAGGGATGCTGTTCCAGTCCCTTTTTATGATTTCAATGAGGTCAGTGGGACTAGGCTTTTTATCCTCAAAGACTAGGCTTTTGGTCAATAGGATTAGGCTTTTTATACTTCAGATATGCCATAAAACAAAGGCCAGAAATCCTTTCTTGTCAAAATCCTTATCATGGAGCCAGTGAGTAGACCAAGCACACAGATTAAGAGTACCGTACATATATACGAACTAAGTTAGACTGGCGCCTCTCCAAATTGCCTGTGAAATATATAATCATAAGAAAAAATGGTTCATAGATTCAACATTGCCATAGCATAATTGACAGTTCTGATTTATGGGAACAAAGGAACTAACTCTGCCTTTAACAGGAAGGCTGTGTTTCCAGAGGAAGATCTTGATTCTAGGCAGGGTGTTAATATGCCACAAGTTATACCAATCAACCTTGCTAGTGTCATGATTTCTATCACATGGGTAGTTGTAGGCTGACTTGACAGATACTCTACCACTTCTAGTGCCTTCCCAGACTAGTAGCATCCCTTCGCGAGATATTTGAAAAAGGTTCAAGAGTGGTAATTTTGTCAACAGAGTCCTGGGAAACTAAAGAGTTGATCTTGTGATGGTCCCAGGAATCATTGCTAGATATAAAATCAGCTACAAGAGCAGATCAGTATTAATACTACTATTTTTAGGATAAATGTTTATGCATATCAAATAAGCGTGTGTACATTTTTCAGTCAGGTGTATGTTAAAATTAGGGGCAAAGGCGCCCTATTATTGATCTTTCTTTAAGCATAAACCTTGTTTTACCGAGTTATACATGTAGTCTTCCTGTTTTTGATCTCTCTTTACCAGAATCTTACTTGATTTTCTTATGTCCACAGCATCATTCGAAAAACAAGAAGTGCTTTGTGTGCAACACTCCAACTCTTGGCATGTTCAACACAGCTCATGAGATCAAAAGGAAGATGGCTGCTGAGGGCAAATGATGGTGTGTCAATTCGATCATCTATTTTGATTTCCCGTGTTATGAGTTTCAACACTTCTTTTTGTTGGTGTAGCAATGAAGAAAAATATGCGGACTTTTTTGATCTTTTTTTTTTCGACTCTTGAATTCACGAATTAGAGAGTTATAATTGTAGTTGTAATTGTATGACGGGTTAATAGGGACTTATGTAAAAATTGTGACCAACTCTTTTTAGTAATAGTGATGTTTGCTCTTCCTGATCCCTAATCCGCCTAGCTGTTTTGGTCTGATGAGTTTGTCCCAACCCATGGAATGTAGTTTCCTCTGTTGCTTATCATGGCCCCAAAAGGATTCCTTGTAATCTGGTCAATCTTGGTGCTGGGAGCAATTGAGTTTGCATTATGCTGTTCTATGAGGAGATTATTGATGAGTACCAATCAACCTGCTTGGCTTTCCTTTCTAGTCGATTGAGCAACTCAGTGAAAATATGGGATGAATTTCTTCCTTGGGTTGGGATTTGAAACATGCCCTTGAGCAGCTATTGGGTAGTGTGGTAGGAGTTCTGAGCGGTGCATAATGATATTTGTGCTTGTTGATGACCTCCTCTGGCTTTTTAGGTGGAGTATGCCTGGAGCATAGAATTGAGGGTCGTACGTATCCAGATCCACTGTGCTAGTTACAAATTATCATGAGTTCTAGAATGGATGGTGTTTTTTTCTCGAAATCTTCAGAAGTTGCCCTTTTTCTTGAATCATTTTTTTGGGACTACTCAAAAAATGGGGGGACTACTCTTAAGTTTTAGGGGTGGATACTGGAAGTAATATTGAGTTATCCCTTATCAATTTTTTTTTAATACCAAACTTGCACTTGGTAATAAAATTAGTTAGTGTATTAATTAGTGAGTTAATTAGTGATTAGTGAGATTAAATTAATAATTTGATTTTTTTCAAAAGAAGAATTATTGAGAGGGAGAAGAAGAAGATGAAGATAATAATGAAGATGAGGGTTTTGGAAGAAAAAAAGTTAGATCTTTTTCTTTAAGAGCCACAACAAGAGTATGATGTTTTGGGTACTTATGGATACTTCAAATTTAGTTAATGGTGCTTGAATTGGCCAAAACATTCCTAAAAATGAACAATTTACAAATTGATTTCCTTTTGGTTTACAAAGTTCGGCTACAACATTTGAAGAACAGGTAGCCGAACTCAGCTTTAATGGAGTTTTTTGTTTCAGAAAACAGTTCGGTTATGAATTTTTTTTACGACGTAACCGAACTCAATATATAGGTTTTCAGAGAAAAGTTCGGTTAGAAGAAAAAAATTGCGACGTAAAGTTCGGTTAGGAGAAAAAAATTGCGACGTAAAGTTCGGTTAGGAAAAAAAAATTACGACGTAACCGAACTTTTCTCTGAAAGAAAAACCTCCATTAAAAGTTGAGTTCGGCTAGTTCGACAAAGTTCTTCACATAATTCCTAGCCGAACTTCTCTCTGCAACTTATATTTTCAACTCATTTTAATGATTACTTCTCATTTTTGCAACAAAAAACGAATGACAAGTAATGGGTTTGTTATAATTTTGATTTTGATTTGTTAATGATTTAAATTAAGCTATATATAGAGGTGGTTCGAGGTGGTCGATGGTGGTGAGCGGCGGGGGTGATGGGAGGAGCCACGACGTGCCAAGCCAAGCGCCCTCGCCTTGGCCCTAGCCATGCCATACGCCCATGGCGAACCCTTGGCTCCTTATGCCAAGTCCAAACACACCCTAGCCGTGCCACCCTGTTGGACCTCACTATGCGGCTACCAAAATGAAGGCGTGCAACGATCAAAGGTTTCCCATCCTCTCAAGATGCAACATCTCGACCTTCGAAGTTCACCTGGCTAGGAAGTTCCCCAAGCTCGACTTGCCAAGCCACAACAACATTTTACATGTTTTCCAAAACATTCGAGATATCAACACAAACAAGGGGATTCTCTTTGGGTATTGGTTTGGTGGTCTACATCGTGCGGCGTACACTACGCCCCTCATAAGGAAGTGTCATAAGGATGAGGCGCCTAGTAAATACATGAGTTATGTGGGAAACGTTCATGGGACATAAAGGTATGAGTTAACAAACTTTATGGAACATCAATTCCATAACGTTAACAGTTTCATGAAAACCAATTTCATGCGTTAACCACTTTATGGGACATCAAGTCCATGCATACGGTTACCACCTCCTCACATTTACTTCCCCACTCCTTAAAGAGACCAGGGTACGTTTCTACCTTGACTTGTATAAATAGGTCTTACATATTTCCATTTGAACAACAAGTTCATTCGGACCACACAACACTCAGAAGTACTTACCTTCTAGCTCTCCTCGTGAGCTCTCATACTTCTTTAACAAAAAGTCGTAGAAACCCAATTGCTCTTCCAAATTAACTATTCTGGTCTCACCACTCTCCTTGCTTCCCTCCCCAAAACCAACCCATTCTCTCCTCTTTGTGACCGAAGAAAGTCTGGAAAGGCCATTTCTTGGTTTAGGCCGGACTTGTACAGATTGATATCTCAAATCTAAAGTACTCCCTTGCAGTACATTGTTTAGGTTTTAAACATTTTCTCACCTTCACACCCGCAATTACTAAAATCAACATAAACTATTTTCACCTATAAACAACTGGTACATTGGGTGCTGGTAATGTATTGATGAATTATCTCAAATATACATCCCGAATCAAATGTTGAACTATGTCCCTTACCAATCTGCAGTCATTGGTGGAATGCCCGCGGAATTGATGATAGTGACAGAATTCGGGATGGTTTTTTGTCTCGTCAAACTATATCCCTATGGTCTTCGGGTATCGGATGTCGTTCCTTTTTTCTACCTCTTTGAAAATTTCTTCCAGTGGTGCATTTAAGGGTGTGTAAGTCTTTGGTTCGTATCGGGGCTTCTTCCCCTTTTTGACCCACTCCTTTTTCTCCGATAGTTTTTGATGTGGACCTGATCTCTTCTCGGTCCGTTTCGAAATCTCATGGGGAGTTGCTTCTGTTGATGCGCTTGTTTCCTAAACTCCCTTATGTTGTGCTCCTTCATGTATCTCTTCTAAGGCTATGTAGTGTTCCCGTATTTTTCTCATTTCCTTCAATATTTGTGGCTTTTCCGTAAACATAGCTATCCAAATAGGATCTGATTTCCCGAGAAAGTTCTCAAACCCGAATATTTGTTGGTCCACCGGTACTTTCCCTATATCGGTACACAATTTCCTCCATCTGTATGTTAGAGATCTCAAAGGTTCAATGAACCCTCTCGACAGAGTGAACAAATTATTTATTCTAGACCTAGCAATATTGTAATGCATATAGGTCTCGAGAAAAGTTTCCACCAAAACTCCATAATTCCCGATGGACTCATCGGGTAGGGTGTAGAACCAGTTCATTGTTTCCCCTTCTGGGATGGCATGGAAGAACTTATACATAACTATTTTTCCATTGTAATAGAGACATGGTATACATCTTGATATATTCGCATGCGTCGCCGGTGCCGTCGAATCTTGATGGGAATGTGGGGAGCGTACATTTTGGAGGGAACGGAGTTTGTTCTAGTTCTCGGGTGAAAGGAGTCTTTTTAGCTTCGCTGATTACTTCCGCTAACTTATCATCCTCGCCGTCTCTAGCAAGCTTTTTGACCATTTCTTTTAATTTTTTGAGCTTAGATTCGATTGCATAATCATACCTCCCGCTTTGTTCGAGTACTTCTTCTTCGGTTGATGAATTCTCGGGAGGTCCATATCCTCCTATTGTTTGTTTAGGGTCGGGTACTCGTCCTCGGTATGGGTGTGGTGTTTGGGATTGATATGATCGGGTTCAATTGCTTGATGCTCCCCGACTTGAAGATTCTCGTGACCTGGATCCCTGATTTCGGAGCTGATAATTCTCATGTTCAAGGGTCGGGTTCCTTCCATGTAACTCTCTCATGAATTCTTCTTTCCTTATCTGGTTTGCAAGTATTGCCATCAGTGTTGGGTCCGTGCTCTCGTGGCTAGAGTGGCCATTCAGGTAGTTTCCTGGTGCAGTCAGGGGTGGTGGTGCTGGTGGTGCTACAGGCGGTGTAATAGGTGGTGCAGCAGGCGGTGCCACAGGCAAAATATCATGGGTTCCATTTCTCATTTCTAGTTGGATTTGCCTGAGTCTTTCCTCTTCTTGGTTCAAAGAATCTTGGTGCTCAGCACGCTGTCTGGCCCTCCTGCGATCATGTTACATCATAAATACTCCCTCATTGTCTTATGTGTCCAGTGCTATTAGGTCATCAATCATATTCTCGGGTCTCCTATGGATAGGCTTGATGCATTCTAAGAGGGTGAGATCATCATCTTGTCCCAAGTTAATCTCCTCATTGACGGATGTCATTCCTATTACAGGTACCAGGTTTTCCTCGTGTTGATGCTGGCGATTGCTGTCCTGTCATGAGTCCGTTACTCCTTCTTGCATGCTAGTTCCTGCTACCGTTCGGTTCCTTAGAATCCTATAAGTCCTCGAGGTGCTAGCCATCGGGTCAGGTTCACTATCTCCTCTGAGAGATTTACCTACGTCAGCAAACTATACAACACCTCACTTTGAACTTTTTTCGAAAAAGTTTATAAGTACAAAACAGATTCTCATGTTATTAGTACTCAGAAACAAGTACGGTTACTCTATTTTGGTCACACTGAACTCAGCAAATTAGCTTGCTTGACTATTAAGATATTTTTGTGTAAAAAGGTGATTGTTAAGTCGTTTTCAGTACTCTCCCTATGCATTAATCATTGTTTGTCCTACATTATCCCTATCAGAAGTCATTACTCATCCGTACGAATGATCAAAAAAGCAATTCTTTGGTTGTACCATCATGATGACTTCCCTCACTGAAACTGAGGGTATCACCATTCACAAATCATGTCTAAGATATAAACATGACTAGATCTGTTATTCTTTATGGTTTTTCCTCGAAATTCCATAAGGATAGGTTGACCTTGGGATCCCTTTGGTCTTCCATTCATTTCTACACTCTTACGAGTTCAACATAGAAAGTGAAGCAGACTTTACACCCACAAATGATTTCAAAAACCCTTTTGAAGAATCGCTCAGGCGACCTAATCTACCGGTTTTGAGTTGATTCGCTAGTAATGATGTAATACGATACTTCTTTTATAAACCTCAAAACTTTAAAGCATAATGCAAACTCTTTTACCCGGACCCTCGCTATTCAGTGAGATGAAGTTTCCTTTAGCTTCAACCAAACATCAAGGATGTATTTTGGGAGCTTTTGAATCTTTATAACAACTCAACTAGCAAAAGAACATGGGATATCGAAGGAAGAACTTTGTTAACCCGGCGCTCTAAATCAAAGTTTTTTTTTAAAAGAAACCTTTATTAAAAAAAAGAAAGCAAAACCTTGAGTATAACAACTCATAGTTCAAAAACACTCGGTTTATCTACCAACTTACATATTTTAACCACATGAGTATTTCACTTAGCATTAACTAACATCATGAGATGGTTTAGGAGCTTTGGAATATCTCTTTAGGTGGTTTTCAATCAAGGTATCCTAAGATGTTACTCGATCCCCTTAGTCGGCGCTAGAATGTGGATGTATAAAATCCTACAACCACATCCAATAATCCACATGAACTCGAAGCAAACAAAAATTTGTAAAGACTCATAAGAACACAAGATATATGTGGTTCGGCATGATTACCTACGTCCATGGGGGTGAAAGATTGATCTTATTACGCAACACAAGGATACAAGCTTTTGTTCTCTCTACAATACTCTCTTGTTATGCTCTCACTCACTCACCAATTGCTTGCCTTACTCTCTTGACATAGCTCGCTATTTATAGGCTAACATGCTCATACAACGAAGTTACAATGTGAGTTATAGTTCATCCTTTTTGATGACCTTGTCGGGTGATGAATAAAAACTCCTCAGATATTTATTAGACGATCTTCATATAATCTGATAAGTTTTATTCCCGATGTGCTTCTTTTCGATGTAGGTCTCCTGGTGTTCTTCGACCCGACGTCGGCTTTTATCTCGATCCAAACTGATACTTCCACTGCCCCCCCCCCCACTTTGACCGATTCCTTATGATCTACCCACATGCCTTGCCAGTGTACTCATTATTATGGTTCCCAAGAAGCATCTTTCTATCACATCCGAGTGTTTTCTTTACATGTGCATGTTCCACAAGTGCCTGGTAGGTATCTCTTTCTTTGTGCTAGAGTTATAGAGGATGATTCGGTGTTAAGCTTTGTCTTTACTTTGGTACACCCTGTCCCGAGATTGCTCCACCTAGCCCCATCATTTATTTACACCTACAGAAATAACATGGTTTAATCTGAAAATTGAGACTAGTGAATGGTAAAAACATCAAGTTATATAATCAATTTACCACTATACAATTTCTTAATACTAAATTGCTTCACATATGTACCTCATTAGTAACCTCGAAATTCTCTGGTTCATCCATGCTAGCTGAATATGCTCAAAAGCATAGAAGAGATTCTGAAAGCGTATCCGAACAAAGAACAAAGAACCGAACACAAACCCATGAGATGTATGAAAATGCACAAAAGATACAAAAGATTAAAGAAAAGAACAAGAAGCTTACTGCAATATCTTTTGGGCAGCGGAGAGGAACCGATAGGTAAGACGTGAATGAGAAATCACTGTGAGGCCAATTATCTAAAGAGGAGGAAGATGATGTTGAAATCCATCTCTCCGTTGGAATTTGAGATGAAACCATACCATTCTCTCCGATTCTGTTGATTATGGTAGGTGGAGAACAAAAACATGGAAGAATTAGAGGGCGGAGATAAGAGGAGAATATAAGATGTTTGAAGTAAGGATTCCAGAGTGAAGTTAATGAAGAACACAACATTCTCACTCGCTAGCTTAGTTATGCAATTTCTTTGGCCTAATGTCTTCAGGTTTGGGGTTTTGTGGGATTCAATGACTAGTGAAGTTTTACAATACCGTCCTAAGATAAATAGCCACGGTAACAAATTTCAAGCGTGAGCTAAACACTAGTAGTATTTGTTGCCACGGTCGGAGCCGATGTATGTAAAAAATTGTAGTGAAATTGTTATTACCAAAGTCTTGCTTTGCATGATTTATAAGGGCTGATACCAGTATTATTGGGGGATGATACCATTTAGCCGATCCAACGGTCAGGATCGCTTAAGATCTTGAGATGGTATCAGTCCTTAGTAATGTAGGTATCAACCCTTATAAATCGTGTTGCTTTGGGGGGACTTTCACACGAATCATTTTTTAATATATGCAAAAGAGCTTCCAACTTAATCTGACAAAAAATGGACAGAATGATGTGAATTTCATGTAGGCTAAAAAAACGTGATATATGATTGTGCCAAAGAAGGAACAACATGGTTGAATCTGAAATTAGGATTAGTGAAACATAAAGTTATAACCAATTTATCTATATACATTTTCTTAATATGAAATTCTCGATTTGAAAATTTTAGGAAAATGAAAATAATAGATGCATATACAATTGCCTTTTATCTGCTTGCTTGATCATGGTTGTGCATTTTGTGAGTGCTCGAAGTTGATGATGGGGGTATGGTACTTGTATTTGCATTGGTAGTGGTAAGACTTAACATGAGATCAGGGTTGATGGTCGAGTTCAACGGCAATGAAGCTGGCGAGTCCTTTCCGGTTAAACTCTGAACCAAAATCATGAAATTTTGCGGGTCTGCATGGATTACTCTTGGTGTTTCCACATATATTATGGTTGGCTTTGAAGTTGATCTTTCTTGGTAGTTTACGACTTCCCGGTTTGATGTTGCAGTTTCTCTTTGACGCTTCTTATCGACTGTAAATTTTGTTGATCCATCACCGAGTACTGCTTCATTCATTCCTTTCGAATTCATCCTCAACGTAAATCACTGAATTTCATGCGATGCTGATTTTTCCCCCTTAATGTCAGAAGCATATACAATATATCTGTACCTGAATTGATGGAATCAGCTTTATAAGAATGAATTTGTCAAGCGAGATGAGACATTGAAACAAGCAAAACTTCATATTCTAAATTTGTTGGTCAAAAGTAAGATATCAACAAATATATATATATATATATATATAGGGAGGGAGGGAGGATCCGTGGACGCTCTTAGATGAACACTATCATACATGATTTGTGTCATTTTTTCCGCAAAACCTAAACGACAATGAATTTGAATCTAATATTTAGATGATATATTCCTCTTATAAAACTCTACATTCCTACAAAAAATGAGCACATTTAGAGACGTATAACTCCACCATCTACCCCTTTGAATATTAGCCATTAAAAATTGACGGTTGAAATTAAGATCGGTAGATGATGAGGTTTGGTATTTCAAATTCTGCTCATTTTTGGTAGGAATGTATAGTCTTATAAGAGGAACGTGTCGTCCAAGTATTAAATTTAAATTCATTGTCGTTTGAATTTTGCAGTGAAAATGGCGCAAATCACGTATGATAGTGTCCATCTAAGAGTGTCCATAAATTCTCCCTCATATATATATATATATATTTATGTAATGCGGGTAAGCAGACGCCAGCCCGTTGACTATGAACAAGGAAGCACTAGAGCTCTTGAACAATGAATTTGGCCTTTGGACACTAAGTCAATGTTGAGACAGACGGCAATATGCCAATATCCTAAATAAAATTCATGGGGAGATTTTCACATTTACCTTCCAAACATTTAAAAGGTGGATTGCACATCGTCATGTAGTAATTTTTCATCGGTGCATCTTAAAAGTGGTAATTTGAGTTACCAGAACTTGATCGGCTTTAACGTCTGTGGTAATTTTGGTGCATTTAACAGCCAAACAGTAACAGTTTACTGAGTCATGCGACTTCGGACGGATTGACCTTGTGCTTGAAGCCTTGAACAACATGTGAGATGTGTATTGAGAAAGCTCCGCGTTGAGAAAGATCCTGTTACGCCAAGTGTACCGTATGTGGTCATACTTGATACTTCTGAGTCCTTGCCAATGTTCATTATTGTGTCTTCAGTCTTTGAGAGGAACGGTAGTTGACAACTTGACAGTGTGAGATTGTTAGACTTTTTCAATCTAATTGGCTAATTAATCAGCCAAAAGCAAACAGAATTTGATTCATTATTTTTTTTTATTTGACAGCATCCCAATAGCGAGTATTAAACTTTTATCACCAACTCATGCATTTGAATTTAGTTTCACTAGAAAAGTTTAGTTATTCAGTATTGTTTCGACGTAATAGCTGACGTAAATACACCAAGTATCATTAGTGTTGTAGGTTCCTTCAATCATGTAATGGGTATGTTATGTAACGTGCTCATGCACCGCTAAGCCCCAAGATGGTCGAAAGCTTGTATGTTCTTTTCACCCATCAAATTGTTGGGTGCAATAATTAAAAAAACAAAATAATCAAAAGTTATTGATACTTAGCTTCTTCATAATGGAAGTGATCGATTTGATGAAACAGACGAGCTCTCCAGATCTCCGCAACAGCAACAAGGCAAAAACTTTGGAAAAACAGAGTGAGTCACGTGTTCAACACGTTGACCTTAAGACATTAGCGCCCGGCTACACTCAAGAGTGATGATATCATAGGACAGATATCTCCAGGATAAAACACCCTAATACACCTATTACTAGCATATGCAGTAGATGCTCAAACTTGAGCTTGGCAACTCCGAAAAATCCCTTAAGGAAAATTGCGAACGCATAAGAAAACATATAAAATATCTTCCCTTGGGGTCCCTCTAAAATATAGAGCAACCCATTTCCCATAGATTTTACAAAAGTAGTGAATTTGTTTATATAATGGAACAAAACAAATTAAGAAGAGGAACTTCCCGATGTGGGACTAAAAAGCTTATATAGTCTCTTAAAATAACTAAAAAGTGGAAACTCCACAATGTGGGACTAATAAGTTTTTTTCATTCACAAAGAAATCAATAAATTATAATTTTATTAAAACTTTAAAAATCATTTTTTAGTAATTATTTTCCAACACAAATAAGGCAATGTGGGCAGTAGTTCTCACATAAACCATACTTAGGCCGGTTTCCCCGATAATTATAAAAAAAAAATGATTTGGCATCGCCTGACAAAATAACCAAGCCACTATTGGAAAAGTGTTCGGGGATAGAGATGTTATCGAGCAATCCAAAAGATACCACCACTGATAGAAAATCTTGATCGCTGGCGGTGTAATCTTGTCACATGATATAATTTATATCGATTTCTTCTTCCTGTAAACAAGCGCACCTCTTTCGATTTTTCTTTACATTTTTTCTTCTCTATCTTTATCCCCTAGTTTATCAAAAAAAAAAAAAAAAATCTTTTTAATCCCTTGTCCTTATTTCTCTCCAAATTTTTGTTGTATTAAATTTTTCTTCAAAACGGGAAAAAAAATAGCAAAATGAAATAGAAAAGTCGAGGATCAATTAACACCCCAGTGAGCGGATTAAACTATGACCAGAATAAAGAACACAAGTTTTAAAATGTTAGATAGTAACAAGCTAATCATGGTGTATTCCTTGTGCATATATCTAGCCATCCAAAGCGAATTAATTCAGTCGCTCTAAGACGTGTGTGATCTGAGTTCCAAATGGTGTTCGAGTGCCTTCTCCCTTTTGTTAGAGAAATTGTCCGAAAACATCCTTGGTGACATTTATATTTTATGAAACCTAGAAGCTATAAGATTCAAATTGTTCAAGTTATATTAGAACGATGGTGAAAACCTACAAGTATATTCTTTTCCAAGGAGTTCGTGTGTTGTAAGTTTGTTTCTTCTTGTAATTCAATTTTTTAGGTGTAGTTTTTTGTTTTTTTTAGATTCAGTCTAGGTATACAGTAAAATCTCTATGTATTAATATACTTGGGGATTCATAAATTTATTAATATATGGAGGTTATTAATATAAGGAGGTATACCTATAAAAATATAATAATATTTTAGTTCAATGTATATAAATATTTATAATACAAAACAAAATAGATTTTTGAGCTTGGACGGTCGGATAACATTTTGACAGACAAACGTTGCATCTGACCATCCCAGTCTCATCCCAACGAAAGACATTCGACGGTCATCATTTCTGTAACCCCTCCCATTATGAATCAAAATTTATTAATCTTTAATTATTGCATCACCTCTTAACTCAAGATATTCAAAGAAACATTAAATGAAATCATAATATATCATACATGCATTAATTGGATTTAGTGGTGGCATGATAAATCTAATGGGAAATGATATTTATTTGTTTATTTTTATTTATAACTCATAAGTGAGACATGCATACACACTATTACTTAAATGATTTTGTGTTCGTTTTTGGATAATGTATATGAATAATTTTAAAATGTATTTATAGACATTATTTTCGTATAAAACAAAATAAAAAATTATCTTGCAAAGGAACACGATTTAATTTAAAGTCCGGAAAAAAATAAAAATTACACCAGTCAGATATCATATTAAAGCAGCGTCATTACGGCACGTGGTATCTCTAGATATTTATTAGAACTCTCTGTTAACCTCATGCCGTGTCGTGCTTGGGTTATTACTAGTTATTAGACAATTTACACGCGTCTTTAAAGTTCCAATACACAAAGTACATGTATTTATCTAGGAACTTGTAATGTTATTATGAACGTTTTGATGTTTTCTACAATTGTGAATAGTGCTAGGTATATTAGAAGACAATTCGTCAATCTATAATAACCCAAAAAATGCGGTGACAACCAAAAAAATAACCTCTTCGTGTCAAATTTTTTTATAGATAAGTATTTTATTTCGTTATAAATTTACTTATCTATAAATTTCAATATAACAAGATCTATATTTCTCTAATATAGTGTCGATTATTAATATATGAAGGTAAATTCATTGAGGCGGGAATATGGAAATTAATTACCGTTCATAACTGGTCCAAGTTGGGACCATGATTTTGTTTTATTACTATATAGAGGTTTTTAATATATGGACTATCAATATATGGAGGTTTTACTATATGTAAAATTATCGACATACACAAATTTAATTATGGATATGTTGTTTATATGAATTGCGCCGTTAGATTTGTGCATATCGACAAGAATTAAATGTGAGGAAATATTTACTTCCATTTGACATATCAAAATGGGAGTCGGAAGGAAAAGGGAAAGACAGATCAACTTCAATTATACTCAAATGATCCAGAAGGAAATTTAAATTATAGAAGCCAAAATATCATGGACTAAGAGTATCTGGATTAGAAAGTTTTTTAAAGAGTTATTCTAAGAAAATGCATGGAAACAAGATAGGAGAATGAATCTATTTGTTCCCTGGACATTCATCCGGCTTCGGGTCCTCATATAAGATCCATTAACAATTTTGGTGCCCGTCGGGTAGACCCGATAAGGACCCAAATAGTATCCGGTATTTACCGGGTCTACCCGACAACTACCCACAATTTTCAAATACCGGAAAAATAATTACCCGTGATTATAATTGATATCTTCCTCACTTTTTTGCATCCTAGTTTTAAAAACTCTTATCATTTACTAATAAATCAGTTTATGTTATCTTTCCTTTAGCTCGTATCGTAATAAAAAAATATTATAAACTCATTTTTCGTTTTCGCTTGAGTTTATATATTCATCTGTATTTCACTTGGGTTCTGGTCTATTTTCGAGGATTTTCATTTTCTCACTTTGTTTCTATAAATGGGTTTGAGAAGATACTTCGTATTGTTGCAGTTGTAATCCATACAATGGGCATTTGTTAACAAAAATAATCAATTTGAATTTTCTATTAAATTTATATCAAACTAAGCAGGCAATACATTGAAGTATCAATCAACCTTTAATTAATTAAGTTCTTCATGTTACCATAAGAAATGGTATAATATGATTTAGAAGAGGAATCCGTTGTTAGCCTCCTATTTTATTAGCCGTTAGATCACAAAGCAAGGCTGGTACAGATACGGTCTAGATTTAAATGGACAATCGGAGTTATTTGGATCCATAATGTGAAAGATATCTTCTGAGTTATTTATCTCGTCTTCCTCCCCACCTAATACTTCTTTATAATATTCTAATTGACTTATGAGTTTAAATTTAAGATAAACAAAATTTGAAATAGTAAATTTCCATAACTTTCCTGTCTAATTGATATTTGTAGATGGTGAAATTCGGATAAGGGGCAAAAATATCATTTCAGTACCATACGACAAAACTCAACTCTCATGGGAGAGATTCAGCCCTTGGTCCTCAAGGCACCCATAGCCACGATTTATAATATACGTCCCCTCGAGACATTGTTGGTCGTGAAGCCGTGACTCCTAACGCACATCCTCGACTAGATATTGCTGGTTATGTAGGTTCTATAGAGCGTAAAACGTCCCCGGATGACTTATGAACCAGAACAACCATAATTTCAGCATGTCTTCGTGAGACGCAGCTGGTCGTAATGCCATGATTCCTAGTATACATCCTTAAAGAGATACTGCTGGTCATATAGGCTTCGTAGATGCGTAAAAACGTCCCCGAAGGACTTCTGACCAGGAGCGGTGACATACGTGTGTATTTTAACCACGACTCACCCTATTTGAGATCAAAGACTGATTCGTAGTATATCATCGCGAGATACACTGGTCATGTCTACTCTGACTCGACTTACTGAGGCTTCTGAATAATTCATCGGACATCCCCACGAGATATGCTGGTTATTCTACCTTTAGGACCTTTTGAAGGACTCCTAAAACATCTTTTCAAGATACACTGGTCATGTGGGCCCCATAATATGGGCATAATTGACTCCTAGCATATCTCTGCAAGATACGCTAGTCAAAGACAAGTGAGACGAAGTCTCGTAGAGACATTATTATACGTGAAAGCCTTTATTTCTATCCTGAACATGTCCCAGTTAACTTCAAAGAGACTCAATTACGTCAGCCAAATCTCATACGGCCTCAGTCTCGTCGGCCAAGTCTCGGACAGCCTCAGTCGCGTCGGCTAAATCTCAGATAGCCTCCCTCTTTTCATGGTTGCTCGACCAGAAGGTATAAGAATCAGACAAAAGCCTCACCTAGGGCTCAAGCCTATTTCTCAGCGTCTCAAACATACTCAAGACTAGTAAATTGGACCTAAACTGTATATGTATATCCAAAAACATGGATAAGCTCCCTTGAGCTCCGTATGCTCAATAAAAGGACCCACAAGCAATAATACGTTATCCGCGTGACATATGTGACCGGCCATGGAGAGAGGGAGCTCAACCTCAGCTTCTCTCACACTCTACACACGATTTCTGAGGCATTCCATGTCTTTTCACGTGACTCATCCTAGTAATTCTCACAAACCAGAGAATATCTCTCTATCTTGGCCAACTCAGCTAAAGAGAACATTTCTCTGTCTCAACACATCATCACAAAGGATGACTCAGATTCACACAAATGGGGGGGGGGGGTAATAATTAGGGTTTTGGTCTGGCGGTCTATGTCACATGTGAGAAATACTGCGCATATTTCTCACCGCAGAAGAGAGTAAAGGCTATGGAATAAAGAAATAAACTCAGCCTAGTTTATCTCCATCTATTCCTGAAGATACGGGAGAAGTGCTACGCACGAAAAGAAATCCTTATCTTCACCGACATGAGATTAGAGAATTCAACTAAAATAGGTTCTCTATTTTTCCAAGCTAACACACAACTCTCTCATATCCTCTCAGAGAAATAACTTGTTCTTTGATATCTCTCTTCATATGCTTCCCTTCATAAGACCGTCCCTAAGTTTCCTTCCCTGTGACTAAAGCAACCTTTGAACGATCACTGTGCGTGGTTTAGGCGAAGACTTTTCGTGCTCAACCTCCCGTAACTCACTCTCAGAAACACTAGAATCCCACTCTTAGCCTCTCACCGATTTTAGATAGCTACAATATCAAAAGACAACATTGAAATTGGTCAAGTTTTATTTAGGGCTTAGTTTCTTTTTGTTCAAACCCTAAAAATTTAAGAAGAGTCTCAAATGTATCTGATAAATTAATGTTGGAGTTATAGAAGAAATTGATGTTATTGGAGATTTTGATTATACCGAATTTGATGGTGTGAAAATAATAAATTTGGGGTAGGAGATTTTAATTATTGAGAATTGAACTTGAGAGAGAGTGGAGCGAAAAATCCCTAATATTTGGAATTGTAACAACCGATACTTTAACAATCAAATATTAAATCAACTGCAATGTGAAGAACCTTAGGTCAACAAGTTTTATCACAAACCATTTATAGCATAAGTTACGGAAGTCTCAACCATTCCTAATTCCATCGTATTAAGAATATAAAAAAAAAAACTTTTGGCGCATGAAATCAAATTTAACTTTGATAGATCTTAGCTCATGATTCTTTATGTAACTAAAGAAAATTTATTAGAAAGAAAGAAGAAATCGATTTTCAATTAAGAAAACAGAAAAAGTATATTTATGAATTTGTTTCTGTATGTTATCGCAAAGAGGAGAAAACGAAAGTATTATACGCGTTTTACAGGTACCGGATTTCCCATTTTAGTTTGGATTAATCTGGATCGTCTTTGTACCAGCCTTATTTTGTGATCTAACGGCTAATAATAGACTGTAAAAAACTGTAAAATGGGAGGCTCTCAATGGATCCCACCTCTTTGATTTATGAGTTTTATTAGTGTCATTTTGCCATAATTTTGAAAGTTTGTCCTGAGATGTATTACATATTTGCATAATCAGAAGTATAAATCTAGCCCTAAAAATGAGTGATGAATCTATATGTTTTATATTTGGTAGCTATATTTAAGCAGTAACGACATTCGGAAAGTTAAATCAAGTCGTATTTGAAATGTTCATTCAAGAGGTAATAGGTGTCTTAAACACCTTGATATTTATCTATTGTTTATGCTTTCTTTGCTACTTTTTTTGTAAATTATGTACTTTATGTTTGCTTTTGAGTTTATTAGGTGCAATGAAGTCATTATGAGAAAAAGAAGGAGAAAACGTCAATTTGGAGCGTAAAGGTAAAAAAGGCTAATTCACATGCGAGCTATACTTGGAGTCGGCTAGGTTGCGCAAGAAAAAGGTGATGAAAGAACTGTCAGTTTCCCAAAACAGACAGTTAAGCAAGAAAGAATAGATTGTCAGTTATCTGGAACTGACATGCCAAATATCACTTCAATGGCCCTTATCTTAATGTACCGAGTGCCAATATCAATTCATATTCCTACACAATACACCTAGAATTCAGAAGATATCATTAATTTTTATTTCTTCTCTTCTTTGAAACCGATGGCGGCTCCATTGTTGTTGTAGAGCGATTCTATTGAACGAAGATGATGATGCTCATGGAGAGAAATTGGAGTTATAGTTTGTCTAAAACTTGTGTTTCAATGTCTGATGTTGTTGTCGTTGAGTAGAATCAGCGATGGTTTGTGTTTGAGATAAGAGATGAAATTTAGGGTTCAATTACTGAGAATTGAGAGATGATTGAGAAGAATTAGTTGATGGGTTTTTGTGGTTGTTCTTCAAGGGTGAGAAGACTAACAACTGGTACTGTTTTGATAGGGTTGAACTCGATTTCAGAGACAAATAACAGGTATTTGAATGGGGTTTGAAGAAAGAAATTGATGTGGAGGAATTGGGGTTTTATTTGGTGAACATATGATAGTTATGGTGGTGTCATTACTTAATTATGTAGAGGTGGAGATTTGATATTACAGTTTATCTTGCTGGTGGATGACTGAATGTGTTTGAGAAGAACAGAAGTTGCAGCTGTGTTGAGCTGAATTGCATGGCCAGAGTGTGATGTTGGTGGTGTAAGAATGCAAGTGCAGATAGTAGTGGTATTGAAGTGCAATATGGAGTTCAAGCTGAGATGGAAATAAAGAAGTGGGAAGCTGCAGATGCAGTTCAACTAGTTCTAGGTGGATTTTTTGTTGTAATGGGTACAACTGTAGTTTTAGTTAGAGTTGAGAAGAAGTCCACTACAGGAAACTGGTGGCTGTACAGTTGGAACAAGAAAAAAAGAATGGGTACTGCAATGGAGATGATCTGAATCTGAGTTGCAGTTGTAGATGAAGGCATTGTGATCTGAGACATAGACAATGGTATTGAGATTGTAAATGGGCAGTTTATGGAGTTGTAGCTGCTATTGAAGCAACAAAGGAGCCAAGAAATAGCTAAGACTAGTTATCACTAGGTTGAATGAAGGGTAATGGTTGTCTGGTAAAATTACAGAATGAAAAAACTACTGGAGTTATCACAAAGGCCAGAATTGCTGAATGTTTGAACTGGAGTACAGTTGGCTGGGAACAACTGATGCAGTGGTTTTCATGATGATTACGAGATAGTGAAGAGAAGACTCGGCTGAAATGGAGTGCTGGAGGTGAAGTTAGCAGTCTGGTATTGCGGGATATGAGTACTTGTGCTGGAAGTAGTTGTTAAATCATTGCTCGGTCAAACTCGCAAGCATTGATATCTCAAGCTTGTTTGTCAAGTTTAGTTGATCAAAACTATAAGTCTTGATTTCTAGTCTACTTATAGCTATATCTCGGATTAGGATAGAATGTGTAGTTGAGCTTTAGACTTCACATCGTTCATCGATTGAAGACGAAGATCTACTTAGGAGAGCTTGGAGGAACTTCATCAACAAAAGGTATGTGGAGAATAATACTTATCTATCACTCAGAAGTCTATTATATTTTATCTCCTAATGAGACTAAGTCGTATAGCTATATAGACTTTTATATTATACACATTTGATATTTCGAGCCGAGTTTGTGTCGCTTATCTATTTCTCGAAATACGAGTTGAAAGCTTTTGCTTTATCTACGTTCATCATTATTCTTGACACGTTTAGTTGAAAATAATTTATTTTTTGGAAACTAAATATTAAGTCAAAAGATGATCATGTGGAAATTGCCTTTAAACATCCTACATGATTTGTATAAGACAATCATTTGATGTCGACTTGGAAAGTTTCGTATTGATCATTCAATCACTTGAAAATTACTTGAAGCTAATATTTTGTGTGAGAAAACTATTGTTGTCTTTTAAGGATGTTTCAATGATTGAAATGGAAGTTTAGAACAAAAACCTTTGTCTAGATACAACACAGTATGCGTACCTAGTATGCAAACTGTTTTGGTATGATTCAGGTCCATGAACCTTTTTTGCATACCTAGTATGCGAACGGTTTTAACTGTTAAGTACGAGAACCTTGTTTGCATACCTAGTATGCGAAGGGTTATACCTGAGTTAGGTCCGGGATGGATGTTTGCGTACCCGATTGCAAACGGATGGATAAGACCAAAAGTACGGAAGCTATAGTTTGCGTACCTGTTTGCAAACTTATTGGTTAAGTTCTAAAATTAGTGAAGTATGTTTTTCATACTCATGAACAAACACATTTATGAATTAAGGAATGCAATCTTTGCAAACCGTGACTTAATGTTCATGAATTGATTCTCATATAAGTACTTTGTACGATTATGAATCAATCCGATTTTGATTCGATTTGTTCATATATATTTCTATGAGATGGTGAACAATTGAACAACTCTATGAAACACGATTAGATTCATTTGATTATCTTTCATGATTGATTGATCATCATATTTGATCTAGATGTGTTAGATGAATATGGTTAAGACAAAAGTGTTCATATGGCTAACTTCGGTTAACTGTTATTGAGCCAACTCAATATACACGTTTATGTAAGGTTACCCAAATATAAATGAAGGTATATTTAATTTGTGTGCAACAAGCTAAGATCATCTAACCGTGGAGAGATATTTCTTTGGTTTTAAGCAAACTTAGCTTGAATCTTAAATCAGAATTTCATCTAACCGTAGTGAATATTGAATGCTTTGTTACTAAGCTATCTTAGCTTTGATTGTAAGCAAACCCTGATTTGAAATACTATATAAGGAAGAACTCAAGCAACTGGAAAACCTAATCTCTAAACTTTCATGTGTCCTAGTTGCAACTAGAGTCGATTCTCCTTTAACCTAGGTTTTTCTAAAACCATATTAGGTTAACGACTTGAAGACTTCATTTGGGATTCGTGAAGCCAAATCCAACTATTTTCTCTATAGTTATGTATTCTGATACAACTTGTACTATCTTCTCTAAGATTTGCTCGAGATTTATCTCCGATAGATAAGATATAAAAAGTAATCACAATATTCTTCGTTTCAGACTTTGTAGATCCCCAGTAAGTTCTTATACTACCATATATTTAATTTATTGTAATGTGATTGATATTTCTAGGCTGCTCTTTGGGAGTATAAGACCGTATTATCAATTGGTTCATGTTCACCTTGATTTATCAAAAGGCGGAAAAAAAACTTCGTAGGTATTTTTGTGGGAGACATATTTATCTATCAGAATAGACTTATCTGTAGGAGACAGATTTGTTTATAAGTCTTCAATTTTGGGATGTAGCAACTCTTAGTTGTGGGTGAGATCATCTAAGGGAATCAATTGTGTAGAATTCGGCGTGGTTTTAGAGACGTAAGGAACGCGACTGTACCTTAATCGGGGTGAGACTTATTTAGGGTTCAATTACATTCCAGTCCGGATATAACTTGTAGTAGGATAATATTTGTAGCAGCTTAATACAATGTGGTGTTCAAATTTGGACTAGATCCCGAGGATTTTCTGCATTTGCGGTTTCCTCGTTAACAAAATTTCTAGTGTCTGTGTTATTTCTTTTCCGTATTATATTTGTTTATATGATTAAAATATCATGGGTTATGCGTAGTTCAAACAATTGGTAAATCCGACCTTCTTTGTTGGATATAAATTGATTGACACTTGGGCATTGATCTTTGGTACCGTCCAAGTATTTCTCATATCAATCAGGCTCATAGATTTCTATTTGTTTGATTTGATAAAAAGAGATATAACTCTTTGATATCTTTCTTGGTTGAGGTCGCTTTATAAGATGGTGCTCTCGGAATAATATTGGAGTTAGTCCATATATATTTCCGAAAGAATTATTAGGTGTAGTTGTTATACCCCCTCTTTTTTATTAGTAGTGCAAGAAAAGCTGCAGAAGTATAAGATGAATAGGAGGAGTGAAGCGCCAATATGGAGCAACACTATCACAGCCTGTGCAACTGCTCAGGACAAAGTCCACTCAGCCGAGTTAGTTAGCTGACTTGGTCTTAACTCCTCGGTTGGACCTCTGACTTATCTTGACCCGATTGACTGATAATTTGACCGACAATAATTTGACTTTCCTGGTCATCTGAGATGATATTGCCGAAATGATTCGGGCCAACTTCCAGCAAGGGAACCAGTTTCCGACGAGTACTTTTTTAGCATAATTTTTACATGGGTATTTTTCTTATGTGGGCTTGGTGGACTACTTGGACTTGGGCATTGAAGACTTGACCTAGTTTTGGAGAAAAAAAAGAGATACAAAAGGGAAGACTTCCACAACTTATCATGTATTGTATTCCAATTATTAGAGTACTGCTCGGTCGAACTCACAAGCATTGCTATCTCAAGCTTGTTTGTCAAGTTTAGTTGCCAAAACTATAAGTCTTGATTTCTAGTCTACTTATAGCTAAGTCTCGGATTAGGATAGTAAGTGTAGTTGAGCATTAGACTTCACGACATTCATCGATTGAAGACGAAGAACTACTAAGGGGATCTTGTGAAACTTCATCAACAAAAGGTATGTGGATACTTAAACACATCTATCACTCAAAATTCTATCTACTCTATCTCCTATTTGAGACAAAAGTCGTACAACTATATAGACTTTGATTATACACATTTGATATTTCGAGTTGAGTTTAACTCGCTTACATATTTCTCGAATTATGGGTTGGTACGCTTTCTCTTTAACCAAGTTTATCTTATATTCTTAACGAAAGTCAAAAGATGATCATGTGAAAATTGCCTTGTAATATTTTACATGATTTGTGTGAAACAATCATTTGATGTAGACTCGGAATGTTTCGTATTGATCATTCGATCACTTGAAAATTGCTTTGAAGCTAATAGTTTGTGTGAGAAAGATGTTGTCGTCTTCCGAGAATGCTTCAATGATTGAATTGAGAGTTTACAACAAATAACCATGATTGGATATAGCACAATATGCATACTTGTATATGTGTTATCCAAGTCCGGGAACCATAGTATCCATAGCCGTATGCGTACTGGTTGGTTATGAAAATCCGGGAACTTAGTATGCATACCAGTATGCGTACTGGTGTGAGTTTCAAGTTCCGAAAATTCAATTGAGTTTTGGAAGGTATGCGTACCCGTTCGCATAGTGGCGAACCCAAACTTGGTCCGGCCACTTAGGTATGCGTACCCATTTGCATACTTGAGTAGATTATGTTCTAAAATCGGTTTGTTCATGAACTAATACATTTATATAATAAGGAATGCAATCTTTTGAAAACTGTGGCTATAATGTTCATGAATTGATTCGAGTGAATAAAAATCGATTTTGCTTCAATTGTGTCTTGTATACTTCTATGAGAATATAAATAATTGAACAACTCTAGAACTAGTTTAATTTGAGTCATTTAAACTAGTTATGGTTAAGAGGAATATGGTTGATATGAAAGTGTTCATATGGCTAACTTTGGTTAACTATTGTTAAGCCAACAAGGTGTACACGTTTAGGTACAGTTACTCATATCTAAATGAAGTCACTTTTCATTTGTGTGTAACAAGCTAAGTTCGATCTAATGGTTGAAAGATATTAACTTGAGTCTAATCAGGTTTTCATCTAACGATGAATATTGAATGATTTGTTACCAAGGTAACATTGATTGCAAACCCTGATTTGGAGACTATATAAAGGATAACTTTAGCAACTGGGAAACCTAATCCCCACACCTCTTGTGTGATACTAGTTGTGACCAGACTCGATTCTCCTTTAACCTTAGGTTTTTCACTAAACCTTATAGGTTAACGACTTGGAGGCTTCATTGGGATTGTAAAGCCAGACCCAACTATTTTCTTTGTAGTTGCATGTTCTGATCTTGCTGTTTTCTATTGTATTGAGTATTATCTTCTCTAGGATTTGCTCAAGATTTATTCTCCGATAGGCAAGATAAAAAACAGTCACAAACATCTTCGTCACATCATTTTTGATTCCACAATATCTTGTTTCGCTACCATACGATTAAGATTATTGTAAGGTGATTGATATTTCTAGGCTACTCTTCGGGAATATAAGTATGGTATATCAATTGGTTCCTGTTCACCTTGATTTATCAAAAGACAGAACAAAAACTTCTAGGTATTTCTGTGGGAGACAGATTTATCTATTTAATAGACTTTTCTGTGTGAGACAGACTCGTTTATCAAGTCTTCGACTTTGGGTCGTAACAACTCTTAGTTTTGGGTGTGATCATCTAAGGGAATCAAGTGCGTAGAGTCCTGCTGGGATTCAGAGGTGTAAGAAACGCGACTGTACCTTGATCAGTGTGAGATTGGTTAAGGCTCAACTACATTCCAGTCCGAAGTTAACTTGTAGTAGGCTAGTTTCTGTAGCCGCTTAATACAGTGTGGTGTTCAAATTTGGACTAGGTCCCGGGTTTTTTTCTGCATTTGCGGTTTCCTCGTAAACAAAATTTCTAGTGTCTGTGTTATTTCTTTTATGCATTATATATTTTATATAATTGAAATATCACAAGTTGTGCGTAAGTTCAATCAATTGTGAATACGACCTTTGGGTTGTTGATTAAATTGATTGACACTTGGATATTGGTTTTTGATATCGTCCAAGTTATTTCTTATATTCAATCGGGCTCGCAAATTCCTATTTGCCTGATTGCAGATTGAATTTATAAATAGAGATATAACTCTTGGATATACTTTTCTTAAGATTGAGTCTGACTGTCTAGTTGATTCTCTTGAAAGTATATTGGAGTTAGTCTATACAGATTACTAAGCGAAATATTGGGTGTGGTTGTTAGACCCCCACTTTTTCACCAATTATTATTATGATGAACTCCATTAATATAAGTAACTAAATCTTATTATTGGTTATGGGATTGATTTCATCAAACATGCTATAATTTGATTCAATGAATTAGTTTTGTATCAATTTTATCGCTTATGATTCATTGTTTATATTATCATATGATTTAAATGCTATAATTTGATTCAATTCATTCGATTCATTGAATTAGTTTTGTCTCAATTTTATCGCTTATGATTTATTGTTTATATTATCACATGATTTGAATGCTAGTTTGGTTGAGTATGGAATCAATTGGATTTGTTTTCATGTCTATAGTTATATTAGGGTTTTCAATACGTAAAATGTAACAGACCGGAGATTTTTCTTCTAACGGGTTGAATTCCAATCCGTCCAGCAAGACCAATCCCCGTTCCGTTACTCGAAAGAGAAAGGAAAAATAAATAAAATAAAACATCTGTTTCAAAATTCACCTCCAACAAGCAGCTAACTTTCTGGGCCAAATAAAAGTTACTCCTCAAAAGTCAAAGTGATCATAAAGTATTGACATTAGTCTTGGCCAAAATGTGTACGTCAGGTTAATAAAATGCAAATTGATTAAAGAGAAAGGCTAATGCTACCCTGCAATGTCACGCATGCGGCTTTTATAAGCTAGCGAGTTCAGCTCCCTTAGATGATAATGCATAATGAGTTTAAACCGTTGATGATAAATGTATAGTTAGTCATAACATTCGTTTTAAAATAAGCCCTTTATTTTAATTTAATAAAACCAAAACATTCCCCAGGCATTTCAATATCTTACTACAAGCCCTTTTCCCCATAGAAATCAGATCTTTAGGGTTCAGAGAGAGAGAGAAAAATGTTGAAGCGTGAGAGAAGAGTGAGTTTGTCTGTTTTGCTTTGTTAGAATCTAAGGAAAAAAAATTCATTTGAAGTTTTGTGTTTGAAATTTGTAAGTGGAAATGAGAAAGAAGATGATGAAATTTTTGTTTCAGTTTCTATAGAGTTTTCTGTAAAGAAATTGTCCGGAAAATAGCTATTCAGAGAAGGTAAAATTTAAGGAGTGGGGATGAGTTAGAATTGTAAGGAAATTATTTTTTTGGAAATTTAAATTCTGGGCTTTGATTTCTTGGTTGGAAGATTCAAGATTGAGTGAAATTCAAGTGGAAATAAAAAAATTATGGTAAATTTGGGGGATCTATTTGGTGTAATTTTGTCAACAACTGAGAATATATATTGATTGTAAGAAGAAGAGATTGAGAATTGAATGACAAAAAATCATCATATTTATAATTATTTTCTCTTTTAATCAACATTTTTATACATTCTTCACATCTGATTGTAAGAATTTGTAATTGTTCATGTCAATAAGTTCTTGTTCATCGTTATCCTCTACTTCTTTTCATGTGTTGTTGCATATGCTCAAAATGAATCTAATCAAACACAATCCTAGAAAACTTTTGCCTAAAGATTAATTTTCAATTGACATGATGGTGGAGATTTATTCCAAAACAAAGAAGAGAAATTACTAACTGATTGCAATAGTGGTTCTAAACTTTTATTTTATTATTAGTGTTGTTGGTAAACAAACGAGTGACTGGATATTAGGGAAGATTCTATCCGTTATGCCTCAATATTTGACCGTTAGACTACTTTTTTGCCAACTTCAGATCATAAATTGATCGGAAGTTTTTTAGCATCTGGGTTTCAGTTTCTTTGTATTGGATTCTAGTTACATTTTGGATTCTCGTTACTGTGATTCTAGTTTCTCTTTTGATCCTCGTTTCGTGATTCTTGTTCGGTGTTTTTTATTTAGAGGTTCTGCTCCGGTGATTCATTTTATTCCGATCCTATTCGACCTTAGCTCCAATTTCGTCGTTTGATTTTCATACGTCTACCTTCTTTGTTGTCGTCTCTCTTCACTGTTTTTCTTTGTTTTCCCTGGGATTCTCAATCTTATCTTTCTTTCCTTTCATTTTTCTTATGGTGGATATTGAAGGCTACCTGTTTGTCAAATTGACGAAACTTTCAAAATCATTGTTGATGGCTAAAACTTTTAGAAATTGGTACTGCAAGGGTAAAAGAGACTCGCTTGCTGCTAAGGTCAGAATACGAGTAAGGATTTGTACAAGATATGATTGCAACAAATGGAGAAGTAAAAGAAAATGGAGACTGAGTGATGCTGTATTCTGGAAGGATATCTTAATCTCCATTATTAAAACCAAGTGCAACAACAATATCTATATTACTAGAGACAAATCTGGATAGCTAACAAAATGCAGGCCAACAATTATACAAAAGGTTAGGAGTTTGGGTCGGATGCAAGAAAATGAAGCAGCTGGAAACGACACAATCAATTATAATATAGGAGAACTAAAAATAAAGATAGATAAAGCTTGGTTGGTAAAAAAATTCTTCCCCTTCTTGTTTAATAGTTTTAGGAGGATAATAATCCTCATTCAAACTGCCAAGAGTCTAAAGCTAAGACTTTGGCGGACTAACCATTTTAACAATGGGAAGGTGTATCCTATATTGTCCTATTTGTGGGAATTTTTTAGAATCCTAAGCTGGAAGGGCCAAGGTCTGGGTCAGAAACATTCTAAAAACTACCTGAAAGACCTCTTTAATTGTGAAAACCCAAATATTTTATGTTTGATTGATATGCATAGAATACTTAGAAATGTGAATTCACAAATTTATTGGATTGTTCCTCCTAAAAGGATGGCCGGGGATATTTCCCTTTCTTGGAAACAAAATATAGATATTTTTATTGAAATGATTAATGTTTCTCATGCTAGACTTTTTGATGAATTCCAATTCCAATTGTCGCATACTCTCAATCATGATTTATACACTTTACTTTTAAAAAATGCTAATAATGATTCCAATTATACTAGGCTAGTCTGCTTTAAATTTCACATTTAAAATAATCATTACAGACACCATTCAGGAAATCTTAGAATCATTTCATGGAAGTGCCAAGGAATCAAAAATGACACTACTAGATCTTACCTGAACGACATTGTTAATTTACATGATCCTGATGTCTTATTCTTGTCCGAAACAAAAAATAAGGGTGATTATGTTGCTAATTGTACTTTGAGTTTGGGTTATAAATATTGGTTCATTGTAGACCCTAAAGGTCTTGTCGGGGGATTGGTTATTACTTGGAAACAAGGTAGTAAAATCAGAGTAGGATGCTCCTTTGGGAATTTGATAAATTTTCATATTACTAACCCTGTCAATTGTAAGGAAACTATCATTTCTTGTGTCTATGGTCCTTCTAACAGCCAGCAAAAAGAATTTCTTTGGAAATACTTAACGGGAACTACAAGTACCTTCAACAACAACTGGATGGTGATAGGGGACTTAAATCTCACCCTTCATCACTATGAAAAAAAAGGATTGGTCCTGTTTAATAAGGGAGAAGCTGACAATTAAAAGCCATGCTAGCAACTGCTGATTTGCAAGACCTGTGACATGTAGGCTACAACTTCACGTGGACCAACAAAAGAAAGATGGACACCTAACTGAAGCAAGGTTGGACAGAGGGCTGGAAAATTCATGGTGGTACAGAGAAAATCCTACAGCAACCATTACCTGCTTACTGGCAGTTGGATCGGATCATCTCCCAAGCATGCTCGATACCGAACTTCAGACCCAACCAGGACACAAACCTTTCAAAGTCTTGGGAATATGGCTACAAAATCCAGCTTGCAAGCAGTTAATACAAGATTCTTGGAATACACCAGTGCAGGGAAGCAAGGCTTTCATTCTTACCAAGAGACTAAAAATTACAAAACATGAAATAAGATTATGGAACAAATACTCTTTTGGGGAAATTAATCACAACATAATCAGAGCTAAACACCAGCTGGAAGAGATTATCAAGGATAATAATCTACCAAATAGGAGTGAAGTGAGAAGAAATAAAGAAGATGAACTGGCTTATTGGTATAGAACTAAAGAGAAATTCTGGAAAGATAAAAGTGGGGATAAATACATTATTCTAGGAGACAGAAACACGGGTTATTTTCACCAGAAAGCTGAAAAAAGGTATAGAATAAACAAAATTCAAACTCTCAAGGATAAAAATAGAGTATGGATTGAAGGAAAAGACAAGGTGGATGAGTTGGTTACCAATCATTTCAAGATTGTCGCAACTTTCTCCAAACCTTCAGTGGACAAGGAATATCTCAACAGGGTCAAGCAAATCATAGACGGTGAAGATAACTCCTTTTTAACCCGCCTGCCTACGCTTCAAGAGGTAAAATCTGTTATTTTCTCCATGGAACCTGACAAGTCCCCGGGGCCTGATAGATACACTCCCTACTTCTTCCAAACCAATTGGGAGATAGTGGGGGAGGATATTTTTAAAATGGTTTTAAGTTTTTTTCCAAACAGGCCACATTCTTAAAGATAACAATAATACTTTCATCTCCCTTATTCCTAAGATTGAATTTCCTCAGACGCCTGCTGACTATAGACCAATCAGTTTGTGCAATATAGTTTATAAGGTCATTTATAAAACTTTGGACAACAGACTCAAGAGTCTTCTTCCCAAAATCATTTCCCCTTACCAGTCTGCCTTCATACCTGGAAGGCAAATAAATGATAACATCATGATTGCTCATGAAATTATTCACACCATGAGAACTAGGAGAGGAAAAGATTTTTTTATGGGAATCAAAATAGATTTGTCTAAGGCCTTTGACAGGATTGAGTGGAGTTTTCTCCTCGCTGTCATGAAAAAACTAGGTTTCAGTGAGAAGTGGTGTGGGTTTGTTGAATAGTGAATTTCCACTGTCATTTCTTCGATTTTTATTAATGGAGTTCCCAGTGAATGATTCACACCTTCTAGAGGTGTTAGACAGGGTGACCTACTGTCACCCTATCTATTCATTATTTGTATGGAAGTGTTATCTAGGACACTTTCAAATGCTGAGACAAATGGTCTTATTCATGGCATTAAGGTAGGACCTAATGCCTCATCTATCTCTCATTTACTATTTGCTGATGCTCTGCTTGTTTTCACATCAGCATCTAGTGAGGAAGGTTCCAATATTTTTAAACTTTTCACTGAGTTTAGTAAAGAATCGGGTCAACTGATTAATTTCGAAAAATCTGGCATTTTCTTTAGCAAAAATACCCATCAGTCTGTCATTGACAGTGTCAATCAGTCTGTCATTGATAGTGTCACTAACATTCTAGGTGTTAAGGAAATATCTATCACTGACAAATACCTAGGATCCCCACTTTTCACGCATGTTTCTAAAACTCAGTCTTTCATTGGTCTTGCTGAGAGAGTCGAAAGAAAGCTCCAAAGTTACAATAGTACCTCTCTTTCTACTGCTGGTAAAGTGGTTTTGATTCAAGCATCTACTTCCAACGTTCCGATCTACCAAATGAATAGTTTTAAAATCCCATTATCCATCATTGACAAGATTAACAACCTCCAAAGAGATTTCTTTTGGGGAAAAGATAAAGAGGGAAGCAAAGGGGTTTATCTTAAAAGTTGGACTGATATGTGCATACCGAAGAGCTTAGGGGGGGTTAGGTTTTGTCAACCTAAATCTCTTTAATTCTGCAATGTTGGCTAAGGTAAGCTGGAGACTGTTGAATGAGCCAAAAGCGTTATGTTCTCAAGTGTTTACGCACAAGTACTTTATAGAAAATAATTTTCTCAACTAAAGTTACAAGTGCCCTGAATCTGCTTCATGGGTTTGGAAAAACATTTTCAAAGAGGCACACCTGGTAAGAGGTAACATAGTTTGGAAAATGGGAAATGGGAACAACATAAGAATTTGGGAGGATGCCTGGTGTCCTCAAGGAATTATTTTATCATTTAATTGGGAACAACAACTTCCAGTGGAGTGAAAGTAAGTTGCATCTATACTTTGAGGAACAAAGCATTTCAAATATCAAAGCTATAGAAATAAGGCCCGAAGAAGATGATCAGATAGTATGGAAGTTGGAACCCAAAGGAAAATTCACCGCCAAGTCTCTCTACAGTCAGCTGATAAGAAGGGATAACACGACCAATCATCAGACAAAGAAAATGTGGCTGAACATATGGAATATGAAAGTGGAACCAAGGATCAAAACTTTCATTTGGAAGTGCATGCAGTCTATTCTCCCTTTAAATGAGAGAATCGGACGGAAAATTCAAACAGTAAACAAAAATTTCCCCAACTGTGGGAAGCAGGAAGAAACTCTTACTCATCTTTTTATGCATTGTGAATTTGCTATCTTTGTTTATAATTGTCTTCATATCGATACTACTCTCATGCTTTCTGATAATTTAGATTTTCACATGTAGTTATCAACCTGGAATAGAAGCAACAACCGTGAATATGATAACTATGATGATTGGCCTGAGATTCTTGCTACTGTCTTATGGGGAATTTGGAAAGCCAGATGCGATTGGGTTTTTCAAAAGAAAAAGTTACATACAAGTAGAACTGTTGATTTGATTATAAACATGATTAACAACAATAGGAATGCTAAGTATAACTTAGACAATACTCATGACAGTCATTAGCTCCTCTAGGATCTCAAATAAGCCAAATATGTTCACCACAAGAATAAATATTGCTATGATAAACTCTAGAAACACCAATTATGTTGAAGTAGCTTTAATCAACTCTGATCATACATGGGATTTTCTTGGTGGAGGGACCTTCTCAGCAATAACAATATAGGGAGAAGTTATCGAGGAGCAGGCGGCTTATACTATTATCCAATGGATTCTTCAGCTGAATCATCCTAATGTGAAGATCGAAAGTGACAATGGGAAAGTTTTGAAAGTTATTTCGAGCCAAATATCTTGCTACAAAAGAGATAGAATTAAACTGCATGGAGGAAACTCGAAAAACTTCATTTTATGTATCAATAGTATTTGCACCATGAGTTTAATTCCGAGTCATGAAAACTCATTGGCTCGCATGCTTGCGGCAAAATGTCTTCACCTTTCTTGTTACTGTCTATGGGACTGTCAGGTCCTGAACTCCTTTTTGCCAACTTATGAAACAAGGGCGGGAGATAACATTTTGGTTCATGTAACTCAGGGATGATCCATGTTTCATCTATTAAAAAAAAAGATATCAGGGAAGATAAAAGAAGATTTGTTACAGGGACCTGCTATCCGAAATGAAATTAATCATTAAGAAGCCATTTACAATTCGATATTTACTTGAAATAGTCAACTGGATTTAAAACCGAATCTTGAGATGGAAAACTTAATCTAACGGTATAAAACTTGCTAGCTCGTAATGGATTTGTGCGCGACCGTGTGGGAGAGCACATCCCAGAGGGCAATAAAAAATTATGAGAGATAGTGTGTTTTGCATTGGAAAAAACAAATGTTCATGGGTTTTTTGAATTTTTCTTTATAAAAGTGCAAACTTTACCTTCTCCAATGCAAAATACAACATCTCTCATTATTTTTTATTATTTTTTATCATTTCCAATGCCAATGATTGGCTGTTATCTTGTGCATGGGTGCACAAGATAACAAAACCCTTATAAGAATACAGGTAGGAAAAATATGCACTTGTTTAAAAATCCAACAATGTTAATTTGAAAGTGAGCCAAATGTAGCTAAGAGTAATTTAGGCAGAGAATACAACAACTTAGTAAGGCATAAATACAGATCCATATGGATGGTAGCATATACAATAACAACAACAAAATAAACTAAATTGGACAGCAAAACTAGTTTTAAAATCATTCCATGTATGCCCGAAATTAGACCGTAGTGTGTATATATACAATACAGAACCTAAAAGGAAAATATGGTTGAACACCCACATAAAAATACCCCAAAATAGCCCATGATATATATATACAAGGAAAATAACATATACCGATATTGTGTCCATAGCTCCATGCCGTAAGCCTTTCTCAGCTTACTACATCGAGCTAGCTCCAAACTCTGTGAGAAAACCAAACAAAACGGGGTGATCCCATAGCCCAGTAGGAGGTATAATCGTAACCGAATGCGGGAGATATACATATAAAATGCCAATAGTTAAAAGAAGCAATAGAGCATCAAACTAGAATATGAAATTCAGCAAAATAAATGTAAAGATTTTGTTCATAAGCATTTGTAAGCTGCAAGTTGATTAAATTCAGATAAAATCACTCTAATATTTATATGCCCAGTGTCAACGTCAGGGTAGTCCGATACCAGCCACCGTTATCAAACAAACGGTCTTCCGGGTTTCCTTCCATAGATGGGGTGCCAATTAAGGCCCGAAGATATTATAGTAGAGTTCTATAGTTTCCAAATCCATTTGTCACAATGGAAACATCACAAACCAAGTTCCGAAGAACCTCGTAAATCAGAATTAAAAACTTACTGAAATACAAGCATTGGCAGCATTCTCAAACAAGTTCTTACCGAATCACTATGACTCAATACGAGAGCGAAGATCACTTATCGAGAAGTAGGATACCAAACAATATGCAAAGCAAGGGTAAGCTCAGTAAAGCATTCATTGCAAAATTCACAAATGAATGGAAAATTCTCATATTATCAAAGCGTAACAGAAACTAACCCATCCTTGACTGCCGAGAGGAATGAGAAGAGAAAACAATCCAAAATAAAGTATTAATACAACCCATTCTTTCTGATTGCCGAAAAATCATATGTGCGAGTAACGATGATATTTTTAAACATGATCAATGCAAACTGATAGAAGTCCAATTCAAACTGTGGTCGTGGGAATCATTTCAGTGAAAGGCTTGAAAATTGTGTTTATAGCTCAAACTAATAAAGAGTACAAATCCCATGAAATACTGAAACAGTGATTGAAACAACAAAAGTATCAAGGAATGCTAAAACATAGATCATGGTGTAGGTATTCATGAAAATTGCAGTTTTGCTAGTCTACAATAAAAAAATCTGCACAAGATTCATTAGGCGACGAAATTCAGCTAATTATGGATCGTTGAAAATCTAAGAAACTCCTCCATCATACAAAAATTATAAGAAAATACAAAAAGGTTCATAGATATGTCAGAAACACTCATCAAAACAGTACATGAGTCACGTTTTCAGAAAATTGTTGTTTAGTAGTTTACGATAAACAATTCGTCCAAAATTCATTATGCGATGGAATTCAGAAAGTTTGATCTCATTTGAAAGATAAGAAAACTATCTTTAACATAAAAATGATAACCAAAGGAAATATGGTATATAGATGAGTCGAAAAGTCTCAGATAAACGGGACAGGGAAAAACATTTCAGAATAATTCAGATTCGAGAGTCTCCAATCAAAAATCGATACAAAATTCGTTAGGTGATGGAATTCGACAAATTTGGCCTCATTTGAAAGATGGGAAGTTACCCTATCATATAAAAATTATAAGACAATATAGTAAGGTTCATAAATATGTCTAAAGTACTATCAAAACAAAACAGAAGTAATTTTTTTCAGAAAACTGCAGTTTCGGTAGTTGAATGATCAAAAATTCGTACAAAATTCATCAAATAATGGAATTCAGCAAATTCGGTCTCGTTGGAAATATGAGAGAACCATCTTTAACATAAAGATGGTAGGAAAAGAAGTAAAGTACGTGGCTTCTCCATGAAGGCACAATAAAATAGGGCAGGCACACTTTAAAATTTCAGTTTTGACTATGTGTGGAGTTAAATCAAAAATATAAAGTGAAAACTACAGACAAGCCCATTCTTCAAATTTTATCCACTGTAAAACCCATGTCCAGAAAAGTTCATGGGCGCACCCATTTTATCGTTAAAAATTCCTCCCAAACCCATAAATATTGAAATTTCCATTTATATGTGATTTTCTTCGTCTGAGTTTTCTTTTTATTTTTCTCTCTATCCCTCCCTGTATATCTTCTAATTTTCAGACAAGTTTATAGATTTGGATTACAATCATGACTTTGTTTGTTCACTAAAAATGGGTTGGAACTGGATTTTGTGACGATTGATGGAATTTCAGCTTGTTGGTTGTTAGATCGAAGACGGGTTTGATGTGAAGATGGGTTCGAATTGAATTTGAACAAGAAATTGAAAGCACTTATGATGTCCCCATTAACATATGGTATTGAAACAGGGAAATTAGGGTTTGATGAGGAGCAAATACTGAGTTGGTAATGGTTCTTGTGGATGTAAATGTGAGTCTGGGTTCGGGATTCAGAAAATGCTTCAGAAATATACCTCGTGAAATTTTTCCTCTAAACATCGATTTCAGAATCAATAATACTGATGAGGAGAGTGTCATCCGCATTGGATCTCTTCTCAGCTAGTGATAGGTGCCTAAAAACACCTCTCTAAGTATCGATTGGTTATGCTTTCTTGGCTAGTTTTCGTGTGAAATTGTATTATTATCTTTCTTTTTATATTTTATGGGAATTTTGGAGCTTATTCCCAAAAAGAACAAGAATCTTCCAATTTGCCAAAAGAGAGATGAAGTTATCATTGCATGGGAAACCACATCGTAGCTACACCCGAATTCAGGGATGTACAACCACAAGCTAGGTGGTTTTTGGAGCTTTACTGTATGGGATTTAGTTAGGGGCTTACTGATGGGCTTAATAAGTCACAGCAACAGAAGTGACTTATGGAATAGTGCAGACGGGTGGTTGTGGACATGACTGGCAGTTGATGGGTTTTGATGTAAGCTGTAAGTTAAAATGCTGGTTAAGCCGTGAGTATTGGGTAGGACTGCATGATGGATCATGATGGGCTTGGAAGAACATGGCAGTAGTTATGGAACTGGAAGGTAGATTATCAAGGGTTTCTATTGAATGCCGGGGGATGGCTGAGTTCAGAATGGTATGAATCTCGAGTGGTGTTTGGCTATAACTCGAGTAACAAGCTTATGAAAACTTGGGCTGAATTATTCAGTATTAGACGTGAGCCCATTTGGATGTTCATGTGATTTCTTTTCCATCCGAGCCTTGGACGTGTGTTGGATGGTTATTCAGACTTAGCCGTGAACGATATCTGATAAGTTTTGCCAGGATTTTGCACGGGGTGTTATTGAAGCTTGAGTTGAACAGATGGAGGTTGTGTAGTTTTTTCAAGTGAAGGTTACGGTTTGAATGCAAAGCAGTGATGTTTGAGACGATATGCTGCTACCATGAGAGAATAACGAGAAGAATGGGCTGCTGCCATTTTGATATTAATGCTGGTGATGCTCGGGGTTAATGGAGTAGTTTGAGTGTTTCGGTGCTAATGGGTTTGAGATTTAAGGTTCGAAATGGGTTGAGAAACTGGAAGATATAGACAGGGAAGAAGTTGGAAATTGGCAGTGAGTTGCCGTGACTGAAGATGCTAGGAAGTCGCGTGTTGCTGCAATGGTGTAGAGCTTGGCAGTTGACCGGAGTGATGGAGCTCGAGAACGTATTTTGGAAGAGAAACAAGGGTTGCTGCTGGTTGGTCATGGCTGAATAGTTGGTTATAGTTAGTGCCGGATATATATGGTGGTAGTTCGATAGATTCTGGATCAGTTGGAGTTGATCTCGTGAACTTTGGCCCGACGAGCAATGATGGGTCACTGCCGTTCGATATTGAGAGTAAGAGAAGCTGTTCTGGTGATTATGGAGAGAACATATGAAGATGGAACCTGAGTCGAGAATGGGGAGAAATGGGATTCTCTCATACGCAAGCCAGTAACGATACATGGGCTGGGCTTCTACATACGCAAGCAGCCTTAACTTCTGCTTGGATGTTCATGCGACATTTTTCCTGCCAAGCCTTGGCCGTGGGAATTACAAGAGTTTTGGCAACCTAATTCGACCGGGGTTTGATGCACGGGACACTCCTATTTTTTGCTAGATTTTCTAGTTTTGTTCAAGAGGAGGTGCACTTTACTATTTTTGCTAGGTTTTCTAGTTTTCTTCAGGAGGAGGTTACAAAACTCTATATATAGAGAACCCTAGGCAGAATTTTTTATATCATCGAATATCTTCTTCACACATATCTTCTTTTCACCGTTTTTATCCCCCTTAGGGGGAGAACTATCTCTTTTCTATTTTTATTGTAAGGATGAATTCAAAGTTCTAATGTGAAGCTCAATTATTTTGCAAGTTTGTTTCAAGTTTTAAATTGATTCATTGTGGATTGTTTTTACCATATCGAAGGTTTATGATTGGTTCTTAGATTGGATTGGGTGCGCAACCAGATTAGTTTATTAATCATTCTAATGCTAGTAGAGAGGTGAGTCGACCCGTAATTATCTCTTTATCTCCTACACAAGTAGAAATTGCAAGACCTTACGGAGGGATTCTATGGAGCAATTGCGAGTAAAGACAACACCAGTAAGTGGACCGAGCGTACCGAGTTTTATTGCTGGGATCAAACCTAAATTCACAAATATTAATGCGTTCTGGGAATTACATCTTGTAGTCGAGCGCTTCCGTGTCAAGGTGGTTCTTTTGAATAGAATCCGGTAGTCGAGCGCTTCCGTATCCGGTGATATATGAAGTTTTTGGGGATTGCTAAGCGTACCTGCTTTCCTACGGTTGGTGACAATTATTTCTAACAAGAGATAAACGGGTACAATGTTGAGTTAACGGTTAGTAACTGCGAAGGATTTCTTCAATATCTTTTTCTTTTTATCCTTCTTTATATTTTTGCCATATTAGATAACATAACTATTGCATTACTCTTCGTGGGAACGATCTCTTACTACCGCTATATTATATTTAATTAGTGGGAAATATATTTTTTATTTTGTTGAGTAAACGACGCTCACCAAAATTGGCGCCGTTGCCGGGGAGTAATTGCTAATTGTTTGTTATTCGTTTGGCGTAAAGGTTTTGTGGGTATATCTCTCGTAAGCCCTCACGAGACTATAACTCGTCCACTAGGGACACCTAGGGATTTAAAGGCCTGTTATTCATGCTAAGAGTAACCGTATCCTCACGACATGGAGTTGTATTATATTTTTGTTTCGTTTTGTTTGCTCGAGGACTAGCAAAGTTTGGGTGTGGGGGAATTTGATAGGTGCCTAAAAACACCTCTCTAAGTATCAATTGGTTATGCTTTCTTGGCTAGTTTTCGTGTGAAATTGTATTATTATCTTTCTTTTTATATTTTATGGGAATTTTGGAGCTTATTCCCGAAAAGAACAAGAATCGTCCAATTTTCCAAAAGAGAGACGGAGTTATCATTGCATGGGAAACCACATCGTATTTTGCACCCGAATTCAGGGATGTACAACCACAAGCTAGGTGGTTTTTGGAGCTTTACTGTATGGGATTTAGTTAGGGGCTTACTGATGGGCTTAATAAGTCACAGCAACAAAAGTGACTTATGGAATAGTGTAGACGGGTGGTTGTGGACATGACTGGCAGTTGATGGGTTTTGATGTAAGTTGTAAGTTAAAATGCTGGTTAAGCCGTGAGTGTTGGGTAGGACTGCATGATGGATCATGATGGGCTTGGAAGAACATGGCAGTAGTTATGGAACTGGAAGGTAGATTATCAAGGGTTTCTGTTGAATTCCGGGGGATGGCTGAGTTCAGAATGGTATGAATCTCGAGTGGTGTTTGGCTATAACTCGAGTAACAAGCTTATGAAGATTTGGGCTGAATTATTCAGTATTAGTCGTGAGCCCATTTGGATGTTCATGTGATTTCTTTTCCATCCGAGCCTTGGACGTGTGTTGCATGGTTATTCATACTTGGACGTGAACGATATCTGATGAGTTTTGCTAGGATTTTGCACGGGGTGTTATTGAAGCTCTAGTTGAACAGATGGAGTTTGTGTAGTTTTTTCCAGTGAAGGTTACAGTTTGAATGCATAGCAGTGATGGTTGAGACGATATGCTGCTACCATGAGGGAATAACGAGAAGAATGGGCTGCTGCCATTTTGATATTAATGCTGGTGATGCTCGGGGTTAATGGAGTAGTTTGAGTATTTCGGTGCTAATGGGTTTGAGAGTTAAGGTTCGAAATGGGTTGAGCAACTGGAATATATAGACAGGGAAGAAGTTGGAAATTGGCAGTGAGTTGCCGTGACTGAAGATGCTAGAAAGTCGCGTGTTGCTGCAATGGTGTAGAGCTTGGCAGTTGACCGGAGTGATGGAGCTCGAGAAGGAATTTTGGAAGAGAAACAAGGGTTGGTGCTGGTTGGTCATGGATGAATAGTTGGTTGTAGTTAGTGCCGGATATAGATGGTGGTAGTTCGATAGAGTCTGGATCAGTTGGAGCTGAGCTCGTGAACTTTGGCCCGACGAGCAATGATGGGTCACTGCCGTTCGATATTGAGAGTAAGAGAAGTTGTTCCGGTGATTGTGGAGAGAACATATGAAGATGGAACCTGAGTCGAGAATGGGGAGAAATGGGCTTCTCCCATACGTAAGCCAGTAACGATACATGGGCTGGGCTTCTACATATGCAAGCAGCCTTAACTTCTGCTTGGATGTTCATGCGACATTTTTCCTGCCAAGCCTTGTCCGTGGGAATTACAAGAGTTTTGGCAACCTAATTCGACCGGGGTTTGATGCACGGGACACTCCTATTTTTTGCTAGGTTTTCTAGTTTTGTTCAAGAGGAGGTGCACTTTCCTATTTTTGCTAGGTTTCCTAGTTTTCTTCAGGAGGAGGTTACAAAACTCTATATATAGAGAACCCTAGGCAGAATTTTATATATCATCGAATATCTTCTTCACACATATCTTCTTTTCACCGTTTTTCTCCCCCTTAGGGGGGAGAACTATCTCTTTTCTATTTTTATTGTAAGGATGAATTCAAAGTTCTAATGTGAAGCTCAATTATTTTGCAAGTTTGTTTCAAGTTTTAAATTGATTCATTGTGGATTGTTTTTACCATATCGAAGGTTTATGATTGGTTCTTAGATTGGTTTAGGTGCGCAACCAGATTAGTTTATTAATCATTCTAATGCTAGTAGAGAGGTGAGTCGACCCGTAATTGTCTCTTATCTCCTACACAAGTAGAAATCGCAAGACCTTACGGAGGGATTCTGTGGAGAAATTGTGAGTAAAGATAACACCAGTAAGTGGACCGAGCGTACCGAGTTTTACTGTTGGGATCAAACCTAAATTCACAAATATTAATACGTTCTGGGAATTACATCTTGTAGTCGAGCGCTTCCGTGTCAAGGTGGTTCTTTTGAATAGAATCTGGTAGTCGAGCGCTTCCATATCCGGTGATATATGGAGTTTTTGGGGATTGATAAGCGTACCTGCTTTCCTATGGTTGGTGACAATTGTTTCTAACAAGAGATAAATGGGTACAATGTTGAGTTAACGGTTAGTAACTGCGAAGGATTTCTTCAATATCTTTTTATTTTTATCCTTCTTTATATTTTCGCCATATTAGATAACATAACAATTGCATTACTTTTCGTGGGAACGATCTCTTACTACCGCTATATTATATTTAATTAGTGGGAAATATCTTTTTTATTTTGTTGAGTAAACGACGCTCACCAGCTAGAAAAGACAAGTGATGATGAGCTTGAATTGACGTTGTTCGAATTCGAATCACCTTTTCAAATAGATTAGTAGTACTGTTGCTATTACTGGTCTTTATTGGAGTAGTCAAAATGACAGAGGTGTAGTTTCCATGAGTAGTTCTGTTTGCTGGTGGAAGTACTGAAGATGCAGCTTTCTTCATCGTTCTACTCATAGTAAGTTGTAGTTATGTTTCATGTTTATCCAACTACTTGCCCGCGTCTCTGGTACGCATGCAGCAACGTAGCGTGCTATTGATCTCCATTTTCCTAATGTTTTGCATTTACCAATGTAATCTCTCTCAACATTGATTGAGGTATCCATGCCGAAGTGTGCACTGATGCGTAGCTTAGCTTACTAGGACTTCACAACATAACTAATAGCACATGACCGACCAAAAAAAAAAACTAATAGCATAGGTCTCTACTACGTACTTCATTTCAGCCTATATAAAGTATTTAGAGCCTCCCCACAACACACACTACAAGTTTCTCTCTCTCTTTCTCACTCTCACATAAGCCATGGCTAAGAAGCCAACAAAAAAAAAAGTTTGTCATTCAAACTTTTCTTAGTTGGGTGCATGCCACTGCACGTTACATGTTTGTATATGTAATGTGGTAACCATTTGGATATCCTAAATTTGGTGAACTCCTTTCTGAGTTTGACGGTCAGAAGGTCAACGACTTGCCATTTCGCTATGCGCAAGGTGTGCGTGTGATGTGCATTTAAAAGAAAATGGAAGTGTGAATAGTGATGCATAACAGGTTATGCATCTACAAAATTTGTTGCATAACTTATTATGCATTCTTGAAATTGGTTGTATAACACCTTCTGCAGCTTTTGGTTTTGCATAGCTTGTTATGCAGTCCAGAAAACGGTTGCATAACACGTTATGCAGCTACTTTTTTTTAGTATTGAAACCAACAAAAAATAAGGCTGCATAATTTGTCATGCACCTACACTAATATCTACATAACATGTTATGCAGTCATGAAAATGGATGCATAACCTGTTATGCATCCAAAAATATGACTGCATAATGCATTTGCATCGAGAAAATAGATGAATAACCTGATATGCATCAGTAAATATGGATGCATACTACATTATGCATCAATTTTTTTATATACGCACTAAAAAAACCCACAACAATGGTTACATAACTTGTTATAGATGCATAACCTTTTCATCCAAATGCATAGTTTGTTATGCAGTGGAGAAAATGGTTGCATAATTCGTTATGCGTCTGCAGAATGTGTTATGCATCTTTTTTGGTGGCTACATAATGGTTATTTATCAAGTTTTCGAAAAAATTTCCTAAAATGATGATTACCTCCGATTTTTTCGTGAAAAACAAAAATTTGATATTCTTGTTTATACTCGTTGCGTAGCTCTCTTAAAAAGATTTCCAACGATATAAAATTTGTAAAATTCCAAGGCGCGGATTTTTAGATATGTTATATCGAAGTTGTGTTGCCAATTATACCCCTAAAAAATTAGGATGCATAACAAGTTATCCCTGAAAAAATAGTATGCATAACATGTAATGCAGATGCATAAATCGTCATGCAGACAGGTTTTAATAAATTTGGATAATTATGGGTGTCACAGAAATATTTATGGGTGTCACGGTATCCAAAATTAAATGTGGGCCTGAGAATGAGAATAATTATTTTTTTTGGGTCTCCCCCTAATTTTCCCAAATATAAAAGACTAGTTTATATTTTAACTACCCATTTAATGAAAACACAAGGATTAGGATTAAATAAGAAGAACATGGTCAAATTTCAGGTTGCATTGGATGCCTCAAAAACGTAGCTCACTTAGACATTTTTACAAACATGTAATATGCTACTTTGGAAACTAAACTATAACACTTGATATAAGATAAAAATAAGAATTTGGATATTTTCAGACCCTGCTCAATCTTTAGGATAATAAAAATATAGATATTTGAGAGCAATCACACTTCCAAAGTTCACAAACAAGATAGCATAATAAAACCCACTTAACAATAGCAAGCATTATCTGACAAAAATCACCCTATCGGCAGATTCAAGTAAGGTTACTAAGAATATTGAAATTACCATATTGCAAAACGATAAATCTCGAGACCAAGATGATTAATAAATACCCATTTAGTGAATTTCAAAGATCATGCAAACAAGGAAGAATTCACCAAATCAGTTTGTTTAATACACAAGAAATTCAAGGGAATAAAAACCCCCTACCTTAACCATGAATTCCACATAAAGACCACCCATTTGCAACCTTGCTGAAATGCCAAAATATTTAACAAACAGATCAAAACATTTTACAAATAGTTTGGTCAAGCAAATATAGTATCAAAATTGAGGGTAAAGATATCTTACCTCCATTCCGATCCGTTTATAAATTATCAAACGTTTAATAATCGGCGGGATTTTTGTGATCAGGGAGAGAGAGAGATTGAGAGAAGGGAGGAGAACAAAAGAACCAAAAGAAAGTCAGAGTTTTCCTCTTTAAAACGCATTCCATTAGTTTATATAATCTGATAAAATATGTGGCTAGGTACATGAAGAATTACCAAGGTATATTAACACGTGTCTCATTGCTTAGAGAGTTATAAAGGCACCTGGAGCTAACAACTGAATCAAGGACACCCAAACTTAGATTAGGATTGGGATTAAAGCACGAGGAAACTCTTGAAGTGTTACGTAAAAGTTATCAATTTCTGATTTCTAGTAACATCTTGTGGTTATTTATTGTAGTGATACATCTTATTAATCGCATATGAATCATAACCTTGGTTAAATTGGACTAGTGCTTTTACACGTTCAATTGCTTTGACTTATCTTATTTCATAAAACTTAATGCTCTTGGGAAGTTAAACTTAATTGTGCTTTTACACTTTAGGTTGCTTTCTAGGTAGATTTCACAATAACATCTTTTAATGTTTGTTTGTAATAAAAACGAGAAATAAACGGGATACTCTTGCGATCAAGATATCCTATGACTTTTGATAATTGCGAGATTAAATTACCAATTATAGTCATTGATTAAAATACATGTTTGTGAATGATATTATCCTATGACCAATATCTTCTCCTTATTGATTATTCTAATTATTTTATTTTCTCTGTTTTTTTTTATTGCTTTGATATAAACAAAATCCCCCCTTGGTTACTAGAAACTATAATTCTTTGACAACAATCGCCTCCCATGGAACGAGCTCCTTCTTATCATATACTTAGGAAATAGAAATTATTTTTGACGCATACGACAGCGATCAAGAGGATCAGCTATTTCTTGTTGGGCCGATCGAGCGAAGCGAGGGAGGACCTTATATGGCCACTTTTTTTGTAAAATCAAAGTGATCAATTGACACAAAAGATTGGAAATGGTTGGGGCCGAAAAACCAAAAAGGACCCTCTAAATCATATTTTTTCCTTTAAACATTTTCATAAATAAACCGAAGAGGAAGGGCAATATGTATTAGACATTTTCGTAAATAAACCAAAAAGGAAGGGCAATAGGTATTAGACATTTTTGTAAATAAACTAAAGAGGACGGGCAAATAGATATAAGTGTCAAATTGTATTAGATATAATTTCTTATGTATCCTATTTTTTAGGGGTATAATTGGCAACCAAACTTTAATATAACACATCTAAAAATCCGTGCCTTGGAATTTTAATTTTTTTATCTTGTTGGAAAGGTTATAAAATAATCTACGCAATGAGTACCAACAACAATTTCAAATTTAGAGTTTTTACAAAAATTCGGAGGTATATATAATTTTAGGTACAATTTTAGAAAATTATATGTATATCAATTATGCAAAGCACCACAAAGCATACATAATACTTTATATAGTCATATTTTGGTTTAAGCATCAACTAATTTTCCTTTACAACTAATAAAACGATGTACTCCCTCCGTTTCAAGAAAAGTGATACTTTCACTTTAGGCATAATTCTCGAAAATTGAATGCATAGCTATTATGAAAACCACCAAAAATGATGCATAACACATCATGTAACCATATTTTGGTTTATGGATCCACTAATTTTTCGTTTATGGAAAAGTGATACTTTCACATTCTGTTTCAAGAAAAGTGATAATTTCTCTCCGTTTTTGAAACGGGGAGAAAGTATCACTTTTTCTGAAACGGGGCGAAAGTATCACTTTTTCGGAAACGCAACGAAAGTATCAATTTTTTTTTTGAAACAAGGTGAAAGTATCACTATTTGTGAAACGGGGCGAAAGTAGTTTACAAGTAGATAGATCACAAGTCTCTTTTAAGATACGAATTTAGCAAGAACAAGTCTCGTTATTGATCACAATTAATAAGATTTAAACTATCTAGATTGAATATGCACTACTTGTGATATTCTTATTATAAATATAAAACAATATTATGCGGAAAAGAAAAAACCCAAGACACCAGAAATTTTGTTAACGAGGAAAACTGCACTCGCAGAAGAACCCCGAGACCTCGTCCAACTTTGAACGCTAGACTGTATTAAGCCGCTACAAACTCTTGCCTATTATCAGACTTCGAACTGGAATATAGTTAAAACCGAATTAACCCCCAAGCAATTCAGTTGCAGTCGTGCTCCTTACGTCTCTTGAACCTCTGAAGTCATTTACAACCTAAGTGAAGACTTTTGATAGCAATATTGTTAGAGAATTTCTCGGTCGAACTCACAAGTGTTTCTATCTCAAGATTATTGTTAAATTTAGTTGCCAAAATACATCTTGATTTCTAGTCTACAATTAGTCAAGTCTCGGATTAGGATAGAAGTGTAGTTGAGAAACATACATCACGACAATCATCATTGCGTTATACCGTCTGAAGGCGGAGATCAACCGAAGCTTTTGGAGAACTTCTTCAATAAAAGGTAAGTGAAGACTGAGTCACCTATTTCTCAAGTTATATTCATCTTTCTATCTATGAGACGTTGTCGCATGACTAATTATAAAGAATTTCGAGTCAAGTTTATCTTGGTAATTAGTTCTCGAAATATGACTAAGCTTAATGAACATTTGTTCATACGTGATGAATTTTGGTTAAGAACAATTTATTGTTCATAGTCTAAATCGTGATTCAAGATTATCATTTGAAAATTACTTTGAATATTGATATGTGTCATTGATGTTATTTGAGAATGTTTCGAATTGATTTAGAGAGAAATATATAACTACTAAAAATCCGGATACAAGACAGTATACATACCAGTTTCACAAACTAGAAAAACTGTTATAGGTCCGGAGCCATAGTACATGTACCTAGTACACGTACCGGCGTAGCTATATGTCGACAAAGTCTTAGTGGTAAGCATACCCGGTATCCATACCACAAAGAGTTTGTGAACTCGTGAACCTGGAATGGTTCGCATACCTAGTCTGTATACCGGAAAAGAACCGTGGTTTTGAAAAAAGTGTGGTATCCATACCCGGTATGCTAACCGAAAAAGTTCTATATGTTCCGAAACTTATATTTCTCTTAAAGGTACACATACCCGGTACATGTACCATGACAAATATAGTCATGAACAAGGAAGAGTACAGGTACCTGGTACACATACTGCCTTGTCGACTATTTTCAGATGCACATAAAATTATTTCTGTGAGATAATTATCATTTGAATCAATCTCTAAAAACACTATAGACATATTTAATTTGTTTCAAAGATTCATATAACAGTGGATAATGTTTGCCCGGTTCCAAATCTATCTTAGCTTAAACCTAGAGCAACCTATACTTTGAAAGTTTATAAAAAGGGAACCTCAAGCAACTTGGATCTTTGAATCCCGATATTATTCTTATGTGTTCAGAAGGCATTTTTTCCAAGAGTGTATATTCTTTTATGTAATTTCAAGACAAGTTTCTCACATGCTTACTCGAAACCCTAACTAGAGTTTCATCTAAACAGATAAAGTGTTTGCTTGATTCTCAAGTTACCTTAGCTTGAATTCTAAGCAACCATCGGTCTTGAAAATATATCGATAGAGAGACTTATTCAACACAGAAAATAAATCCCCAACACTTTTGTGTCCTAGTTGGTTTCTAGAGTCATCCTCTATTGACATGGGTTTGCTCTGAGAAACATAAATAGGTATACGACTGAAAGACTTCACTTAAGGATTCATGAAGCCAGGTCTGACTATCTTTACCTTGATAATTCGTGTATCCTGATTTTGTTTTCTGTAACTGAGATTTTAGTAATCTCTTTCAGGAAAGAGATAGATAAAAATCTCAAAGTTATCTTCATCTCAGACTATGTAATTCCTCAAAATAGATATCATGATTGTTTTTGAGAGGTGGTTAAGAATCCAGGCTTCTCAGCTAACTGAGTGTGAGTGTTTCGGATTTGTGAGGTTTGCTAGCTTTGTCTATTGCAAACAAATTTTACAAGTCTTGATCTATTTCATCTAAAGGGAAATCGACTAGGCATGGTTGTTAGAGTCAGATTGGTATCAAAATTATTCACTTAGTCTGAAGCAACTCTTAGGATGTAAAGGACGTCATCTAAGGGAATAAATTGCGTAGATCCTTGCGAGGTTCAAGAGACGTAACGAGCATGACTACAGCTGAATTGCTTGGAGGATGAATTCGGTCTCAATTACATTCCAGTCCTAAGCCTAATATCATTATGGTGTCTGTAGTTGCTTAATATAGTTTGGTGTTCAAATTTGGACGACGTTTCGGTATTTTTCTGCAGTTGCGGTTTCCTCGTTAACAAAACTTCTGTGAAGCCAGGCGACAATCCACGATTGCCCTTCAAATCCAGGAGAAAATCCTGGCCGTCTAAAGTCCCCTCACGACTTTAGGCCCAAAACCCTAGCTTGGTCACGCACCTAGCCAAGATAGCCGCGCCGCCATGCTGGCCTTCCTCATGCGGCTACCAAAGTGAATCCAGGCGACAATCCACGGTTGCCCATCAATCCCAGGAGCAAATCCTGGCCGTCTAAAGTCCCCTCACGACTTTAGGCCCAAAACCCTAACTTGGTCACGCGACTAGTCCTAGATAGTCACGCCATGCGCCCATGGCTACCCCTTGGCCCCACATGCCAAGAAAAACCAAACCTAGCCAAGCTAGTTGCGCCATGCCCTGGCCCTAGCCGTGCTAGTCATACCACGGTTAGCCAAGCGCCCTTGCCTTTGCCCTAACCATGAAATACGACCATGGCAAACCCTTGGCTCCACGTGCCAAGCCAAAACTAACTTATCCAATCTAGCCGCGCCATGCCAAACGCACTTTTCCTTGGCCCTAGCCACGACGTGCCAAGCCAAGCGCCTTCGCCTTGGCCCTACCTATGCCATACGCCCATGGCGAACCCTTGGCTCCTCATGCCAAGTTCAAACATACCCTAGCCGTGCCACCCTGTTGGACGTCACTACGCAGCTACCAAAACGAAGGCGTGTAACGATCAACAGTTGCCCCACCTCTCAAGATGCAACATCTCGACTGTCTAAGGTCACCTGGCTAGCAAGTTCCCCAAGCTCGAATTGCCAATCCACAACAATGTTTTACATGTTTTCCAAAACATTCGAGACATCAACACAAACAGGGCGATTCTCTTTGGGTATTGGTTTGGTGGTCTACAACGTGCGGCGTACACTAAGACCCTCATAAGGATTAGGCGCCTTGTAAATACAGGAGTTATGTGGGAAAACGTTCATGGGACATAAAGGTATGAGTTAACAAACTTTATGTAACATCAATTCCATAACGTTAACAGTTTCATGAAAACCAATTTCATGCGTTAACCACTTTATGGGACATCAAGTCCATGCATACGGTTACCACCTCCTCACATTTACTTCCCCACTCCTTAAAGGGACCAGGGTATGTTTCTACCTTGACTTGTATAAATAGGTCTTACCTATTTCCATTTGAAGAACGAGTTCATTCGGACCACACAACACTCAGAGGTACTTACCTGTTAGCTTTCCTCGTGAGCTCTCATACTTCTCTAACAACAAGTCATAAAAACCCAATTGCTCTCCCATAATTAACTATTATGGTCTCACCACTCTCCTTGCTTCCCTCCCCAAAACCAACCCTTTCTCCTCCTCTTTGTGACCGAAGCAAGTCTGGAACGACCATTTCTTGGTTTAGGGCAGACTTGTACAGATTGATCTCTCGAACCTAAAAGTACTCCCTGCAGTACATTGTTTAGGGGTTAAACAGTTTCTCACCTTCACACCTGCAATTACCAAAATCAGCAGAAGCTATTTTCACCTATAAATAATTGGCGACCACAGCGGGAGGATTGATCTAGCGGTTACAATGTCAAAATTTCGACTTTCTATCTTGTTCTTCGACCCAGGCGTCAAGATGGTAGGGGAAGGCGACTCACTCTGACTTAGTTACCCGTCGGCTTAATTATCAGTCATGACACGACAAGGGATGACTGGGGACTTCCCAAAGGATAGAAGCAGACGATCCGACCAAGGATCAACGGCTCGGTTATCAGACGGCTCAGTAACGACTGGGGACTTCCCATGGTGGTGTTTCCCATAAACTCAGTCTTACACCTGGAAGGTTCACTTTTCATCAAGAGACCTAAAAACTAAGTAAGTCTTACCTAGACAAGATACGTGGTTTTCTATTTCAAGTTTCAAGACAAGATACATAGTTTACCCCATGTCACCTACAAACACACGGTTCCATTGTTTTTCTGGGACGTCTGTGTCACTTTCAATCACAATCAAAAATAATACTAAATAATTCAATTTTAAACATCTCATTCAAAAAAAAAAAAAAAATCCAAAACCGTCAAGGTAGCATTTATCTATTAACCCAAGAAAACCAGAAAATCAAAACCAAAAACCAGGTGTCTTATTTGCCTTTCAAAAAAAAAAACCTAAAGGCAAGAGGTCCAAAAGATAGATATATATTCAAGGAAAGTTTTCCAACAACGACTTGATCCTCTTGGCGAAAGCCTCCTTTGTGCTCTGGAGGGCCGCCCTTTTCAATTTAAGTTGCCGACACAACTTTCTGAATTCCGGTTCCTGCTTCTTCACCGTGGCTGCGAAAGGACCTTCAACTGCTCCGGCCAATGACCTTTCAACATCAGAGAGACCTTCAATGAACCAAGGAACGTTGAATTCGAAGCCCATGCACATGTCACGATGGAACTTCCAGCTCGAGATTACATCCTCGGAAATTTTATAACCAGTCACGTTGCACATCTCATCAACCGAAGACAAGGCTTCCTCCACGCACTTGACCAACGCATGTCGACTAGTGATCTTCTTAGTCGTGTAAATATGACCATAGCTTTCCCAAATCTTGGTGTACAATGTCACATGTTTAGATGGCAGGCTAAATCCACCAATCAGCACATGACCTGGAAAAGGAGCCAAATACGGAGGATCGAAGGTGGCACCTGCAACTGAATCAGCAACTGGCAGGGGAACCCTATCCACAATTTCACCCCTCGAAGTGCCCTCCTCCACTTGAGTCACGACGACGCCCTCAGGACGATGAATCTCCATGTCCAAATCGTTAGATGGTGTAGTTTCCACAGTAGGAAGTACGGTTGTGTCTTTACTCTGGTGGTTTTCCACTTCAAGATCATCCCCAGCAGCGGTTTCCTCCTAAAAAAAATAATCAACATTTGATTCTACTAAAAAAAAAAACGTGGAGGGGACTCACCGATTCGGTTTCAGACTGACTAGAAGAAGATTCATCACTGCCCGGATTCTTCATCACTATGGGTAGGCTCAGCATCGCTTCCTTCCGTCTCAAGAGGTGCTATTTTCTGACTCCATGCAAGTTTAGCAAAGGCGTTCATGCTACCGAGAACCTGGACGGAATACAAGAGCGTATTCTCAGAAAAAGAACAAAAATATAGACGTTCCAACCTCAAATCAAGAAGAGGGCCGTACATACCCGCATGTTAGACGAACTAAAAGTCGGTAGAACCGTGGAATCCCACTGAAGACCACCAGCACGATTCTTAGACCTCTGCTCCATCACTTGGGGACTATCCACGACTAGGCCAATGAGTCTCCTTTTGGTTAAAGGAGTATTCCTCAACAACGGATGTTTTGCTAAAATCTCGGCGGAAGGCCTACCACAAATGTTCTTCACTATGGCTTTCACAAATCCCTCGATGATGAGGAATTCACTCTGCCAGAATGCGTTATACTTGGAGATTGTTGATGGATTCCGCTCCGCGATCAGGAAATGGAAATTTTTACCCGACGCAAGAGCACCGACATCAAGAACAGTCGACAACGGGACTTCCATAACGACCGTATGACGAACAAGTGGGACCCCCTGATTGAAACCCATGTGCCGAGCCGCTTTATCGATATTGTAAGAGGTTGCTTTAAAAGATCCTTGGAAGAAAGACGGCACATGACCAGGCGTGCAGCTCCGCATGAACACCATCTCTCCGACACTCAGGTCATCTTTATCAGAAGTCAAAGACATGTTTGGAACAATAGTGAAGGTAGCAACCTGGGTCATAGACCCATGCGCTGGAGACCACAGAAGGAAATTAACTGCGTGCGAGCTGTCGAGAGGTCCAACCAGGTTCAAACCAGTCTTGGGGTGCCTGTTCTGCCAGCACAGTATCCTCGAGCCACCCCAAGACTCAGGGACTACATCCAATGGTTTCGGGGCATACTTATCGAAGTGCTCCCATAGCCATGCTTGGAGAAAGGCGGCATGAACATATGAATAAACTTTCATATAGACGTTTGAGGCACACATGTCCGAAAATAGTTGATCCAAGTGTGTATACAGGGAACCAAGAACGCCAATAGGGAGAACGACACCCTTTTCCAATTTTATGGCAAACTTAATAAGACCGTGTATTATCTCTTTCTTGCCCGAGCCATCATCAAAAATATCTCTGGATAGCCAAAGAGCCAAGAACGCCACAACGTGAAGTGTACAGTTCTTCTGGTTCGAATTTAATGCGTCAGGAAACCACTGAGACACCCACAAGTCATAGAAGCACTTCGTCTCATTTTCTTTCCAAACAAATCCTTTTGATTTCGCAACCAGGGCATCATGCATCTCTTCTTCATATGCGGACAACTTAACGTCAAGGTTTCCAACTATGGGAAGATTCAGCAGTACATCCATGCTTTCCAAGGAAATAGTCATTTCACCCCCGTATGGGTATCCGGACACCATATGGAAACAAAAGTGACCAAACCTGGAATATCTCTCCTAATCTGAAGCACCGCGAAAGCCGAAACAACATCAATGATCTGTGCCTTGGCCAAATTAGTTCTTACATGCTCTTGGCTCGTCATGAACCGCATCCATTTCTCGAAGGAACGTAATGGACTCACTGCGGCCCTTAAATCGATAAAAGAAGCAGAATACTCTCCCCTATGAAGACAAAACCGTATCACATTTTCGGGAGAAACCGAACGATCCCCTCCCTCACTCTCCAGGCCGATCAGAAGTAGTGGCACATGCTTAAGGGGACTCATCCTAGCAGAGATTATCGTGAAAAATTCATCAACCACGTTCGGCTTGGAGTTACCAACATCTTTCATGGAACTCTCCTCAAGTGACATCATAACGAAGATTTTTCTCAGACAACTACAATGGAGCAATGCAAAGGGACGTTATTACAGAAGGTGCACAAAATTTATTTTCACCCAAGACGCAAGACGATTTGTTTCAAGACCGTACCCTATGACATAGAACTCTTATCCAACCGAGGAGGAATAACTCACTAGGGAAACCGTACACACGACCACGCTAAAACAAGGAGAAAACACTAAAAAGCTAGGGTTTCATGAGAAGATAGGGCCATTGATATTACGTACCTACCTTGCAATGACAGTCAACATTACTATGGTACTCGTGCCTAGGTGCCAAGACAATCCAGGGCAAAAAATACCTATGATTCACGCCAATATTTCTACAAGGTCATGAAAAGGTACGCCTGCAACTAGGGTTTTCACCAACACACAAAAAAAAATGAAAGAAAAGAAAGTCAAAGGGAAGTACTGGGAGGCATACCTAGTCCGCTCGTTCTCTTCACCGCTACCAAGCAACAAAAGAATAAATAATGAAGGCGTGAATCAAAGGGAGAGGCCGGCCCTCCTTTTATACATGGTACGTGGGAGTTTGAACAAAGAAAGGATTTCTTATTTCGAGCCAAGAAGGGAAAAGAGGAAAATGGCCCCACAAAGATCAATCCCCATGCCCAGGACCACCCACACCATTTCCGTGGCCCCCTGCTAAAGCCGCACCGTGCCAGACCGCGCCTCGCCTTGCCATGGTCCAAACCGCGCCTCACCTTGCCACGACCCTGGCCCTCGCTCCATCACCACATCCCCACCGTGCCTAGCTTCCCCTGACGTGTTCCACCAAGCCATTTCCGCATCCAAGACCACGCCACCTCTTGGCCCTCCCAGATCCAAGCCATCTCTCCATTGCCGCGGTCCCCACCACGCCTAGTCGCCCATGCAAGATCCACCATGCCATTGCCGTGGTCAAAGCCATGCCACCTCTCGGCCCTTTCGGTCCAAGCCATCCACCTGCTCCACCCTCCAAGACAATGCCCCCTTTCCGTGACTACCAACATGGAAAGACAAAACTCTCTCTACCACTTAAAAGGTTAGTCGGACTCTCCTGACCATCTTTGCAATGATTTAAGTTGTCTGTCACCATCATATGCTTACCCCTTAACAAGGCACCTGTTCCGAGCTAAGAAGAGGACTTAATGTTGATGGTATTTTTTAGTTTAGGGTTAAAATCGTAAAAGGCTAAACCCTAGCAGACATTTAAAACAAACATTTACTAGGCACATTTAATAAAAAGCTTTTAATATGTCTCTAATAAATTACCGGGGTATATTTTTCAAATTAGGTTTACGACAAACCAAACCCTAATTCCCCCGTGCGCCAATGACAAATCATGACAGCCACACCTAGCCCAAGCTAGCCGCGCCATGCCAATCACACCATGCCATGGCCCTAGCTATGCTAGCCAGATCTCGTGTGCCAATGACAAATCATGCCAGCCACACCCAACCGCGCCAAAGCATGCCAACCATGCTAGCCGCACCCTTGTGCCAATGGAAAATCATGCCAGCCACACCTAGCCCAAGCTAGCCGCGCCGTGCCAATCGCACCATCCCATGGCCCTAGCTATGCTAGCCACGTCTCGTGTGCCAATGGAAAATCATGCCAGCCACACCCAACCGCGCCAAAGCATGCCAACCATGCTAGCCGCACCCTTATTTGAAGACGAATAAGAGTTTCTTTTTAGTTTTCGTATTTTGTGAATATAGTGCACAAATCTTGATCGTCTGGGATCCAACTAGAATCATTTTTATCTTTGGTAGATTTGATTAACTATTTTGTAAGATCGACATCACTTTATAGTTTCTCTTTGAGTTCTATATTGATTGATTACAAATCTAGTAATTGATTATATCGGTAATCAAAGTTTAGAATGATCTAACCAGACAAAGGAGTTTATTAGTTTAAACGGAAGAGCCTTTGTCAACAACTCAAACAATATCTTTTAGCAAAGATTGATTAGAGTGGTTACCAAACATATTCTTCCTTTGTTGTTTGGAATACGATCCAAAGGATTTGATATTCACGTGCGTGACTCTAGAAGGCGAAGGCGAAGGCGAAGGGATACTGAGGAAACTAAGTATCTAGGGTAGTCTACTTGGTCTCATCTATACTAGGTTGGTATTAGATTTTGTGTAGAAGCTCAACCAAAAAAGAAGGTGCCCCGGAGAAAAAAACTTAAAAATTTCAACTCAACCAAAAAAGAAGAAGTTGGAGAAAAACAGAGATCAGGAAGAAAAGAGTGAATGTAATGGGTGGTAACCGTAACCACTAAACAGAAGAAAAAAAATGGACTTGAAATCAAAATCAACTAAGGTACAACTACAAAAACAGAAATGATAACCCATTAGTTAGCGTATATAGACATACAAAATTAACAGGACTAAATCAATTAAATCTTAGAAGAAAAAAAAAACCTAATTATCAACTGCGCAAATGTTTGATTTGAATGATATTCCAGTCAATGAGCAAGTTAGCCAGTATGATAATCATACAGTGGAGAATACTTTTGAGCCATTTATTGGTCAAAATTTTTTTAAGTAAAGAAGAAGCCCGCGTGTTTTACCATAGATATGCAACTCTAAACAGTTTCTCTGTTCGAACAGGTACTAGCATACCTGCAAATAATAATTTTCCATTTAACCTTAATGTAGGTACAGTCAACGAACTACATTTATGACTTAACGGAGAGTGATACAGTTGTGAATAGAATAATGATTAAATTTAATTGAGTTAAAAAACTGATTAAGTATTGAGGGGTAGAAGTGTAAGTCACTATCCTAGATAAACTAAAATATGATTCCCAAGAATATTTAGTTATCCAACAATAATTATACTAACCAATACAAGAAAATATTATTTTATTCTACCTTAAAATATGCCCTTGTATACAAGTTAAAAGAACCCTATCTCATTACAAACTGTTTGATTTTAATGCATTGATGAAGGTTGAAACCTCCAAAAACATAAGTGATCTCGCCTCGGTCAACTAATAACTGTTTACTCTGAAAATGGTGATTTCCTTATAAACGATCTCGCCTCCCGAAAGGCCGAAACCAACATTTTATTGCAGATAAAGATTTTTTTTTATTAATCAGATCAGATAAAGTATATGATATTACGATCATGACTTATGACCTTGCAATGAGATCACTGTACGCAGTAATACAGTCAAACCTCGATAAATAAATGCTATCAGGATCAAGATAAAATATTCGTTTAGCGAGGTTATTTATTTATCGATAAATGAATATTTATTTATTTAAACGGTATTTTTTTAATTAAGAAATTAAAATGTATAAGAGAAGATGTACAAATTCACATAGAGGGTATTAGTCAAAATTCTTATTAATAATTCAATGGTCATAGAAGAAAGATAACCAAGGATTAACTGGAGTCATTTTTAATTTACGTTATAGAAGTGTGATGGACGTCGAACATCTTTTAAACTATCCTAACGAAAATGATTGAGTTAGTAATATATGATAAGAATGATCCTGAACCAGATGATAGTAGCATCGTATCAAATATGTTATTCAAAGATGCCTTTCAAGCGATGATCATCATAAAAAATTACTTGCTACAGCATGAGCAAAATATTTCAGAAATTATGCAAGCATTACATAAAATTAAGGATGCGGTGCATTTTGGTTTGGGTGGAAGAAAAAAACAATCAACCATAGATGAAGAATTAACTTCACATTTTAGTTTATTTCTACATATATTTTTATGTAAAATTTACTAATTATGCATATTTGTTTATTCTTATATATATATATATTTTTTTTATATGAACTTTAGTGATTATTCGTTTATATTTTTATAGGGCCTTTAAGAATTCATTTTTTTATTCATTAATGCATTAAGCGGGGTTATTTATTTATCCCCTTGGTCCAAGTCGGGACCGGAAAAAATTATTCATTTGGCGAGATTATTCATTTATCGAGGTTCCACTGTAGTACACCGCTGCCTGGGAGTACGGGATATTAGATTATTTTGATTATATCTAGTCTAGTACGATATCCCTAGCATGATGTATATTAAATTGCCATGCCAGTACTACTCAATGCCAGACAACAACGCGCTGGCACAACAAGACCCATTGAATATTCTTCGGTTTGTTTGGCATCTTCCTCTTTATCATCATAATTCACTATAAGTGAGGCAATTTCCAAAATTCAGTTGCCACACTTTTTTGACAAGAAAAGGGCAAGTTCGTTGAAAAATTCAGCTGCCACACTTGGTTTAGCAATTTAGCAATTTGCCAGTTTAGCAACCCTGGCAGCGCCGCGGCGTTATATTTTATTTTATTTTAGGCCGAATATGGCTTTTGGCAACAACACTACAAATGCTCTAAACAACCTTGTTTGCTCCAAAAGTTTTCATTAGAACTAGTTTAAGCAAGAGTTGTGCTAGACACACAACGATTTTTCACTTCGTTTTCCACCGAGATGGATCCAACGGATAGCACCTTGCGTGCATTGCATCGGGATAGGGATGGGGCAGAAGTGGGCAGAAGTGGGCCCCATCAATTGTCTCTCCCGGTGTAAACTTCGGTGATAAATCGAAGTGAGTTTAGACTTTTCGTTTAAGCAAAGTTGGAGATGTTCACACGTCTGGTATAAATTTCATACCTACACTTTTATGGCAACATAACATTCTCTTTTGTTTAATTTTGATAATAGGCCTGATCATCAGACATAAATTGCTATGTCAAAATGATTGATAATTGAAATTCGAACAAATAATAATAGAATTGGAATCCTATTATTGGGGTTGCTCCCCTTTGACTTTTTGGGGGCTAAATTGCTTTGGGGAGCCAAGAAATGGATAAAGGGAGATTTCAAGTGTTAAAAAATCAGATTTACCCTTTCCTAATAAATCAATTTTAAAAACAAAACAAATCTTATATAATTAAACCTATTCCTGATTCAAGCCCCCAAAATCAAAACCATTTCATTTTCATTTTCTCTTCTCTTCTTCTCAAACACACTCTCCAAAACCTCTCAAAAACACTTTCCAAAACCTAACAATATCTCTATTTCTTCTCCACTGAATTCTGAAGAAGCTCAAGATGGCAGCAAGATCAAGAGTGACAAGATCCGGGCAATTGAACCCTGATTCTGAAACATGGTAAGTTATTGATGTTCCTTTTAATGGAGATGTGGTGAACCAATTTTTTCAAACACCTGCAAATACTCCACAAATGAATCCTACTAGGTAAGAATCGAAAAACCCATCAGTTATTTTACCATTAGATTGAAAAAATAGGTTCGATTGATGGTTTTAGGGTTTCCAAAAATGGTTTTCTGTAGAATTTGCGGCTAGGATATCATATCATCCTGGCCATAATTGTATATAACGGTTGGGACGTCAAGAACTCCCAGCCGTTAATATTTAATGCGGTTCAAAAAATTTGGTAACCCAACCGTGAAATACATTTACGGATGGGTATTTCCCAGCCGTAAGTTGTCTTGTGTTTGCAGAGTAAAATTGAGTGATAATTTTTTCGGCTGGGAGTTTCTTAACAGTAAATAACTTTTCCTAGCCATTTTATTTATTTTCTAGCCGCAATTGTTTTTACGGATGAGTTGTATGTTATTTCCAAACCGTAATTGTATCACTCCTTTGTGAATTGGTCGTATCTTCTGATATATTTTTCATAATTTTTAGGAGGAACTCTGAAAAGGAGAAAGAACCCCAATAACTACCAATGTGTGATATTTCTACGATGATGGTACATAGGCTAAGTATATGATTCATTTTTTTTTGTATAGTTGCTCAAATTATATGATTCATTAATTGAATGATGTGAAAATAGGTCAAGAGAGCTAAGTGGATTGCCAGGGGACTGATCCGTAACATTGAGGAGGTTCTATATTTGGATTGCGACGAACAAAGAACACTGATTATGAGGCTTCAGGAGTTACATAATCCAGCGAAGGATGATCTCTATACTAACGACGAGGATGATTGGATCTGTCTTTCCCAAACTCCCGACAGTTCTTCATCATCTTCTGAGGAAGTTCCTTCGATTATTGGTCGTAGTGGATGATTGTAGGTTATGTACTTGTTTAAGTCAGACTTTTAGCATGTTTTACGTTATGGATTTGGGTGATTTACTTTTCAGACTCACTTTTCATTATGCAGACTTAACTTTGAATGAATGGATACTAGTGTTTTGCTTCTTAATGTATCCGATTTTTGTTTAAGTATAATATGACACTAATTACGGCTGGAATTTCCATCTGTAAAACTGAAAGTACCCGCATTTACGGGTCGGATTCCTGGCCGTTTTTTGTTTTACGGTTTGGTTTTTCAGCCGTAACTAATTATAAAATAAAACTAAGTATATGAAAACTTACGGTTAGGATAACCATCTGTAAAACTGACAGTACCCATATTTACGAGTTGGATTCCTGGCCTTTTTTTGTTTCACGGTTTGGTTTCTCAGCCATAACTAAGTATAAAACTCTTCCTGAAATTCAGGAAGAGTTACGGCCATGATTATCAGCCGTAGAACTGACAGTACCCAGAAATACGGCTAGGATTCCTGGCCGTTACTGTCTTTTCGGTTAGGTTTGCCATCCGAATTGCAGAAGAATAGCTCAGTTGGGTCATTATTGCTAGGTCGTATCAGCGTACGACCTGGATGTAAATACCTGGTTGTGTAAGAGTAAAACTAGATTATTCATATATATATATATATATAATGAGTGATTCAAAATACATAGGTTCACACCACATTGTTTTCATTTTATCATTTTAATCACCACCCTACAAAAACATTGTTATCATATACCTTCACACCATATTTACTCGTAGTCATCCTCATCGGAACTCATTAGTATACACAATGGCCCATCCCTCGACAACTGTAAAGCCTCCCACAAATGAAATCTTTCCTCGAACCTATGACACCAACCCATTGGTATTTCGCCGTCACATCCGTCTACCCTCCTTAATGGAGGTAATGTGCATCCATCTTTCAATTGGAGGCCAATATAATGGGTCATCATCACGAACCCCATGATGGCAATCTTTGGAGATTCTTCTTCGGTAAAAATACGTCTTGTTGGTGCATAAGTAACACTATGTACATAGGAGATGGAATGAATAACGCAATGGAATGCGTTGGCGAGTAGATGGTCACATATTGGCATTTTCATCCAATATTCACTTGTCAATGTAGTGTTGCCCATTAAACGCCGTTCAAATGCTTTGAACTCATCGTTTAGCATCGCCTCCGTGTCAGTTCTTTCGAATCTCATCATTGGCTTGTAGAAATCGGGGAAACCACGTAGTTCAAGCAAACGCTTTTTCCTTACATAGGTAATTTGGTCGTCACCCCATTATTTTTCCTTATCAAAAGGTCCAAGTTGATCTACGAACACATGGTAACCACAATTTTCGTCGCCCTCAACATCGTCGGTGGACTTGACGTACTGATGAATAAAATGTGGTAAAAAGTGAATGTAATTTTTGTATATCGTGTAAGTAGGTCGGATATAATTACCTTCCTCATCTATAGGGGGTGATTTCATCGGACCTACATCCAATAAAACCGTCTCTTTCTCACCGTCAAGGTTACTAACAACTCTTTGTGGAGTGATTTGCGATGGTTCGACCATCGATGCTTTTCCTTTGATATCATTACCTTAGCTTCTCGCTAATTGCGTAATACCAACCGGACCACCAACTTTTCTTTGGACACCACTAGCTTCTTTTGTTGTTGAACCTTGTTGGGGTGGAACTTCCAGATCTTTAATTTTGACTCCACTATCAACTTTTCTTTTTGAATTCTCTTGATATGCAACCACCACATTCTTCTTGCGGATTTTTACCTTCGTTGCAGTAGCTCGGCTTGGTCCGCCTTTTTCCATTTCCTTTCGTTTAAGGGTGTAGAGCTCGTTCAACTTCTCAAAACCCGATTGATCTCTTCGCATTGAAGGAGTCAATTGTGGACCCTCCTAAACCTTTCTCTTACCTTTCGCCCTTTCCTGTTTCTTTGTTATCTTGTTCGAAGGCCTACCCTTGCCTTGCCCCTTGTTAGGTTCTAAAATATCATCTCTAGTGGATGGACGGGTGAATTTATGCATTTCATACAACCAAAGTTGTCTTTGATACGGTAGTAAAAAACCATACTTTTCAAAAAATTCCTTGTGTACCTCCGTGTCGCAAAACACATCCCCAAAACCTTCATCGGGTGTTGGATCTTTAATTTCTAGTTGTTTCCAAAATGGATCTATATTTTGGATCAGAATCATCCTTGTGGGATAATTTGCTACCGCATGCCTACAGGGGAGTCCCATAGCCAACTTAATGGTACAATTACATCTCATTCCCGGTGGGAAATTGTGTTCCTCCCAAGCCTCCACTTCTGTTATCATTTTTAGGATTGCCCATTGAGAAACATATAAACTTATTCCCCGGAGCCAAGGGCTTTCCCGGTAGTCGACAACCAATCTAGATTGGCTCTTTTCAAATTCCCCTACAATTCTATCGAGATCACGCTTGAAATACTCGACCATACCTTCAAAAACAACAACGAATCCACTATCACAACCATTTAACTTACTCTTGAACCGATAGTGAGCCGACTCCACCACGCTTGTGGCTTGATTGTCATAATGTCTATAACGGTTTACCCATGCACTAACGAACTTTTCTTTGTGGGGATCCAATAACTCGTTCTTTAAATATGTTATAACATCCGGGTAGGTTGACCATTTTTCCATTACAAAACTCTCCCTTTGGAAATATAATGCTTCGGTGAGCGACCATATTAGTTGTTCCCAATCACGCTGAAATTCAACCCAAAGCACCTCGGCTATCTTGTCATTCATCTCAAAAATTTCTTTCTCTTCTTGTTGTTTCTCCAACGGTAGATTTTTAATCCTCTCCATCTCGGTCTTCTTTGCTGGCCATATAACCCTCTTGCAATTAGTTTGCACATTGTTCCATATATGAAACGTGCAAAGATGATGACGCGCGTAGGGGAAAACATGGGGTATGGCCCACATCAATGCTTGCTCCTTATCCGTAATCAATACCCGTGGAGTATAACCTTCTTGATACAATAACTTCACCTTTTGCAATGCCCACAAATAACTTTCCTTCGTCTCGTCTTTCAAGAAACAAAACGCAACCGTAAATGTCGATTTGGTAGATGTTTTACGAACAAAATTCAATATCGGCATGTTATACTTGTTAGTTTTGTACGTGCAATCCATAAAGAGAATTTGATGAAAGCTTCTTTACAATTATACACATTCCGGATTGGCGATGAAAAGATATTCCACTTCATTTTGTTCATTCGTATCATAGGCGGTAGAGTACTTAGCCTCCTCAAACAAAAACAATAATTGTTGCATAAGCACTCTCTCTTTCCATGACTCTTTTCTAAATTTTTGTCTTTCGTTATAGATAGTTGACAATGAGGATGAGTTTTGGGGGTTTAACACCTTCACGCCACTAAGAATATCAATAGGTCTTGTGCGTCTTTTACTCAACACGTGTACTAACTCCTTTTCTAAGGGGTTGAGCCTTGCCGAATAAGGATGGTTGATCAAACTCTTTGGAATAGGATGATTATGATAACCCGGGACGACTTTAACCATATACCACATTTTCGTATCGGCGTTACATTTAAATTGAAGCTTAAAAGGGAATCTGCACTTCTTCGTACTATATACTCCCTTCTTCCTTGTGGTTTTTCATACATACTCCCTACCCTTTTTCCAATGGCTCTCATACTTTCCACTACACTCGCAAACCATTTCAAAACTGTCGGATTTAACTTGTTTATTCTGGACTATGATGCACATCTTTTTCAACCCTTGTGCTCGAGCCCACTTCTTTGCATCTTCCTTATCTTCCCACTCATAGTTGACTGCATAGTGAGCCCTTGTGTCCTTGGAAACTTGCACAGGTTGGGGTTGATATTGCATAACCTCCTCTTGCTCTTCAATAACCACCTCTTCATCTTCTATACACACCTCTTGGTTTTCCACTGTAATGTACGGTATAATCTATAATAGAATGACATATGTCACATAATTATTCACAAAAGAAATTTAAACACTCACAGACTTCTGGGTAAACCAGTGACATTCTAGCCGTCATAAGTAAACGGCTGGGTAAGAAAGTTATATCCCAACCGTCGTCACATATACGGATGGTCGATGAGATTTTCCAGCCGTCAAATGATATATGGTTGGGTCGAAAAGTACAATTCTGAACCGTAAACCTGTTACGTCCAGGTATTCCAAGACGTACATTATCATGTAACTGGAAGAGTAGGATTACGGCCTAGAAAACGAGACGTAAAAAAGTTACGTCCGGGTAAACCAAACCGCCACCGATAGTATTAAATGCTTCCCATGCACGTAGAAAAAACCTGGCCGTAATTTTTAAGTTACGGCCAGGAAAATTCATCGTCTCAGCCGTAACTCTTTGATAATTGCTGGGAGTTCATTATATGTGAGCCGTAACACAGGACAACGGCCAGGTGTTCTAGGTTTCCCAGCCGTGATTATTCCTGACGGCTTGAAACCTGGGGTTTTCGGAACGAAAAAAACGAAAATTATTGCCACTCTGACCTTAAAAACTGAAATTGGAGTTAGAATAGAGGTATACCTGGTAATCTTGAGCATTGATCTCTTCGATTTCTTCTGCTTCTTGGGTTGGTCTTTCGAAATCATCGTAAGGTTCATAAGGGTTAGGTTGAGTTTGAGAAAAAAATTCTTGATTTTCTAAAAAATCAGCAAAGAACTCATCGTTGTTGATGGGTATTAATATGTTATCATATTTTGAAAATGAACCTAGTTTAATTGGGGGCCATAAGTTTTAATTGGGGGCCATGAGATTTTATTTGCACCCCAAAATTTTCAGGGGCATATTTATCAGATTATGAAAATATTGTTTTACTCTTAACTATTTTTATTTTTATTTTCAAATCACAACCCTAATTAACGACCCTTCAAAGACAATAACGACTTTAAGGGTCGTCATATACATAATAAAAACAATAACGACCTTTCCAAAGGGTCGTCAAGGTATTGATTTTTATATGACAACTCAAAACTGTCGTACATTTCCGCCATTAAGACTGTTTGGAGTCGTCACTGAAACTGTCGAAACATTAACGACTATTTAGGGTCGTCACAGAAAACAGTCAAAACATTAACGACCGTTCACAGCAGTCGGTGAACGACTCTTTTTTAAATCTTTCAAAATATTAACGACTGTTTAGGGTCGTCACTGAAAACTGTCAAAACATTAACGACTGTTTAGCGTCGTCAATGAACCACTTCAATACCATGACGATTTTTCATATGGATCTGGGCAAAAAAAAAATAAAAAATAATCCATGATCTCAATGATTTTTCATACACATGGATGAACAAAAAATTTGAAAAAAAAAAAGTTAAACTATAATTAAGTAAGATTATCACTAATTATTTAGGGGCATTTTAGCCATTTAGAAAAAATTTATAAGGGGTGACCCAAATTGCTATTGGGAGACCTATTTTGTCTTCTAGTGTCTGGCCCCCAATTAATATTCATGGCCCCCAATTAAACTAGGAAAATGAAGGCTCACCTACATCAAAAGTCTTGCTTAAATCACTCATTTTCCAAAAAAAATCCCCAATTTTTTTTTCCTCTCCTTCTCTTCCCTCTGATTTTTTTTCTTGGTTTTCATTTCATCTACACCTAACTTAAAGACATGAATTACTCTTAATTCATCTGCTAATCATGATCAATAATGTTAATCAAGTTTATTATCTAAAATCATATGGGGGCACTTTAGTCATTAGATAAATATTGGATAGGGGTAACTCGATTGCTATTTGCTGACTCAAAATAGCCCCCAAAAGACCAAGACTTTTTGGGACTTTTTCAGCCCCAAAAATAGGACTCTAGAATTGAAGGAAGAGTGATAGGCAGTTTAGGGTGTGCCATAGAGATATTCGAACAGAATCCTATAGAAATACAATAGAAAAAAAAACTCCAAAACACCATTTGATACATGAAGAAAAAGAAAAGTCAAAATAAGCACAAGACGGCAGTCACAGAAATCACAACCTAATCGTCAGACTCAGAGGAGACCAAGATACTCAGATTCGTAGTAGCTGAATCCAACACCATCATCATCATCATCATCATGACTGGAGATATAACTACCTCCACAATATTCATCATATCCGTCGAAGTCGGTGTCAGAAAGTCCCGAGGGGTCATCTTCATATCCATAGAATTCATCATATCCATCATCGATTGCAGCATCAAATTCATAGTCATCAGTGGAGTCATCTGGAAGCCTTAGTTTTATAAGCCTCTCTCTGCAACTCTTCAGCAGATCCGCTTCTAGATTAAGGTTGAAACATTGACGGAGATCCAGAGATTCAAGGTGCAGGCAGCCATCGAGAATGCCCCTCAAGCCTACATTGGTCAATTTATTCCCGAAAAGATGAAGATGCCGCAGCTGAGGCATGTTCTCTGCAATGGCTAGTGCCTCCTCATCAATTTCTATGCGTGGTCGTCTGAAGCCGCGACAATTGAGCCGGAACGATTTTAGCTGAGGGCATGCGTTCCCAACAGCTTTAAGCATATCCTCTGAGAAAGAACAGTAGCAAATTTCGAGTTCCTCCAGCATGACAGCATTCTTGGCCATGTTAATCAGTGCATCATCGCAAACTTGATAACAAGATACAAGCCGAAGACATCTCAAGGAACCACACCTGGAATCAGACAATTAGTACTGAGGAGTTAGAGATAATGTTATTAGGCATACAGACAAGTCAACATTTTAGAATGGGAGGTTGCCAATTAGAATAACATACTTTGGTAAAGTATTACGTCACAAAATGAAATCTCTCAAATCATCAGCAATTACCCAACAACTGAGTACTTCACTGTATATAAGACAGACCCAAAGTAATTTTAAAAAGAAGAGTTTGGATATTCAAGAGCAATATTTTACACAACAGATAAGCATGCTCGAAAGCAGGATTCATCAAAGTCGTAAGAGTGGTGCACCACAATCAACAAAAATTTACGCTCAATAGATACCCCAGTGCTGACTTTGTCAGTCCAAGAAGCCTACGATTCTAAGAGCTTTGATAACTGACTGTTAGCCTACAATTTTAAGAGCATTAAATGCCTGGCCTGGTGCACTGTACTGGCTCATCTATTCGAGAGAAAAAATGGCTATAATGTCATTCAAGTTGTTTTAAAATGCGTAATGGAAAACAAGGACAGTAATCTAGTAACCAATAACCTAGATAAAAGAGTGTAAGAATATTTTGTCCCATTTGTGCTCAGTGCTCTTTACGACTTAATCAATCAGCTGATCATTTGTCATCTTCAAAATAAAAAACGCAAATGACTAACTTTTATAAGAAACAATAAAAAACAACAATGGGTATGCATACGTAGTAATATCAACCGGTGAGAGGATGACGAGTTTTCAGGACACCATAGGTAGGAAAAGCATATATGAATGTGAATGTGTCTATTCTTTCGTTTGAAATATTCCAAATATTTTTTAATGTCTTTCTGAGCACTCAAGGGTTCCGTTATAGCGCCCTTAAATCTATTTAAAATCTAAATGAATATGACATTTGATGGATGGGCAACTCTACGACAGGTCCGAGCTAACACCTCTAGCAGAAACAGTAAGAAACCTAATGATTCGTGTGTGTTTTAAAATCAGTTACATTTTAGCAGAAACTTCATCATCCTAAACAACATACCTAACAAAACAGTTATAATAGACATAATGTGGAAGGAAAAGCCATCCAAAAATGCAAATGAACGACTAGAAAATCATAATATTAAATTGAGATAGAAGATTCACTTACTTATCAGCAATATAATCTACAATCTCATCAGTACCAAAATGTTCCATAGAGAATTCAACCAACTGTCCACAACTCCTATCCACAGCTTCTCTTGCCATCTTTTCCATATCATAGTATCCACCATCAAACAAATCCCACCTATTCCGCATATCTACAGAACGAAACAGCAGAGGCTCTTTGGAAACTTCTCGCCACATAGAACATACTGATTGAGTCCTAAATAATATATCAATTGCTCCTAATTTAAGAAATATATGAGCCAGAACATCAGGAGGCAACTCAACCCAATTTCTAACTTCTTCCGATGAACTCGGTTCTTCTGTTGAAATCGGAATTTGATTCTCCGTGATACAATCCATCCTCCAAAGATGCAACAATTCAGACCCTAGCTATGAAATCACTAAATCTCTGACGTTTTAATTTGGGATTTACTTAAACCCTAAACAAAATTCTACAGTAAAAATAATTAAAATTCCCTCTTTGGTACCTTATGCAGAGGATAGGAGATTGAGAGAAATGCTTCGGTTGCGGCTGCTTTGGTTGAGCAAATCCTGTTTGTCAAGGGAAATATCGGAAAACCTCTCAAAACCCATTTATCGCTGGGAGGAGGAAGAACTAGACATGTTTAAGGAGCGGTTTAGAGCGTCCACAGTCATGGACTAAAAAGTGGACTAAACCCCACATAGTGGAGAAAATCAATCGCAGTGGGGCTGGACTAAAATCATATATTTGGTTTTAGTTGGAGAGAGAGTGAAATCTCGACTAAAACTAAATATAGTCGGGCGGATGTTGAAAGTTCGTTTGGAAATGGGGCGTTATTTTAAAGTGCGTTTGTTGGGGCGCGTACTCAAAAATTACGCCCGTCGGTGAGGCGTAGATTGAATGTACGCGTTATTCGAGCGGATGGTGTGGTTACCGCCCCATGGGGCGCATGTTCTGTCTACGCCACATGGGAGGCGTAGTATTTTGTTACCGCCCGCGTGGGGCGAAAATTCTAAGAACGCCCCATCCAGGCGTTCACATACAAATTCGCCCCATTGGGGCGTACGCTGAAAGTTCGCCCCATTGTTGAGATGGTATGGTTGGCTTGCTTTGTTTATGTTGCCATCATATATGTTATATGGAGTTTCAAAAGCTATTCTGGAAAATGTTATATTTGTGCACCTAGATGAAGCCAACTGGCCATTGCAAGATCCTTTAACTTTAAAAAAGAAGTTTGATGATATCTTTTCTGCTACTCGGTATTGGTCACCGTCTCTCACCCTTCATGATTGTGCGTGCAATCCTTTTTATGTTTGTTTGTTCGGATTGTACTTTGCTGGTCCATTATGTGGCTCCAATAAGCTCATATCCATGTTGAGTAATAAGACCTAAATCAACTCTTATGGCTGTATCACATCACATGCGCTCAATGTTATATTCATTGATATATTCATGAACATAAACAGATCATTGCCACCCTGGATATAAGTCTTAGATTAGTTTAGGGGCGTAATTTGATGGGGAGAACTTTTGGTATACGCCCGAGTTGGGGCGTAATTTTAATCGTGCGCTGCATGGGGCGGACTTTGAATCTGCGTTCCTCACTCGCGCGGACAACACCACCTACGTTTCCTCTCGGGCGTAACTTAAGCATTCGTTTGATGGCAGGCGCACATTTGATTTACGCCTCATTCGGGCGTTTACCTAGGTATCCGTCTGGTAGACGCGCGTAGATTAAATATGCGCTCAGTATCAGGCGAAGATTGAAAAATTCGCCTGACTATAATTTTACTCCCACCCTTGCGTTGAAACACGTTCAAAACCAAATATTTTTAGTATTTGGTTTTAGTTTTAGTTTTAGTTTTAGGATGGTCCATGACTGTGGACGCTCTAAGAGCCATACTTTTGTAAACACCTGTGCCACACTTTTGTTCTGCCTCACACTTTTGTAAACACCTTGGCCACCGTGCCTCAAGATTTAACTGGGCCACCGTGCCTCACGTTAAAAATTGAATTCTTAACTTCTTCTAATTGAATCTTTACCACCCTCCAACCATGGAAGGTTGGTTGCAGTAAAAACATCTGCTAACTCAGATAGAAACTGCCATTCCTCATCTTTAATCTGTAGAATCAGATTGTTTTTGTTATAATCAATGGCTCAAGCTAGCACAATCAATCAAGATATGTAAATGGAAATGAAATCAATCAAATCAAGCACACACACAACACAAGGATTTATAGTGCTTCGATCAAGATGATCTACATCCACTTGCGAAGATGAAGAAATGATTCCACTATGATGATCAAACAAGTTTACAAAGTTTTTCCCAAATTCTCTCTCAAGAACATATCCTCCTTTGTGCCTCACTCTCTCTCAAGAATAACATTAGTTTATCTCTCTATTATAAACCATATACCCATTTTATATTTGACCTAGGTTACAAAAGAGACCAAATGGACAAATGGGCTAAGTTAAAGGATCAGGCCCATACAAGACTTATTAAGCCTATATTCAAGGCATACATAACAAATCTCCACCTTGACTTGAATAGTATCATCATTCATCATTTTTCATAATCGTCTTCGCTTAGCCCTTACAAGGGTTGTCAACACTTGTTGACACCAACCAAGTCCAAACAATGCTTGAACTTGATACTTGGAACCGGCTTTGTCAACATATTTGCAGGGTTGTCCGCTGTAGGAACCTTAAGCATAGATTTCTTCCCTTCTTAAACGGCATCCTTGTCAAGAGACTCAATTTCTTCAATCATAGAAGTTCCTCATTCTGCTGATTCTTCACCACTGATTGCTTCTTTATAGGTTCTTAGCTCATCCTTATCTATGCCCTCACCCACTGCAAGTGTATACACAACCAAATCATCATATCCATATCTTTGAAGTGGTCTGATTTCCCTCCTCATTCTGTCTCTAGCAAGATTGTACTGATGATCTTGTGCTTCATATTCCTGGGACAGATCTTGCATAATTTCCCGATTATCCTCACTAGAAACAACAGTTTCATTGTTTCCTTGAACTTTCATCTCAAGTTCCAGATTGTCACCTAGCTCAACCTTATCACCAACACTCTCCTCAACTCTTTTATTTAGTTCTTCATTCTTTGTATTCAACATCGATTGCTCATCAAATGTCACATATCTACTAACAAAAACTTGTTTGATCTTTCTTCGGGACACCATCACTTGTAGCCTTTCACACCCTTTTCATATCCAAGAAATATACACTTTTTTTTGCTCTAGGCTCTAGCTTCCCCTCATTCACATGAGCATAGGCTGGACATCCAAAAACCTTCAAGTCTTCATACTTAGCATGTGAACATGTCCAAACTTTATTTGGAGTCTTACACTCAATAGAAGTCGATGGAGATTTGTTCACTAAATAAGATGATGTGTTTGCTTCTTCTTCCCAAAATTTCCTTGGTAACCCAATATTAGAGAGCATGCACCATGCCTTCTCCATTATGCTTCTGTTCATCCTTTCTGCAACACCATTTTGCTGTGGTATTTTTTTTGACTGTGTGGTGTCTCAAAATCCCTTGATCCTTGCAGAAATCATTGAACTCACCTCCACAAAATTCCAAACCATTATCTATCCTCAAGCATTTGATTTGTATTTCGGTTTGTTTCTCAACCATAGTCTTTCATTGCTTGAACTTGAAAAAAGTTTTATCTTTGTGTTTAAGTATGAATACACATACCTTCCTTGAGAATTCATCAATGAATGTCAACATATATTTACCACCACCATGTGACTCCACCCGAGAAGGACCCCAAAGATCATAATGAATATAATCCAAAATACCATTGGTATTATGAATAGTTGTACTAAACTTGACTTTACACTGCTTCCCAAAGACACAATGTTCATTGAAATCAAGCTTACCTGTTTTATGAGCACAAAGCAATCCATGCTTTCTCAAAACATCCAACCCCCTCTCACTCATATGCCCTTACCGCATATTCCAAAACTTGGTAGTGTCATTTTCTAAAGAACATACAGCTACATCACCTGTTACAGTAGTACCTTGCAGTGTATAAAGACCATTAACTCTTGTACCTTTCATGATTGTAATACTTCCTCTTGAGACATGAACAACTCCACCTTCACCTTGATACTTGCAACTATTTGAATCAAGTGTACCTAAAAAAATCAAATTTCCTATCAAATCCGGAAGACCCTGAAAAAGCGGGGGTCTAACAACCACACCCAATATTTCGTTCGGCAATCGAAATAGACAAACTCTAATATACTTTCAATAGAATCAACTAGACAGTCAGACTCAATCTAGAGAAAAATATATCAAAGAGTTTTGTATCTCTATCTCTCAATTCAATCTGCAATCATCAAATAGGAATTTGCGAACCCAATTGAATATAAGAGAAATAACTTGAACGGTGCCAAATACCAATGTTTAAGGATCAATTAATTTCAATCAACAACCGAAGGTTGGATTTACCAATTGTTCGATTCAACACACAACCTGTGATATTTCTATTATATAAAACAAAATATAATGCGGAAAAGAAATAACACGGACACCAGAATTTCGTTAACGAGGAAAACTGCAAATGCAGAAAACCCCGGGATCTAGTCCAGCTTTGAAAATCACACTGTATTAAGCCGCTACAGAGCCTACTACCAATGAACTTCGGACTGGAATGTAGTTGAGCCTTAATCAATCTCACACTGATCAAGATACATTTTCACTCCTTACGTCTCTAAACCCCAGCAGGATTCTACACACTTGATTCCGTTAGTTTATCTCACCCACAACCAAGAGTTGATATGACCCAAAGTCAAAGACTTGATAAACAAATCTGTCACACACAGAAAAGTCTATAGGAATAGATAAATCTGTCTCCCATAAAAAAATACCTACGAGTTTTGTTCCGTCTTTTGATAAATCAAGGTGCACATGAACCAATTGATAAATCATACTTATATTCCCAAAGAACAACCTATTATTATCAATCACCTCACAATAATATTAATCGTATGGTAGAGAAATAAGATATTATGGAATCACAAACGATGAGACGAAGATGTTTGTGACTACTTTTTATCTTGCATATCAGAGAATCAATCTCGAGCAAATCTTAGAGAAGATAGTACTAAATACGATAGAAAATGTCAAGATCAGAACACGCAACTACAGAGAAAATAGTTAGGTCTATTGAAGTGCATTCACGGGAATTATGAAAACCAAATTTGGTGCATTAAGGGTTTCGATCGTTATTTTTGGACAGTGCATTCACAGGAATTATGAAAACCGAATTTGGTGAAGTAATGAAAAATATCTTGAGATTATTTCCGGTTTTGAAAATTCCTTGGTGACCAAACTTCCTTGTCTATATATACTTTGAGTTTGCATTTCTAGCAAACTAATCATGCGTGACATATACTTACTCTTTTGTCTTTGTTACTGGTAAATCCGCCTATCGGAGAGGAGAGTAATCTAATTAGGTGAAATCTCTTACCGCCATTCAATTTAAAGTCTTCTTTGGGATTGAGAAGCTCTAGCGCGACCGTTGGTGGGAAACTAGATATTGCGGTTTATCTTTAGTTTTCGTATTGATTTGATTGACTAACGGTGGTTGAATCTTGATTGCACCTAGTTTGTTTATGCTTGAGAATCTTCTCTTCTGATATAAGATTCACTCAAACTAGTTCAAGGTTTCGACAGGGATCTTTAGACTGTTGTTAGATCTAAATAATATCTTGAGATAATCCATTGTTAACAGACTTCATTCTGTGTGTGATTAATCACAAGAGATTCAAGTGATTGTGTGCAAGTGTTTATTGAAGATCTAAGAAGATATTGAAGATTTCTTACTTGGTGTTTTTATAATATTTGGTGTGCACAATACTTGTTTGGGAAAAAGAGGATCCAATTAATAATCGGTTTATCCTTGTGGTAGATTGGATTGATTAATTGAGTAAGATCGGCATCAACACATATCACTTGGTTGAAGAGTGTTGTTGGCTTAATCTTAACGATTACCTTTGGGTTATTTAACATAAGATAGATCTTGGAACCTGGCAAAGGAGTTTATGTTAAGATAAACAAGGAAACCTTTGTGCAACTCATATCACTTGGTTGAAGAGAGTTGGTACCAAACAAATTTGTTGTTCCTTTACTGTTTGGAATATGAACCAAAGGAATTGGTCTAAGTACGTGACTTGTTTACAGGTTGGAGGCGTGGGAATACAGACGGAACTAGGTGAACTATAGGTTTAGTTTCTTGGTCTCAACTATACGAAGTTGTCTTATTTTGTATAACGGCTTAATCCTGAGAGTATTCAATTCTGGACTAGGTCCTGGGGTTTTTCTGCATTTGCGGTTTCCTCGTTAACAAAATCTAGATGTGTCATTTACTTTATATTTCCGAATTATAATTGTTTTATTATAATTAAAGTAAATTGCACAAATGTTAATTCCTATTTACTTGATACGTGAATCCTATTGAGTTTGGTTAAGTCCGAACTTTTGCATCAAGTAAACACACTTTGTAGTTGTATTATCTCGATCTCATATCCATAGAAAATCACATAAAGCGTTAACCGATTTGTTGTATTGTCTCGACTCATTCTATAGACAATCACTTTCGGGGAAAGGACTTATAGGAAGGAAAAGTTATAGCTTGAGGTATATTTGGGGTACCCTCGCCTTATCACAAGTTCAATTAAGAACTTTCCCCCATAAAATGTCAACAAGAGCGACCTTACTTTTACAAGAAGAGAAGGATTTCTTTGGACATTAACTAATCACATGGAACATGAATTTGTATCCAAAAATCTTAATTGAATTAACCACAAGGAAAATGATCAATTCATTTTAATTTTCATCAATATAAGAGAACGTATAGAGCCACACAGTACATACACAAAGATGTGGATCAGAAAAAGACCAATACTGCGGAATAATCAAAGATTCATTCTATTTTTCATCATTATTTGCACAATGACATATAATAGACTTAATATTTGTAAACAAAAGTTCATCTTATCTTCCATCAATATTTGCATAATGACATAATAGGCTTAACTTTTGTAGTCAAAAGTTCATACTATCTTTTATCAATACTTTTATACCGACACATAATAGTGTTAACTTTTGAACAAATATGGGACAGTCAAGGTTCACGGACGTAAACAACATATCCCATATCAATTTGCAATATATAAAACCATAAAGATTAATACTGCAAAAATCATCTTTCAAATAACCTTTAGAATTTAAATAAATAAATCTAAATACATTGCAAGATGTAAACGTTGGAAATAGATATGTGTACTCACAATAATGGCTATTCCAAACCCTAGTTATCCTTCTTAAAAACACAAGAATAAATTCTCATAAGTAGTTTCCTACCAAAGAACGGACAAGGGCGAGTTCATCAAATGCTTTCTTTAGATCGTTTTTTATAAACGCAAGGTTCTTTGATGCAATTTCAAGTTATTCACAAACGGCCTCAAAATATTGAAGAAGATTTCTAACCAATTGAAGAGACATTTGAACTGGAAGATCTTTTTCATGATCAATTGCTTGAAAAAAAATTATGGAGATGGGTTTTTCGTGAAGTTCAAAAACTTTAGCATCATTAAACTTTTCTTCCTCATTGCATCTTTCCATTGTGCACACCAAAATCCAAGAGAGTATTGACGTTACCGAACAAGTATATATCAAAAGAAAAACTTGATATATATCTATATATATATAGAGAGATATTTTCACAAGGAAACACTAAGGTCAATTGTAACTATTTGGTAACGGAGCGGGTGCACAAAATTCATGGTCATGACCCAAGAATCAAAAACCAGGGAACCAGAGGAGCAAATGTTCAGGAACATGTTTTGCCAAAACAGAAAAAGTTTTGAACGCATGATAGGAAGCTTTGGTTTACAAGGAGTGAAACACAAAGTTGGATATCAACTATCATTGAGGAAGAACAGGCTAAAGTTTTAAACAAAGCATTAGACGGACAAGGCACAACAACTATCCAGAGCAAGGCTCAGAAGGGAGGAACAAGATAAAAACAAAAAAATGTACAACACAGACCATTTGTCAAGAAAGAATCATCTTCTTGAGAGTTACGTGTATCATCTCATGGTCTTACAGAGGATACATATAAGGAAATTGTCAAGCTGTAGTATTATAAACATGAAGCTCATCAGAGGTATTGATATTTTCATTTTCACTTTCTTGACACAAATCAGAAGCCTCGTGAGAATCTTCAAAAGAATTATCAAGAGAAGGACATGAGTTACCTGAACCAGCTGCTTTTCTCGCCTTTTTGATCTTGCGCTTGAGACTGTTGTTAGAGCATAGCTCGGTTTAACCCACCAAGCGTTGGTATGTTAAGTTTGGTTGTCATATTTTAGTGAATCAAAACTCATTTAAAGAGTCGCTTGATTATATACTAGAGTCAAATTCGTATAGGTTAGCTTGAAGGTATTAGGATATGAGACTTACAAGTATTACATGAATACTTGAAGAATATGAAGAAGTATGGAGCTACAATGACAACATCATCCTTACTCTTGAGGTTAGTAATATTTTACTTGAACTATTTCATTACCTAAGAACATCCTAGAAATATCAATCACCTCACAATAGCTTAACTATATGGTGGTAGAACAAGTTATTGTGGAATCACAAAGAATGAGACGAAGATTTTTGTGATTACTTTTTATATCTTACCCATTGGGGATAAATCTCGAGCAAATCTTAGAGAAGATATTCCTCAATATGATAGAACAGGTAAGATCAGAACACACAACTATAGAAAAAATAGTTAGGTCTGGCTTCTTCTTTAGAATAAACCTAGGTTAAAAGAGAATCGACTCTAGTCGCAACTAGTATCACATATGAGGTGTGGGAATTAGGTTTTCTAGTTGCTAGAGTTTTCCCTTATATAGTCTTCAAATCATGGTTTGATAGCTTTGAAACAAAGTAATAAATATCCACCGTTAGATGAAATCCTGATTTAAGATTCAAGCTATGTTTGATTAAAACCAAAAAAATATCTCTCCACCGTTAGATAGTCTTAGCTTATTACATACAAATGAAATATACCTTTATTTAGATATGGGTAACCGTACCTAAACGTTTATATTGATTTGGCTCAATAACAGTTAACCGAAGTTATCCATATGAACACTTTTGTATTAACCACATCCATCTAACACATCTTATTAGAGCATAGATCGGTAACCCACCAAGCGTTGATATGTTAAGTTTGGTTGTCATATTTTAGTGAATCAAAACTCATTTAAAGAGTTGCTTGATTATATACTAGAGTCAACTTCATATAGGTTATCTTGAAAGTATTAGGATATGAGACTTACAAGTATTACATGAAGACTTGAAGAATGTGAAGAAGTATGGAGCTATAACGACAACATCATCCTTCCTCTTAAGGTTAGTAATATTTTACTTGAACTGTTTAATTCCCTAATGTATCTTTCAAGTTGTGCATATTGAAAACATAACTGCGAAGCTGTGTATGATACTCTAGTTAGACATAGTATTAAGGAATACAATACGAGGTTTATTGCTTAACCATTAAACTTTGTATACAAGACATCGACATGATCATATAAATGCTATTATGATTATGTATGGGTATGAGTGAAGATTTCATCCTAGGAAACAATATTTTACATTCGTTTAAAGGAAGTAAGTTCATAAACTTTTTTTGTGAATCAAAATGGAAATCGCTAGGCTTATTGGTATTGTTATTCATCGCAAATCTATTTTAAATTACCAATATGTGTGCTTAGTATAACCGCTCATAAAGTTGTTTATGTATCTTGGTGAAAATATTCACAAGGCCTGATTTATGTATTGGTATGACTTTTATTAGTGAAACCGATCTTAAATAATCACTCAAGATGGTATAATCGATGCCTTGTAAATAACAACTTTTATCTAGTCATTGGGGAACCGATCCTAGTAAGAGGTGCAAAAAATTTAAAATAGGGGAATCAATCCTTGTAAGAGGTGCAACACATTTTAGTAGATGGGGAAACGATCCTATGAACATGTGCAACAAGTTTCTAGTTTTGGGGGAACCGATCCTATGGACATGTGCAACCAATTACAAGTAGTTACCATAAGTTATGGGGAACCGATCCTAGTACCTAGTCAACCGAATTTTGGTAACTAGTGTGACTATGCATAGTACTCACTTGGAGGTAGAACCGAAACTTTTTTTGGTAGAACCGTGAAACCCATGATTGGTAATTTGATAGGATAATCAATTACATAGTTCTTGGAATTCAGACGAACCAATTCTAAACTTGTTTGGAAGTGTGGCAAATCGTTTCCAAGATTGTAAGTATGAAAAAGAACTTGCAAAGTAAAGATGTCGACATACTTTGAACATGTGCATTAACTCTTATCATTAATTGTTCAAAGATATTCCTTGATAGCTAAAGGAAAATCCCAGGATCGAAATAAATTGAGAATCTTTTATTTAAGGTTTCTTAGTTTTTTATATGCTATTTATTTTCCAGCAAATAAATGCATATCTTTAGAAAATAATAATTAGTAATGTGCATTTACTGATTTTATATTTTTCTATTGGATTTCGGTCAATATTTGGACAAAGCATTTCTAGGAATTGTGAAATACGATTTTCTGTTTATTGCATATCTTTGAGAATATTCGGTTTTGGAAATTCCTTGGTGTTCAAACTTCCTTGTCTATACATATTAAAGTTTGCATTTCGAGCAAACTAATCCTTAGATCCAGCAAAACTACCTAGTTGTGTTGTTACTGGTGGAGCCGCAAATTCGGAGAGGAAAGTAACCTAATAAGGAAAAATCTCTTACAACCACTCGGTTTAAAGACTTCTTTGGGATTGAGAAGCTCTATTAGTACCATTGGTGGAAAACTAGATAATTGTGGTTTATTATTAGTTTTTGATTGATTTTATTGACTAACGGTTGTTGAACTTTGATTTCACCTAGTTTGTTTATGCTTCAAAATCTTCTCTTCTGATATAAAATTCACTCAAACTAGATCGAAGTTTCGACGGGGATATTTAGACTGTTTGTAGTTCTAAAGACGTCTTGTGATAATACAATGTTAACAGACTTTGTTCTGTGTGTGATTGATCACAAGAGATTCAAGTTGATTGTGTGCAGGTACTGATTGAAGATTAAATAAAATTTGAAGGCAAGAAGACTTTTTGGGTTCATAATCTTTGGTGTGCACAATACTTGTTTCGGCTGGAAAGGGATCCAACTATAATAGGTTTATCCTTGTGATAGATTGGATTGATTAGTTGAGTAGATCGGCATCAATACACTTCTTTGTGATTAATAGTATTGATTGCATAATCTAACATTTACTTCGGTAGTTGTTGAGAGATTGATCTACGGACCCGACAAAGGAGTTTATTGGTTAAACGGAAGAGCCTTTGTCAAACTCATATCACGTTGGTTGAAAAGTATTGTTACCGAACAGATTTTTTGTTCCTTTACTGTTTGGAATACGAACCAAAGGAATTATTCCAAGCACGTGACTTATTCCAAGTTGGAGGCGTGGGAATACTGAGGGAACTAGGTGAACTATAGGTTTAGTTGCTTGGTCTCAACTATACAAAGTTGGTTTGATTTTTCATAGAGGCTTAATTCTGAGAGTATTCAATTATGGATTAGGTCCCGGGGTTTTTTTTGCATTTGCGGTTTCCTCGTTAACAAAATCTTTATGTGTCTTTTACTTTTCTATTTACGCAATTATAATTATTTTATTATAATTAGAATTAAAACACACAAACGTTAATTCCTATTTTACTTGATATACAATCACGAGAGTTTGGTTAAGTCCGAACCTATTATTAAATAAACATACTTCGTTGTTGTATTGTCTTGATCTTGTATCCATAGACGATCACACGAAGTGTGAACCGATTAGCGGTATTGTCTCGACTCGGTCCATAGACAATCACTTTTGGAAATGGACTTAGAGGTGGAAAAGTTTTAGATTGAGGTATATTTGGGTACCCTCGTCTTTTCAATTGGTATTAGAGCAGGCAAAAACTAAAAGATCCAACAATCTGTGTTTGGTGCGATCCAACCTATAAGAAATAATGAGAATAATATCTCAGGGAAGGTCAATGGAAATTGGTCTCGTAAGTCTTTTCAAAAATCAAAGAAAAAGTCTATGACTAACAACTTGATTGCGAATCAGGTTCCTGAACAGAAAAGAATGAATCCGAAATTAAAGAAACATTTTTTAGATCCGAGTTCGATCTTTAGTGAAAAATCTTCTGGTTCCAAGTGTGAAAATATATTAAATTCACTAGCCTGCCCAAGTTCTAAATTTCCAAAGGTGTTGGAAAGTTTTTTTCAAACATGTTGAAAACTATTCAGAAAAGGGAAAAACCGTTGACAGTCTAGATGATATCGTAGACCTTATTGTTCAAATAAATGTAAAAATTTGTGAAGGAAAGCGAGATACACTCAGTCTTCAAAATAAACTGATAGACTATGAGGAACAAAAAATGGCTCTACGCAACAAAGTTCATCAGCAGACTACATAGTGTGAAATTCTTACTCATTCGCTGGAGCATTCACAAATAAGGAATAAGATCCTTATTGAAGATCTTCTTACAGAGACGTGTTGAAAGGTATATCTAGACAAGTGTTTAGAAAAACTTTTTCAACAAGGAATGGATACCTTAAGAGGACACATAGAATGTCTTGAACTAAAAATATCAGTACTCAGTCGTATGGAAGATCTAGACCACACGGGGTCAAGTTCAAATAACATTCCATCCTGGGCACAAGATATAATTGAAGATATTTCATCTCACAATATTTCTAATGAATAGGATGGGTTCGAAACTCACACAAGGGATCATGATAATGTCCCCAAAATTAGGAAGGAAGAAATTCCTCAAAAGGTATTTAGTGAGGAGGATCCTCACCCCAACACTTAACTGTGTTGGAATGTGCATCCTTACAATGCCCAATCTTATGATGTAAGGAAGCACATATATCTGGGCTATCTGTATCCTGTCAATAATCTCTTATTCAACATAGAGAGTTTACACAATTTACATATAGATACAAATTTCTGGCTCTATGTGTAGAAAATTTGTATTGCAAACAACTTGTGTAAAACAAGATAAGTTTCCGAGCTAAATGTATCCCTTGATACTGATCTAGAAATATAATTTCTCTTCGAAGAAAGTTTTCAGTAACACATAAGATGCGAAAATCTTTTCAAATCTTGTCAGAATTATTTATTTAAGGATGATATCTATATTTGGTATATATTAAAGGTATTTCAAGTATATTTACTCAACGTATCTGAGAACTTATGCTAAAGGATGTATTCTCAAACCATATCTCAAGCAAAACTTCTGAAAGCCTTGAGTGGAATGACTTCTAAGGAAATTGTTCATCTTGATGATACCTTCAAGAAATCTGGTTGTGATAATATAGAAAATGAAAAGGAAGATGTCACTCATCTTCTTGTCCAAAACAGTTTGGATGCTAAGATTGATATTATCATTCTACGTCAAGTCCTCATCAGTACTATTGAAATGCATCATAGACAGGGAGCACTACTAAGAACTGTTATCCGTGTAAAGACCCTCAAGCTCGTCAACGCTGTTAGACCTGTCAAGAGACGTCTTAGTCGATAATAACTCGATTAGTTTAACACAAACGTTAATTAATAGAAATTAATCTAACAATGATCTAGATACGAAATTAGTACCGTTAGATAGAACTCGAAAAGGTATGCGAGATGGACTACTCGAGCATGTCATTCGAATACCGGGCGGAGAAGAATTTATCAGATTAGTATGACGAGCAAAATAGTCTCTTTGGCATTTAGACCGCCTTGCCTGCCCATATCCAAGTAATGAGTGTCGTTATCATTTTTGCTGGTCTTATCAACAAAACCGATCGAAGAGAAACCATTCTCTCTTATTCTTATTCTTTCTTCTCATTCCCCTGTTCTTCCCTGCTCGTGATTTTGTCTGAAGATTATATGATTTTGAGATTATAAACTTAGGAAAAATCAATAAGAATTGATTGTGGTGGTGCTATTGCTGTTTTTTGAGTCAGGAGGAGAAGAAGTTGATGTTGTGAACGATGGAAGTTAGGGTTTCTAAAGTTAGTTGAGAGATTGTATGAAATTGAATCTATGATGAGTTCGAGATGTTGGGTTTTCATTATTGAGAGATAAGAAGAAGATTTAGTATATGATGCTCAAATTGCAATGGAGGAAGGACAGTTTAGGGTTCCTGCATGTTGTGTTGGAATTCAATTTGAATAAGGATTAAGAAGATATAGACGGAATTACAAGATGGGTTTGCTTAATTGAAGAGTTTGATTGATGTTTTGAGTTTGAATTAGAGATTGAAGATAGTTAGGGTTCATGTGTTCTTCTTCATAATGATTATATGGAGGAGATGAAATTGATGGTGGTGGACGATTTAAGTGTTAGAGATGATAATTCTAGGGTGATTTGGGGAAATAGCAAATCAAAGGATGCTGGTGTTTGTGGTAAGCCTTTAAGTTATTTCAAATTTGGTACTTTAAATGAAATTGCTTAAATTGATTGAGTTTATGTGATTGTGAATATATTTGCTATGATGAATGGGTTATATAAATTACAGATTAATGTTGAGTTGAATGAGTATTGGTTTTGTTAAGTGAAATAAGATGAAAATGGAATTGAGTCCCTGTTGGTGTTGTTAAGTGACTGAGATTCAATTGTGTATGTAATTGAGAGTTTTAGAGTTACAGTGGCAGTCCAGTTGTGTTGGAGGTTTGATATGATGTTTGTCGGTGTATTAAGATTGCAGGAGTTGTGAATAGAATTGTTGGTGAATTGTGATAGTTTCAGGTAGAGCTGTAATATAATCGAGAAGGATTAAATATGATGGTGGATGTAGATTAAGTTTGTGTTTCGTCTTGTGGTGTGGATGATATGCCTGAGATGTATATTAACTTCCTAGAGTAATAATAATGTTGTTGTTGAAGTTAAGATTGAGTTACATGAAGGTAGGTTGTAGCTAAGGTTAGTGGTGATGTTGTATGGGATTCTCATATGAATTCTGGTGATGGTTTTGTTAGTTAGAGATGTGTTCTTGGATGCAGTAGTATGGCTTGAGGGAAGTCTCTATGAAGGCTTGTAACTGCAATTGTAGGTAAGCTAAATTGTGATTAATAATGTACTTGTGAAGTTATTTGTATTCAATGTAATGTTGTATTGATTTGATATTGAAATGTTAAAATGGTAGATGAAGGTGTAAGAATTAGAGTTTAGAGTGATTTGTAACATGGTATGCTTAGTTAAGCTGGTCTGACTGAATTGATCCAGTCTGACTTTGATTGTGTTTTTGTCTGACTCAATTTGTCTGAGTGAGTTAACTCAGTAATTAAGATTTGACCTCGGATTGACTCAGTGGACCTTGACCTTTTGACCATGACATTGGCTTGACTTTAGGTTTTGATTGTTAGTTGACCTTGTTAGACCATACGTTGACTGTTAGTGACCGTTTGTTGACCAGATGGACCAGGCCTTATCTTAATGGGTCTGTTTAGTGAACTTGGGTTTATAGCCAGTTTTCCTAATAAACATGTACATGTATTGGACCTTTGTGGTCTGATTTAGCCTTTGGTTCCTTCTACAAAGTTGTAGATATTCATAAGACTTATTTATTGGACTACAGAACCAATCTAATTGACCTAGTAAACCTTAGATAGGTTAAAGATAGATAATAAAAATGTGTAAAGTCGTAAATGGGCTTAGAACCATTAGATAGACTTGTATAATTCTTGTGTGAGTCATTTTGGCTAGATTTTTAGAGTTCTTGTGCGATTAATAGTTAGTCCTTATTAACAACGATCGATTCAAAGAATGAACCAGTGGATCGTGGGTCTCGAGGTAGGCGTGGCTTGTCATCAAAAGAGGTGGGAATTTACATTAACTTTTTTGAAACCATTGTTATTTCTTTTACAAAAGTTTATGTTTAACAAACTCATGCATTGTCTAGTTGTACTTTCCTTGCATTGTTTCATTTTATATTACGAAAGTTCTGTTATTTCTTTTAATCTTTCCATGGTTTGGAAAGGAACTGTAATGCTTGGTTTGTATTTATGATTTATTTGGAAATAAGAATTTCCAACTGCGGTATATAGGATACGTTCCTTCTTTTATGCACATCTGGGTGTATAATTGTCACCCAAATTATCTAGGTGTGTAATTGTCATCAATATTACGGGTGTGTACAGTCACCCATAGACTAACTAGATGTGTAATTGTCACTAATATTACGATGTGTAAATGTCACCACAGAAATAATGGTTTGGTGTGTAACTGTCACCAATACCCCGATGTGTAAATGTCACCACAAAAATAATTATTTCCAAGAAGGAGTTAGTTCCCTATACATGCTGTTTAGTTTAGTGTGTTGGTTGTATTTTATTATTTGGGAAAACATGGATTGTTTTCCAAATCATGCCGATGTTTACTTAAAATTTAAATGTTATTCCTACTGGGCACCCCTTTTAGGGATGATGTGCTCACCCATTCCCACTTTTAGTTTTCAGAGACAGATAGAGTTGCACAACGAAAGCTTCAAGGGTTGAGTTCGTTAATTGGTTAACTTCGGCTATGTTTATTATGTTGTATATTATATTTGTAAACCAAATGACTATTGTATATGTATCATTTGAAAGGAGTTCTTGCATTTATATATTCCAGAGCGGGGCTAGTTTTTGGATTAAGTTTTGTAGCCGATTTGAATATTTAAGTAGATGATTTAGATTCCTAGCGCCTCTTTATTTAGTTAATCATTAGGATTAGTCAGCTGCTAGCTTTGGGGGCGCTACAATCCGTAACCAAAGAAAGCTGATTAAGCTTGGAATCGGTAACAGGGAGTATGCTGAAAATATTAATCTAAAGGTTAATTCTTTAGCTTGTGAACATAATCAAGGTACTGTGTGCAAAATCCGAGATATCAGTCGAGATGTTGTTGATGAATATCTTGAAAATTTTGAGGAAATTGAAGATGATCTTTAAGAATGTTTAATAGACAATAGTTTTGATTATTTTAAAGTCTATTATGAATAAAACTATCTTATTATGAATAAAGTTATTATTTTATAATATTTCTTGTGATAGTTTTTGATTACATAGCATACTTGAATGCTTTATTTTATTGCTATGTATGTTTATGGGATGTTTGATTTCGGTTTTATTACCTTGATATTCGATCTCATAATGTGCGAACCCTCGTGGTTTGGGTGACTTTTTGATTTAGCGGGATTAAGTTCTAGCCCGTGTTGGTAGGCTTTATCAACGGATCATGAGGGGTTCTCGTAGAAACAATATGTGAAAAAGTCACAATATGTTGAATCTCTTGGTTTAGCATAAAAGCATATGTATTTCGAGGTTTCAACTTTTGCATCGCAATAGTTAAAACCGATTTTCAACCTTTCTCTGGTAAAGGTTGCTCTGTGTTGTTATTCTTTTGTTTTTCATAATGACAACATAATGATATTTCGGTATCAATTCTCCCCGGAAAGATATGAAGAAGATGCAAACATAGTGGAAAAGAGGATGCGGAATTTGAGAAAACAATATTGTTAGTTAATTATTTTCCTGTTTAAGAAAAGAATGATTTTATTTCATATCTTTATTGCTTTTGTTTAACAAAAATTTCGGTACAATTGATGTTTATTCAATTGTTTCCGGTTAAGAAAAACTATTGTTATCTTTCGTTATTGTTTGGTATCAATTGTTTAGGCTTACAAAATTTCGATGCAATTGCGGTGGTATAATGTCTATGTTTGTTTCAATTGCTTCCGGTTAAGATAAATGATTATGCAGGTTGATTTATTTGGTTTGTATGGATTGTTTATGACTTAACAAAAGTGTTTCGGGAACACTTATTTAGTCCAAGTGATTTCCGGATAAGAAAAACTAAGTTTTTCGGATTTTAGTTAGACTTATCAAATGTGAAGGTTTCGGTTATTCAAGTCTAACCGAATGCCTTAACAAGAATTACTATTTAACTAATCTAGTATTTGTCTTGTTTAAAAGTGAAAGGTCTAAGTTATTGATAAGAATAATTAGAGCCTGATGAGAAAAATAAAGTTAATTCTGATCTTTATTTTGGTCTTATCGAACAAGCGATTGTACTTATGCAATCGGTTTAGAAAAAGAACTAAGGTGATTAGTCAATTTTTGAGTTGCTAAAACTATTAGGGAAAATTGCTTCGGGCAATTTTTTCCTAGATAACATGTTAAAAACAAATTACTTGTAGTTTCGGTTTTGATATTGGTTATCTAAAATGGTGTGTAAAACCCTCGTGCTCAACTCTTATAGGTTTGCAGTTTCTCTTTGTGAGATTTGTAAGATCTTTCGGTTTGTCCTTTATTTTTTCGTTTCTTTATCATTTTGTGACAAAAAGGGGGAGAAATATATGGAGTAAACAAGTGATATTGACTTGTTGTGAGTTGGTATCACTACGAGAAAGGACATTTGTGCTAAAATGTTTATTCTAACGCATAGAGTGAAAGCATAGACTAAGGGGGAGTCACATTCCATATGATATGTAGTTATGAGGAACTACATGGAAATAACAAAGACGCGCAGATTAAAAATCTGCCTATTTACATTTAGGGAGAGTATTAGCTTTGTTATTATAATGTCAGCAGCGACATTTAAGGACTATTTTTAATGCAGGTTTTGTGTTGTTGAACTTGGAATCAAGCGTATGGGTTTAATGAATTTTTGTAATTTGTTTATCCATATGATGTAAGAGTTTTGTCACTAAAATTGACAAATGGGAGATTGTTAGAGCATAGCTAGGTTGAACCCACCAAGTGTTGGTATGTCAAGTTTGGTTGTCATATTTTAGTGAATCAAAACTCATTTAAAGAGTCGCTTGATTATATACTAGAATCAAATTCGTATAGGTTAGCTTGAAAGTATTAGGATATGAGACTTACAAGTATTACATGAAGACTTGAAGAATGTGAAGAAGTATGGAGCTACAACAACAACATCATCCTTCCTCTTGAGGTTAGTAATATTTTACTTGAACTGTTTCATTCCCTAACGTATATTTCAAGTCGTGCATATTGAAAATATAACTGTGAAGCTGTGTATGATACTCTAGTTAGACATAGTATTAAGGAATACAATACGAGGTTTATTTCTTAACCATTAAAATTTGTATACAAGACATCGACATGATCATATGAATGCTATTGTGATTATGTATGGGTATGAGTGAAGATTTCATCCTAGGAAATAATGTTTTCCATTCGTTTAAAGGAAGTAAGTTCATAAACTTGTTTTGTGAATCGAATAGGAAATCGCTAGGCTTATTGGTATTGTTATTCATTTCAAATCTATTTTGAATTACCAATATGTGTGCTTAGTATAACCGCTCATAAACTTGTTTATGTATCTTGGTAAAACTATTCACAAGGCCTGACTTATGTATTGGTATGACTTTTATTAGTGAAACCGATCTTAAGTAATCACTCAAGATGGTATGATCGATGCCTTGTAAATAACAACTTTTATCTAGTCATTGGGGGAACCGATCCTAGTAAGAGGTGCAACAAATTTATAAGAGGAGAATCGATCCTTGTAAGAGGTGCAACACATTTTTAGTAGATGGGGGAACCGATCCTATGAACATGTGCAACAAGTTTGTAGTTTTGGGGGAACCGATCCTATGGACATGTGCAACCAAATACAAGTAGTTACCATAAGTTGTGGGGAACTGATCCTAGTATCTAGTCAACCGAATTTTGGTAACTAGTGTGACTATGCACAATACTCACATGGAGGTAGAACCGAACCTTTTTTTGGTAGAACCTTGAAACCCATGATTGGTGATTTGATAGGATAATTAATCACATAGTTCTTGGAATTCAGACGAACCAATTCTAAACTTGTTTGGAAGTGTGGCAAATCATTTCCAAGATTCTAAGTATGAAAAACGAATTACAAAGTAAAAATGTTGACATACTTTGAACATGTGCAGTAACTCTTATCATTAATTGTTCAAAGATATTCCTTAATATTTAAAGGAAAATCCCAGGATCGAAATAAATTGAGAATCTTTTATTTAAGGTTTCTTAGTTTTTTATATGCTATTTGTTTTCCAGCAAATAAATGAATATCTTTAGAAAATAATAATTAGTAATGTGCATTTACTGATTGATTTTTCTATTGGATTTCGGTCAATATTTGGACAACGCATTTGCAGGAATTGTGAAAACCGATTTTGTGTTTATTGCATATCTTTGAGAATATTCAGTTTTGGAAATTCCTTAGTGTCCAAACTTCCTTGTCTATAAATATTGAAGTTTGTATTTCGAGCAAACTATTCCTCAGAGCCAGCTAAACTACCTAGTTGTGTTGTTACTAGTGGAGCCGCCTATTCAGAGAGGAAAGTAACCTAATTATGCGAAATTTCTTACGCCGCTCAGTTTAAAGACTTCTTTTGGATTGATAAGCTCTATTAGTACCGTTGGTGGGACACTATATAATCCCGATTTATTATTAGTTTTCGATTAATTTGAGTGACTAACGGTTGTTGAACTTTGATTGCACCTAGATTGTTTATGCTTGAGAATCTTCTCTTCTGATATAAGATTCACTCAAACTAGATCGAAGTTTCGATGGGGATATTTAGATTGTTTATAGTTCTAAAGACATCTTATGATAATCCAACGTTAACAGACTCCGTTCTGTGTGTGATTGATCATAAGAGATTCAAGTTGATTTTGTGCAGGTGCTGATTGAAGATTAAAGAAGATTTGAAGACAAGAAGTCTTTTTGAGTTCATATTCTTTGGTGTGGACAATACTTGTTTCACCTGGAAAGGGATCCAACTATAATCGGTTTATCCTTGTGATAGATTGGATTTATTAGTTGAGTAGATCGGCATCAATACACTTTTTTGTCATTAATAGTATTGATTGCATAATCTAAAAATTACTTCGGTAGTTGTTGAGAGATTGATTTAAGGACCCGTCAAAGGTGTTTATTAGTTAAACGGAAGAGCCTTTGTCAAACTCATATCACGTTGGTTGAAAAGAGTTGTTACCGAACATATTTGTTGTTCCTTTATTGTTTGTAATACGAACCAAAGAAATTGTTCCAAGCACGTGACTTATTACAATTTGGAGGCATGGGAATACTAAGGGAACTAGGTGAACTAGGTGAACTATAGGTTCAGTTGCTTGATCTAAACTATACGAAGTTGGTTTGATTTTTTATAGTGGCTTAATTTTGAGAGTATTCAATTCCGGACTAGGTCCCGTTTTTTTTTTTGCATTTGCGGTTTCCTCGTTAACAAAATCTTTCTGTGTATTTTACTTTCCTATTTCTGCAATTATAATTGTTTTATTATAATTAGAAGTAAAATACACAAACGTTAATTCATATTTTACTTGATAAACAACCCCTAGAGTTTGGTTAAGTCTGAATCTATTATCAAGTAAACATACTTCGTTGTTGTATTGTTTCGATCTTGTATCCATAGACGATCACACAAAGTGTGAACCGGTTAGTTGTATTGTCTTGACTCAGTCCATAGACAATCACTTTTGGAAAAGGACTTATAGGTGAAAAAGTTTTAGACTGAGGTATATTTGGGTACCCTCGTGTTTTTAACTGTTGATACTGGTCTTGAGCTCCGAAACACGATTATTGATGTGAATATAATCGGGAACACTTATTTTAGGAGCAAGATCATCTTTGAAGGAAGGAGAGGAATTTGAAGTTTTCTTCTTCCTTCGAAACCTTTTTCTCTTTACAGACTTTTCAGAGTTATCAGTCATCCTTATAACATAATTCTTCTTACAGTTGTAAGAAGAAGTTGTGTTGTATTCATAATCAGGAATTGGCCCATCACAACACTTTTCATGATTGTGAGATGAGTTTCTAACGGTACACTAAGAAGCGGGTTTGATTACCTCTTTAGACATCCATACAAGAATGTTATGAAGTTTTTCATTCTGTAAACGAAGGTGACATCTTCTTTCAATGTGACCTTTCTTTCCGCAATAATAGCAGTTGACAGAAGTGTTTTTAACCATTCTCAACTGATAAGTCTTAGAGGGATGACATTCTTGGTTTCTAGAGACATCTGCTGCTGAAGAGAGTTTTTCACTTTTACTGCAGGTGAAATTTTCATCTTGAGGAAGATTATTAGGAAGAACAAAATTTATTTTACCAATACTTGGAGCGTTTATACCTTTATAGCCCAGACCACGTGTATCACGATGATATTTACATGCTCCTAGCATAGAAGACAATTTTGTAGAGCTAGAATTGAATTTTTTCAAATTCTCTTCCAAGGATTTAACCTTATTAAGAGAAGCACTAAGATCAGTCTCCAATTGTTTCTCTTGGGTGAGAAAAGCTTTTTCTCTGTCATTTAAACAATTTTGTTGAGAGTCATACCTTGCAACGGTTTCTGCAAGTTTTTCTTTCAACTCAAAGAGATTTTGACGAAGTTCATCACATTCAGAATTTTTTGAACATATATATTCCTCACGATCTTTAAGAATAGATTGTAGCAAACTATAACCACAGTCATATCCCTTAAAGAGTTTTCTCATTTTCCTGTTTTCAAGACAGATAGGAGTCATAAATTCAGCCAAGCAAGAAGTTGACTTTTCTTTCTTTAGGAGATGATCGAAAAGCTTGATGTACTATGAGACTTCCTCATCAACATCTTGTCCCTATTCTGAATCACTTTCATCAGAAAGTTCATCTAACTGTTCATCTAGGGGTGCTTCCTAATTATACACAGTTTTAGATGATGGAGAAAAAATGAGAGATTTCTCAGGAAAAATAAGACTTTGCACCAGGTTAGTATGTTTCTGAACTGGTGTTGCGTTTCCAGAGATATTATAGTCCATAGTCAGATTGCTACAAACACAGACTTATTAGCTCTTAAATGTGTTTGCCTGCTTTGATACCAATTAAAAAATGTGGGTCTAACATTCACACCCAATATTTCATTCGGCAATCTGAATAGACAAACTCTGATATACTTTCATGATAATCAACTAGATAGTCAGACTCAATCTAGAGAAAAGTATATCAAAGAGTTTTGCATCACTATCTCTCAATTCAATCTGCAATCAGCAAATAGGAATTTGTGAGCCCGATTGAGTATAAGAGAAATAACTTGAACGGTACCAAAGACTAATATTCAAGGATAAATAAATTTCAATCAACAACCGAAGGTTGGATTTACCAATTGATCGATTCAACGCACAACCTGTGATATTTCTATTATATAAATTAAAATATAACGCGGTAAAGAAACAACACAGACACCAGAATTTTGTTAACGAGGAAAACCACAAATGCAGAAAAACCCCGAGACCTAGTCCATCTTTGAACACCACACTGTATTAATCCTCTACAGACACTAGCCTACTACCAATGAACTTCGGACTGGAATGTAGTTGATCCCTAATCAATCTAACACTGGTCAAGGTATAGTTGCGCTCCTCACGTCTCTGAACCCTAGCAGGATTCTACGCACTTGATCTTCTTAGCTGATCTCACCCATAACCAAGAGTTGCTACGACCCAAAGTCGAAGACTTGATAAACAAATCTGTATCACACAGAAAAGTCTATAGGAATAGATAAATCTGTCTCCCACATAAATACCTACGAGTTTTGTTCCGTCTTTTGATAAATCAAGGTGCACAGGAATCAATTGATAAACCAGACTTATATTCCCAAAGAACATCCTAGTATTATCAAGCACCTTACAATAATATTAATCGTATTGTAGAGAAACAAGATATTGTGGAATCACAAACGATGACATGAAGGTGTTTGTGACTAATTTTTATCTTGCCTATCGGAGAATCAATCTCGAGCAAATATTAGAGAAGATAGTACTCAATACGATAGAAGAGGGCAAGATCAGAACACGCAACTATAGAGAAAATAGTTGGGTCTGGCTACACAATCCCAATGAAGTCTTTAAGTCGTTAACCTACAGGGTTTCGTGAAAAACCTAAGGTTAAAGCATAATGGACTCTAGTCGCAACTAATATCACACAGGAGGTGTGGGGATTAGGTTTCCCAGTTGCTAGAGTAATCTCTTATGTAGTTTTCAAATCAAGGTTTGCAATCTAAGTTACCTTCATAACAAAGCATTCAATATTCACCGTTAGATGAAAACCTAATTAGACTCAAGCTAATATCTTTCAACCGTTAGATCGAACTTTGCTTGTTATACACAAATGAAATGTACCGTCATTTAGGTTTGAGTAACCGTACCTAAACGTGTACACCATGTTGGCTCAACAGTAGTTAACCGAGGTTATCTATATGAACACTCTCATATCAACCTTTTTCATCTTAACCACAACTAGTTCAAATGACTCAAACGAAACTAGTTAAAGAGTTGTTCAATTGCTATATTCTCATACAAGTATACAAGAACACAATTGAAGCAAAATCGGTTTGATTCACTCAAATAAATTCATGAACATTATAGCCATGGTTTGAAAAGAATGCATTCCTTAATATATATAAATGTATTAGCTCATAAGCCAACCGATTTTAAGACTTTAACCACTCAAGTATGCATAAAGGTACACATACCTAAGTAGCCGGTCTGAGTTTGGGTTCGCCAGTATGCAAACGGGTACGCATACCTAAGTACACTTCCAAAACCCAAGATAAATTCCCGGACCTATACCTTACGTAAGTGCGCGCACCGGTATGTGTACTTGGTGCCCGGAATTCCACAACTACAAGTACGCATACGGTATGCATATTATAGTTCTGGTCATGGATCATATACATGCAAGAATGCATACTATGTTCATAATCCAATATATCTAAACTCTATTTCGACCATTGAAACTTTCTTAGAGGATGACAATAGCCGTTTTCACACACTATTAGCATCAAAGTAATTTTCAAGTTATTGAAATAGTCATAACGAAACTTCTCAAGTCTACACCAAATGATTGTATCACACAAACCATGTAAGATGTTACTCGACAATTTTCACATGATCATATTTTGACTTTCGTCAAGAATATAAGATGAACTTGGTTGAAGCGAAAGCTTACCAACATATATTTCGAGAAATATGTAAGCGAGTTAAACTCAACTCGAAATCTCAAATGTGTATAATCGAATACTATATAGTAATACCACTTTTGTCTCAATATAGGAGATAGAGTAGAAATAGACTTTCCAAGTGATAGATGAGTTTTAGTCTCCACATACTTTTTGTTGATGAAGTTCCACAAGCTATCCTTAGTAGTTCTTCGTCTTCAATTGATGAACGCCGAGACATCACTATAAGTAGACTAGAAATCAAGACTTATAGTTTTGATCACTAACATTGACAAACAAGCTTGAGATAGAAATGCTTGAGAGTTCGACCTAGCAGTGCTATAACAAAGCCTAACCTTGGTTAAAGTCCTTACAATACCATCATCCATCTTAATTTGAAATGTACCTATAACCACCACTTTACAAGTGACATTATTTCCCATAAGAACTCTTCCACCTTCTCGATCTTGATAATCAGAAAACCATTCTCTATGAGGACACATATGAAAATTACAACCTGAATCAAGAATCCACCCATTATCCAAGCTTCTGGTATAAACCATGAGAATTGTTCCATCATCACTTTCTACTTCAACATTTGTCGCAGTGCCTTGGTTGTATTCTTCTTAGATTCTTCCTTTTTGGACAATCTTTCTTGAAATGCCCTACTTGCTTACAATGAAAGTATTTGAATTTATCTGATTTAGATTTAGACCTTGACTTTGATCTACTTCTATCTAAACCATCCTTAAGCTTTCCTCTTCCTCTTACAAACAACCCATCTCCCGAATTATCTTTACCATCAATACCGGTCTTCTTCAACTCCTTGGAGTTCAAAGCCGCCTTAACGTCTTCCATGGAAATTTTATTTATTTCATACATTACGGTATCAATAAAGTTATCATAAGATGATGGTATTAACAAATTTATCATAAGATGATGGTAAGGAACAAAGCAAGCCTAATGCTTGGTCTTCATCTTCAATTTTTAAATCAATATTTGCCAAATCCAAGAGAATTTTATTATAATCATCAATATGATCTATAATAAAAATTCCTTTATGCATTCTAAGAGTATATAATTTCTTCTTAAGATAAAGACGATTAGTCACGGATTTAGTCATGTACCTTTTTTCCAACTTGTTCCATAGCCCGCCCGGAGTCATTTCCGTCGCAACTTCTCTCAATACCTCATTTCTTGAAGACAACAAAATTAATCCATGTTCTTTCTCCATGAGATATTCCTTTTCCTCATCCGTCAATGTTGTTGTGCCAAAATAGCCCTCATCTTTAGCCTCCATAGATTGAAATCATTCCTTCCATCAAATTTCTCAATCTCATACTTTGCCGCCATTGTAGATCGCTTCTACCCGGAGCTCTGATACCAATTTATTATAACTAATGGCTCAAGAAAGCACAATCAATCAAGATATGAAAATGTAAATGAAATCAAGCACACACAAAACACAAGGATTTATAGTGGTTCTATCAAGATGATTTACATCCACTTGCGAAGACAACGAAATGATTCTACTATGATGATCAAACAAGTTTACAAAGTTTCTCCCAAATCCCCTCTCAAGAACATATCCTCCTTTGTGCCTCACACTCTCTCAAGAATAACATTAGTTTATCTCTCTATTATAAACCCTAGACCCATTTTATATTTGACCTAGGTTACAAAAGAGACAAAATGGAATCATGTGCTAAGTTAAAGAATCAGGCCCGTAAAAGACTTATTAAGCCTATATTCAAGGTATACATAACAGTTTTGAAACGCATTGCCGAACTGGCTACTAGAAAAGTTACACCATACCTTCCCATGTGGTGTTTAGATCTTTTATGTTTTTGGTCTGCTTCTCATTAAAACAAAGTCTTTGGGTTTCTCATTATAAGTGTTTTTTCGGGGAACAAATTTTTTTTATTATATATATATATATATATATATTGTGGGAAAGAACTTCACATTTGATGACCCAAGACCTTTGGATAACAGTTTGGAGGCTCAATATAGTTTTTAGCTGCTAAATTTACCATACTAAACATGACCCAAAAGCAAGGGAATAACTACTTGATGAGAAACGGAGTCTATAACTCAACGGATTTACAAATTACAAGTGAAAACTTTGTCCTCAACCTGAAAAGCTAATAACAAACTATCCGACCGACGACAATTCTCAGATATGTCATATATGGTCCAGCATTTAAGGTAAATTAATTGCTTTTTCTCCGCCAATAAGGCAAATTAACAAAGTCATATAGGAGAAAAATAAAATTATTTGCACCGAGGACAATGTAAATGTATATTTAAAAAAACAATTACTACAAGTTAATCCAACAAACTTTAGGATTCCTTACTTTGCAACTCTCTTATTCCACTGATCCTATCACTACTATCAAGATTAATAAAACTAACAAAAAGATAAGAAAACTAACAACAACATAAGCAACATACTCAATTGATAAGATGCCCAAAGCCTAGAGTAATACTCAGATTTACTTAGCCATGTTAGCTGCAGTCGAATGGGCGAGTCCCTGGCGCTTGAAAGAGTAGTTTTTGAGTCGGATAATGAACTCTTAATAAAATCTGTTAAATATACAACACCTTGTGTGCACTGGTTGCACCACTCTTTTGTTTTAGATATTCAAGATTTTTTTCAAGATAATCCACTATGGATGTGCCAGTCAGTCCTTAGAGATAAAAATGGTGCTGCAGATTGTATTGCTAAGAAGACTAGAATAGGAAATACTAGTTTTGAGTTTTATGAGAATTTTCCTCCAGATATTAGTGCCTGGATTAGTAAGGATAAACAATCTGTAATCACCCATTTATAACTCTTAATGAAATTTTCTTTTTGAATAAAAAAAAAATACTCAGATTTACTCCTACAAACATCAGAGTCTCGCAATTGGGAGAGGTTTAAAATAGTTTCACAATCTGGGAATAAGACGAAATCATGATTCTGAGTCGACATAAAGTCACATACAATCCTGTCTATGACTACAGGGCCGGTCCTACGAAATTGATGCCTCGAAGTTAATCTTCAGGATGTTTCCCCTATATAAGGCTATATACAAAATAACAAGAGAAACTAAATATTTTTTCAGTCCATCAACTTAACACAACTAAACAACTATTTATTTTATTAGATCTTGATTAAAAATATAACAAAACAAAAAGATAAAGTAAAAAAATATGTGAAACATATCGACGTAAAACTTTATAAAATAATAAGACTTTTTGGATCACTTTATATTATCAAAATATGTTTACTATATGCAATAATACTAGCTTAATTATAAAATTGTGTTTTTTGTGATAAACACATAATAAATAAGTGTGTTTTTTCTTGAAAAACATGGAAAATTGTGTTATAATTTGAGTTCCTTCATTTTAAACCCATTATATATTTTGCCACATCAGTTGTGTCCATTTATTTTAAACCCGTTACTTTTCACTTTGCTATATAATTTATGTCTCTTCATTTTAAACCCATTGTTTGAAAAATATTGTTGATTCTTGTGAAAGACATGTCTATAATTTGGCAAAAAACACGAAGATGAATTATGTGTCCCTGTATTTTAAAGTTATGGTTGTATTTGCATCTTTTCTGATGACTACACCCAAGTAGATCTAAAGGCTATAAAACTACTAACATTCAAGATTCAAAGACAAACATAATGTAAAGAACATGAAAGTAAAGATTAACATAAGCATATAACGTGGTTCGGCCACGAAGACCTACGTCCACGGGAAATAAGATATTTTCTTTATTGATTAGGGACTTACCCTTGAAAGAGCTACAAATATCACTTAGATTTCTCACTCTCTATTTATCTAGATCTCTCTCAGGAATCATCTGTAGAAAAACCATCTAATATTACATAAGTTGTCCATTTCCTTCTACATTGACTGGTATTTATAAGCAAATTAGACTCGTGAAGGCCTGGTCTCGCCGAGATGGTGGAGCTATCGTACATATTATCATTACTTTGGACGAGCTTTATACTATCCCTTGTGATGGCCTGATTAGTTCCCTCTCCAAGTCGTCTCGCTCTGTACATCATCGTGTTGCTCTTCCTTGGGGAACTTCATGCTGCATCACCTTTGGATTATAATATAGATCGTTCGATCCTTCTGATATGATGTAGATTCGCCCACGTCTCTTATGATCCTTCATTAAATACAGTCCTTCTTTTTAGACTTGACCCTCTGAATCGATTAGACCACTCCTCACACGCGTCATTCATGTAATGTTTGTAGCAGGTATCTCGATTCAGATGAAATCAGCTTTATAGAGTATGATTTGATGTTTCCACCTTATCATCTTATCATGAAATCATCCCTTGAGATGTTTACATATGGCCATCGGGTTATATACCCTCACATTATGCTCCTTTTTTTGCAACTTGAAAATGGCAATGGTTATGTAGGGTGAAAAGGAAATTATGATGAAAATTCTCAGATTGTTGGCATCTAGGTACGATTCTAAGAAGCATGCCATCGTTGAAGGAAATAACCTTGATGTCCTCTCCAGAAATACGTTGGTTGCTAAATATCTTTGATCATGAGCATACATCCAAAATCGGAAAGGATGTTGCTTTCAAAGCACAGAAAAACACTAAAATACTTGGTAAAAGTAAAAGTTTTTGCATCTCTGAAAATGATCTGTCTGAGACTGATTCATCAGATGAAGATCTTGACAAGTCAGTCTCGTTTATCACAAGATGGTTTAAGGATATTCTTCTGAAGAGAAGTAAACGATTCTCCAGAGATAAATCCAGGTCATCAGTTAAACCTCATAATCGTGTTCCTCCTAAAAATAGGGATAATGATGAGACTGATGATGAGGATATGCCACAATGCTTTAAGTGTAAAGGTTTTGATCATTTTTCAAATGAGGGTCCAAATCGAAAGAAATACACTGGAAACAAAGGTCTTGCTGCAAATCTTGATGAAATGTCTGACAACTATGATTCTAATGAAGATAAAAAGTCAAGTGTTGCACTTCTTTATGAAAATATTGATTTTGATAAGTGTAGCAATACATACCACAATCTTGATATTCTTTCAGAATAAAATTCAACCGATCTGGAAGAAAAAATTGATCTTTTCGTTGGAAACTCCCTGTCTAATTTTTCATGTTTTACCTTATGTCTAGCAGCTTGCACATCTTGGATACTTGAATCATATTCTAGGTTGACATGCTCATATTATTCGAGTAGGATTTTTCCTACTCGAATTTCTAAGGTGACTTCGCCTCTTGGGCGGGTCTATAAGCCATTGAATCCAAATATGTTATAGGTAGAAGGAACTAGGCATTCGTCTCTAAGACCCATTTGCTTGAATGTTTCATAAAAAAAGATTTCGACAGAACTTCCTCCATATATTAGTATTTTAGGCATGGCCCATGGCAATACCTTAAGCCTTTCTACCTCACCCTCCTGCTCAGGAAGTGCGATAGCCATCGTAACCACCAGTGGATCGTTGTGGTTTCGTCCTTCATCTGGTGCCTCTGAGGCTGAAAAACTAATGGGTATTTTCATCCACTCCTGCATATGAGGTTCTTTTTCCATACTTAAGACTTTGTCACATTCGAAGTTTCGCTTATGGATTCATCTTGTAATACTTCCTTCAGGTGTGGGAGCAGTGATAGTTGAGTGCCATATCGTATTACATCCAAGTATTGTGCTTAACGTGGTATTTCTACGCAATGTATAGGTGTTCCTACCGTTGGTTGGATTGCTGGTTGTGCGATGTACTACCCGAGTTTTCCTTCATCAATCATGTATTGCACCATCTTCTTCAGATCTCTGCACGAGTCTGTCGCGTGACTATAGAATTGGTGAAACTCGCAAAAGTCTGTCCTATTCTTAGCGCGTTCGGGTTGCTGTCCTCTATTCCATGGGTATGTGATCTAACATTTCCCATCGATCTTCTTAAAGATCTCAGATATAGGTGTGTTTAGTTTCGTATAGACTGGGTCAACGAACTTTCCCTTATTTTATGGGATTGATCTCACCCTTTTCATCCTCCACTTCGTTGTTTATCGAACTAGGTAGATCCGTTGTTGGATCACCCTAATCCTTGGGCTGGCGCTTGAGAGTTCTATGGTTCTACCACATTTGCTCCCCTATTAGTTCCTTTTACCAATTTGTCATAAGTACCGTCTTGGAGTTTTTCAAGGGCTATGTAATCCTCTTGAATCTCTCTCAGTTTCCCTAGATTGGGTGGCATAGTCTCGTACATGCGGACAAATATGGGGTTTGTCTTTCTTAGACTATTTTTGAAGCCCAAGATCGCGTAGGCCTCTGGGACTCTTCCGATCTCGGCACATAATTTTCTCCAACGAGTTACCAGAGAGCGGAGTGACTCGTTCAGTCCCCTGGCTAACTGGAACAGCATGTCAATTTCGGGTTTGACTCGGTTGTTATGTATGTATGTTTCTAAGAACAACAACTCGAATAGATGGTCAAATGATTTAACCGATTCCTTTGGAAGGTTATTGAACCACATTAGGGACACATATTTTAGACTGGAGTGAAAGAACCTACACATCACTACCTCATAGTGACTCCACTGTGTCAGTGTCATGCGGTAGGATCTGAGATGTTCGATTGCATCGCCGGTCCCATTGAATGGAGTTGCAAATGTTGGGAGCGAGCATTTCCCTAGAAATGGTTGGGCTAGTAGACTCTCCGATAAGGGAGACTGTCCAGCCTCTTGCAGTACTTCCTTCAATTATTTTACTTCTTGTTTTCATATAGCCTCTTTGTACATCGCTTCGATTTGACAGAGTCGGACTTGTAGTTGGTCGTCATTGTGCCTCATTTTGGCCTTTTTCCTTCGTCCTTGCGCTCTTTCGGGCGAGTAGGAAGCTTCTGGGCGCCGATATCTTGATCGCCTTGAATCCTCGTCCGATTGCTCGGAATTCGTCACTATTTTAGAGCGAGTTGACTTTGAAGTATCCCCTCGCTTGGGGTTTATGACTGTGGGGTTCTCGGCCATGCAGTTGGTTTTTACTTCGTTCTCTTTTTTCCTTTATCGTCTATGCTTGGGATCAACCTCGGATGATCCCTCGGACGAGCTTTCTTCCTCGTTTAAAAATTCTCGGCTTCCTTTTGGAAAGCGCTCTCATGTTTTCTCTTCCGAGGTGTCAGGGATATGCACTCGCTCATCTGACCACTAGCCCGTTCAAGCACCCATCTGCTCAAAAGCCTATATTTGTCGCTCATATGTCCAATTTTAACCGTTTTTCTCGCCAGAGCTCATTTTATTCACGTATCTATAAAAACACAATAAATCCAAAATTAGTACAAAAATAAACACCAACAATATATATTATCGAGACTAATGAAGACACAAATATGTGTCTATCAGTTACATAGTCACCTTGTATTGTTTTAAAGGAATATTAATTCCCTAATTCTTTTTCTCTCCCTTTTTATTCTCCGATCTAAAAGAAAAACATGGGTTGAAAAGAGTAAATATGATTTTTTTATCTAGGTAGATTTAATAAAATAATTTTTTTGCTACCCATTTCAATAGTTTAATATTACCAAGAAAACCAACAAACTATTTAACAGAGGTGTATTCGATCAAGAGTTTTAAGGATAAGTGTGGATTCTTGGTTTACATGAAATATATGGATTTATAAGATTTCATTATATATCTATGGACTTATGTTAAACTATCATGGATTAAAGTGGAATCTTTTAAAGATTTGTATAGAATAATAAAGTTCAAAATCAGGTTGTCTATATAAACGCGTTTAGCGTTTAATAAAATGTCTGATTGAAATTTATTGTCATGGTCTTCTAATCAATTGTGTTTCTATCTTGCACATAGTTGAAAGAGGTAAAACAAGTTGCCAAGTTCATGGGTTTGCTAACAAAGTGAGTTTTGATTAAGATGAATACTTGGGTACTTTTTTTATTGGCATTTATTATAAAAACGGGAAAATTGAAAAGCAAAATTTGTTTTGATGACTTACCAAGGAAAACAGATATGACTTGAACTACTATAATAGTATAAAATTACGGGGTACTGAAGAAGTGGTAAGACTGAAGTTTATTTGCAGTTGTCTCACTGAATGAGGGAAACTGATATCATTCCCAATAGATAGGTTATCTCGAGCGTTATGTTCGTGATAGAAATTTTCTCTCAAGAACCCATAAAATTCTCGTAGCCAAATATTTGGAGAGAAAAATAAGAGATTTTTCCCATAATTTGATCAGAAAAATTCACAAAAGTCTTGGATCATGAAAACACATAATAAATTGAATTGCAAAGACTTTTTAGGATCATTGAAATATCTAATTTGAATACCTCGGATTTTTGTGGAATTAAATATCCATGGTTTTGAATGCCTCGGATTTTTATAAAACTATATAATTCTAGTTTGTTTGTTTTTTGTTTTAATGGGAAAAGACCATATATTAACTAGCAAATGTAATACAAGAGGGTTACAAATTCATTTTTATCAAAAGCATTAGTATCCATGCTAGCTTTTTGAACTTTTTTATGCAGTTTGGTCGACATATGCTAAAGATTTTTAATCCTTGCTTCCATGGCAATGTAGTCCGCTGCTGAATTATGCTTCCTTGCAATATATTTTTTGAACTTTTTGATGTAGTTTGGTCGACATATGCTGAAGATTTTTAATCCTTGCTTCCTTGGCAATGTAGTTCGTTGCTGAATTATGCTTCCATGAAATATATTTCACTTCAGCTTGAGGTAGTTCACTCAAAATTATCCTTGCTTCTTGCATAATGTTTTCCGCTGTCCACGAAAAGTTTGTGCTTACCTTGTTTATGTTGTCTGCCAGGACTTTGCAATATGTGACTATTGAAACAATACACAAAACATTTTTTTTTAGTCAAGTAAATGCCTTTAGTAAAGATTTTGCATCTGCGTGATATGCTGACATAGCCCACTCTGAACCCGCTTATAAGTGCATGAAATTCTCATGATCCGATGAGTATAGGATAAAGGCATAACCCATCGACCAATCTTGTTTCATAAATGATGCATCTATAAAAATTATTCAATATGAATTTAGGTTGGACCAGGAGTAATTGATTGAGATTTTCTTTTGTATTTTTATACCATCTTGAAGGATATTCGAAGGGGTAGATTGTAAAAATATATTAATTTGGCGTATTAGATTGATCGGTTCTGGATTTATCTTCTCAAAAACAACCGAGCATCTATATTTCCAGATGAACCAAATGATGGTGGATATTCTTTTCTGTAAATTGACCAAATCAGGTTCCGTAGTCCACCATCTAACCCAAGAAATAATCGTGTTTATATTGCAGTTTAAGATTAAATTTTCAAAGGGAGAGCCCAAACCAAATTGCTTTTGCGAAAGGACACACTCTGAAGAGATGGTATTCCGTTTCCTGTGCTTGATTATTACACATCTGACAGTTCATGTCAATATCTGGATTGTGAGCTCCCAGTCTAGAAGAAGTTGAAAGAGCTTTTTGAGCTAGTTTCCAAATGAAAAGTCGTATTCTTGGGATTGCCTGAATTTTCCAAATATTTTCCCAGGGAAAGTCTAAAATGTCATTATTATCTTGATCCTGTTTGGCTGGAAAATTATAGATATTCTTAGCCGAGAATTTCCCTGAGTGATGATGCCTCCATCTAATAATGTCTTGCTCTTGTCTCCTTGGATTTATAGCTTGAATCTTTTTTCTATCCTCTGGGTAAAAATATATGTTTAGTTTTTCCTGATCCCATTTATTTTGTCCCGTTATTAACTCTTGTACCATTGTTGGTGCCTGATCTTGTAAGTTGAGAATTTTGTGGACAATATCCGCATTAGGAATCCATCTGTCCTCCCGTATTTTTACCCAATGCTCCATTTTTGACTTGCCAAACAAAATTTCCCTTAATCAGTTCTAAACATTTTTGGATGCTTGTCCAAATCCACGACAAATTCGAAGTTTTGGAGGCTTCAAGTAGGTGTGAATTTGGGAAATACTTGGCTTTAAGAAGTTTAACCCATAATTAATTTGTTCAGTGATTAACCTATTGGCAAGTTTTGTGAGGAGAGCTATATTAAATTGATGCGGGTTTTTAATTCCTAAACCTCCCTGAGAGACAGGCTTGCGCATATATTTCAAGCTCTTATGAAACCTCCTTGTCTTTTTTGCCATTTTTTTTTTCCCACCAGAAGTTTCTTTGCATTCGGTCAAGTTGATCTAGAGTTTCTTTTGGCAGGGCTAGGACTTGCATTTGATAAGTTGGAACTTGAAGAATCGATTTAATCAGAACTGTCTTGCCCGCTTGGGATAGAAGTTTGGATTTCCAACCTTGTAGAGTGAAATAATATTTTCAAAGGAGAGGCTCAAAGTTGGCTTTTCGATTCTTATCAAAGAAAAGAGGTGGACTTTTAGAATTTTTACAATAATTTTCCCATGTTTTGCCATGGATACGGGGACTAAAATAAACACTTAATTTTTGTAAATTAACCATCTGGCCAATGATTTCCCAAAAAACTGTAAAGAGTCCATTAGGTTTTTAACTTCCCCTAGATCCGCTTTGGTGAATTTTTGCTAGTTTGAATACCACGGATTCTTACAGATTCTCAATTATCTATAAATATATCTTAACAAAAAACTTATATCATTAATCCAATGTATCTTAACAAAAAAAAAAAAAAAACATGATCCCCTGGAAATATGTTGCCCAAAGTTGAACTTAGGCCACTTTATGTCAGGGCCGGCCCTGTATGACTAAAACAAGAGTTGGGCTTAAGCTACATTTAGAACCGGATGTTTAGGCAACAACTGCTTGGGTTTGGGTATGATCCAGACAAAATCCCCACATCTTAGAGAAACCTAACTGAATAATCGGTTTGCGGGTAACTTTCAAGAATGCAGAACCAGATATACATAGCAATTAACTTTCTTAAGGGAGCAAAGAATGGGAGGAGCTATGGGATCCAGACAGATACCGTACATTCTTAAAATGAAACAAATCCGAGGAAACTAATTTATAAAGGAATACATAACTATTCAAACAACTGCAGTAAAGTTCAATGTGTTAAATGGTTTAGATACTAAGGAGGGTGGACTCCCCTAATTGGTTGCCGCTAACAATGTAGAACCAGATGCAGCCATTGTAATGAAAAAAATATTCTAAGTGATTTGGCCTTGAAAGAAACAGTCAAACGGAAAATTGAAACTAAACTGGGAGATGCTCAAGATGTAGTCTAACAATATTCAGAACTCAATCTAGAATGTCAGATGGGCAAGTCCACTGAGTTCCTAAGCATATATCAGTACAACTACTAACAAGAATACTACTACTTCGTTAACAATATTGAGAACCAACTACAACGTCTGCAGACATACAATTAGGTAATGGCAGGTGTGAAGTGGGTGTATCAACTATTTACACGAGCACTCTTCCTCTCAGACAAAGAAACCAAAATCCTTGCTGCCATTTGTTCTAGTTCCTAGTAGTAGGTGCAAGGAGCCTAGCTATAATAGCGCCTTATCATGGCCATGGAAATGTAGTGTAGAAAATGGTAGAGCCCTACTAAAAGACGGAAAATTAGCTTAATCACAGATAGTGTAGATACATAAATCATGTTGGTTGTTATAGAGAATGAAACGTTCTAACTTATGTACCTACAGCTTTATATTCATGTAAAACAGAGTTGTGAACAGTACTTTCATCTTGGGTGGTTGTGTCATATAATGCATTATACTACCTAGCTACAACATATAAATCATTTTGCTAGTGAATAAGGTGACGAACTGCCGATGGTACTGTATGCCTCTAAGTTCTAGCGTTACTCTACTTTAAAACTCCATCAGCAAATATAAAAGTAGCTACAAAATGCACAAGGCATCACACTTAAATTTATACAAGCAGACAGTGATAGAAAGAGAAGCACAACTAGCAAAGCAAGATAGCTGAAATTCAACTTGGAAAGTCGAAAACTAAGTCGTTATACATGACATAGCAATTATATAAGACTCAACATTCACAACGAAAATTACCAGATTAAACGTAGATAGTGCAGAGATATTCCTTCCTACTGCTGCATACACATTTGATTGAATCCTTCAACTTTCTTTTCAAATTCGGATGTGTATTCTTCATCTACCTCTCTTGGCACATCAACTGATTCCATTGTTTTCGTATTTTCTTCTCCTAATGCTCTCAATGAAACCAAGGTGTTCATATGCGGGATTGCTTGATATATAGCTTTTTTATCCTTGCCAAAATCCACAAGTACTTTTGAAGATGAAGAATTTAGGTCATGAATTAGGACCTTTGTTTTTGAGCGACACAGAACTGTCCCCCTACATGTAAGGCCAAGCGAATCTTGGACAACTTCTTGTGTATCTGTGTTGCCAATACTGAACTCTTTAATCCAACTCAACGACCCATCTTCTTTCTTCTTAAATAGAAATATATCAGAAGTTTTCGAATCTTTATCAAAGTGGTCAGCCAATAAATAACCCCCCATAACCCCAAGTGTAAACTTCCAACCAGTGGGAAAAGATTTAGGTAACTCAACAAAAAGTTCATTCGCCAAATCAAAAGCCACAATGTTGCCATCTCCAAGCTCCCAATAAAGAGACCCATCCACAAATACACCACGAGTAGTAACAAACAGATCAGGTTCCTTGTTGATTTTCTTCCCTAAGTTCCTCCATCCCTTGCCACTTCCAAGTGTGTACACCTCAACAATTACAAAATTGGGTTCATTAAACAAGTAATACATTCTAACAACCTTGTATTCGTTCGTAGAAGAAACATAACCAAATCCAGTCAACAATCGTTCACCCCAATCATATGGTCTCTCGAATTCAGGTAGAAACACACATTCTCTGGTGACTGGATTACAGATATAAACTGGTTCATAATTGACCCACTCATTATCATGGCTTCCATTCAGACAAACTAAACCATTACAGGAGCCAGTAACATTGTAATAGTTAAACGGAGCAGGGTTTAATTTCATTCTTGTAACTCTATGGCAGGGTTGTTCCTCCTCTGAAGAAGAATTTTCATCATAAAATTCTAGATAATGAAATAGGCTGTTTGCATAAAATGGCTTGTCAATCACCAATAGAAAAGTAAACTTACCATCAGAAGCACCAGCAGAATCAAGATTGTTAAGGCAACGAATCAAGTGAGATTGAGCAAATTGTTGATGATTAATCACTTTATTCCATGACTTGGAGACTAACTTGCAGTCTAAAACTGTTTCCGTTGGTAAACGTGTTAAGATGTTGGAGATGAGATCTCCTGAAAGCATATTAAAGTTACCCATTTGAAAACCCCTACTGAAGGATGAACAATCTACAGAGTGTTAATTGCAATTTGAAGAAGAAGAGATGACAACTAATTTAGGGTTTCAGGAAGAAATGGGTTTCTGTTGTGGAGTGGAGTGTGCGAGTGAGTGACCGACTTTGAGAGATAGAAAGGAATCTTTTTCACTTTTTTAAGGGACTGTTTGGGGTATAAGAGCAACTGCAGTGGTGCGATCATAACCAAAGAACATAGAACAAAAAAAAGATCAAAATTTAGGTTTAGTCCGTGTTGCAACGCAGTGGAGGGAGAATAAAATTTGGTCAGGCGCAACTTTAAATCAGGCGTAATTATAAGTTCCGCCCCATTTTTATTAATTTTTTTTTATTATTCGGGCGTAACTCTTAATTCGGGCGTAATTATAAGTTCCGCCCCATTTTTTTTGTTTTTTTTAATTCGGGCGTAACTCCAATCTTCGCCCCATCAGGCGTGACTCTTAATTGCGCCCAACTAAAACCAAATATACTCTAGTATTTGGTTTTAGTCTGGTCTTTGATCTTTACTCTTTCTCCACTGCGTCTGGTGTTTGATCGATACTCTGGTATTTGGTCGCCCACTACGGATGCTCTAAAGGACTATGTATGGTTTTTAAGGACACATGTCGAAAGTACTGCTACTTTTTTTTTTTAATAAGCAAATGCCTGAGAACAGGCTAAAGGTCAGCTTCAACTGCTGGAGCTAGCCAAGCAGGAGGCATAGACCAGAACATAGAAGTTTTTTTTTATGTTTTGCCCATAGAGCTAACTCATGGGCAACAGAGTTACATGTTCTAAGTTGAAAAGTATAAATACAAGCAATTAAACAAGAAGCAAAGTACTGAATATCTTTAAAGATAGCATTTGTCCTAGAATCACCATCAAAGGAATCTAAGGAGAATTGTTCCACCAGTTTTTTAGCATCACTTTCAACAATAATATGAGTAATCTTCTGTTCCACAGCTTTCTTGAGTACTGCCCAAATAGCTTCGGCTTCTTCAGATGACAAGACTTCAAAGACCAAGGCAGCACAGAGGGAAGCTTTACTATTGTGATCTCTCATCACATAACCTGCACCATTATATCCAGAGATGTCATCAAAGGCTCCATCAGTGTTACATTTGATCCAACCAACCATAGAGGGCATCCATTTGTGATTCAGGCCAACATGACTAAAAAGAGTGGCAACAACATGATTCTTCCTAGTTAGGAGCATAACTTTAGCTCTTTCTAAGACAGACTTATGAGTTTCAGACAAGTTTTGGAAGACCAAATTATTTCTACTAGTCCAAATAGACCATAAAATAGCAACAAAGAGTTGTTGATCCTCATCAGGCAATCTAGAGTTTTTGCCCAGCAACTAGAAAAAAAAACCACTGCTGAAAAGTTTTTTGAGTAAAGAAAGCAGTATTTATACAAAACTTAGACAGATACCAAACTTTTGAGGAAAAAGGACACATGACTAATGTATGCATAATAGTTTCAAGAGGATCCTTACACCTGGTACAATCAACAGAATGCATGGGCATTCTGGTATGGAGAACAGCTCTAGATGGTAGGGCATTTTTAGCATCTTTCCAAGGAAAAATTTGAATTCTGTAAGGAATTCTAATTTTCCAGATATGTAACCAAAGAGTCTTATAAGGAGAGGGGTAAGAGCCTCTGAGCCCCAAATAAGCATATTTAGAAGAAAATTTTCCATTCTTCGAAAGGTCCCAAGCCCTCCTGTCAGGAGTGGAAAGCTGGCTTAAGGGAATTGTGATAATCTTCTTAACAGAAGCATCATCAAAATGAGTAGTGAGTCTAGAAACAATCCAATTTCTAGTATTATTGTCAATGAAATAATCAACAGTTAAGCTGGGATTTTGAGGAGTAAGAGGATTAGGAGTAGCAGACCCTAAACTTGGTATCCATTTATCACACCAAGGGTTGATAAATTTACCATCTCCAATAATCCAGGAAACAAAGGGTTTGATCAACTCCTTTATAGCATGAAGACATTTCCAAGTCCAAGAACAATTGGGTGGACACTTGGCATTGATAAAATCAGTCCTAGGAAAATACCGAACTTTTAAAAAAATTGCTAACATACAGTCAGGATTTTCAATGATTTTCCAGGCATTTCTAGCTAACATAGCCAGATTATTTAGCTCAGCTTTTCTGAATCCCAGACCACCTTTATATTTAGGGGAGCAAAGAGTATCCCACCCCAAAATATGAAGGTTTTTATCTTTTGGATCTAAAGATTCTCCCCACCAAAACTTGAAAAGATGGGAATCCACCTGTCTACAAAAATGCTTAGGGATTAAAAAAGCTCTCATTTGATATAGGGGGATAGCTTGGCCAATGTGTTTTACCAGAGTAGTTCTGGCATCCTAAGAGAGAAGTTTATGAAGCCAAACAGTTATTCTGGCATCCACAGCTTGTAAAATTCGCATATGAGTTTGAATTTTAGAAGATTGAAAAACAGTGGGGGTACCCAGGTATTTCTCCCCCAAATCCCTGCTTTGGATATCCAAAATACTGGCTAAAATGGCTTTCCTATGTTCAGGTATTTTCTTACTAAAGAGAATACCAGACTTTTCAAAATTTATTCCTGACCAGAAGCAAGACAATACTTTTGAAGATAACTCTTTATAACATTGAAATTTTCAGTAGTAGCATAAGAAAATAGAAGAGACTCATCAGCAAAAAGGAGATGGGTCATCTCAGGGGCATTTTTACAAATTTTGATACCTTTAAGAGAACTATTTCTTTGTAGACTATCTATATAAGAAGATAGAGCCTCAACACAGATAATGTAAAGGTAAGGGGATAAAGGATCCCCTTGCCTAAGACCTCTCTCAGGTTGAAAAAACCCAGTAGGACTACCATTAAGAAGAACAGAATAAGAGACAGTAGACACGCACTGCTTTATGAGTTTAATCCAGTTTTCAGCTAAACCCATTTTCCTCAGGACCTTTTCTAGAAAACCCCATTCCAATTTATCATAGGCCTTAGACATATCAATTTTAATAGCAGTAGTTCCCTCCACTTTGTCATTATGATTGACAGAATATATGGCTTCATTGGCAAGAAGAATATTAACAGAAATACTCCTCTTTGGTATGAAATCACTTTGATTTTGGGATATAATGTTATTCATCAAGGGTTTGAGCCTGTTAGCTATAATTTTGGAGAGAATTTGATAAATGAAGTTACATAATCCAATGGGTCTGTATTGGTTGACCAGCCCATCCAGGGGGACTTTGGGGATAAGAGCTATGTTGGTATGGTTGAAAACTTTAGCAATATGACCAGTTCTAAAGAAGGTTTGGGTCATATCAACCACAACTTCACCAACTATATCCAGTATTTTTGGTAGAAGAGACCAAGTGAAACCATCTGGCCCTGGAGATTTTTTACCTCCCATTTGAAAAATAATATTTTTTTATTTCCTCAGCAGTGAGGGGGATATTCAGCAAATCATTATCCTCAGCAGAAAAATTAACAGGGAGATCATTTAGAATTTCTTCCTAAAATTGTTGGGGCTGAGAAGAATAAAGACTTTTGAAATAATCTAAAAAGGAATTCCCAATACTATCTCTATCAGTTATAATAGCATTGGTAGAATCCTTGATCCAACTGATAGCATTCCTATTTCTTCTAAAAAGAGTAACTCTATGAAAATAGGGAGTATTTCTAGCACCTTCAATGAGCCAGACTTCTCTAGACTTATCTTTCCAGTAGAGTTCCTCCAGGGAGTAGAGGTACTCTAGTCTAGCTTTAAGTCTAGAGGTATTGGTGGTATCAGTTGGATTAGATATCTGTAAATTTAACAAGTCTTTTCTAGTGGTAGATATATCAGTTTGAATATTACCAAAAGAAGATTTGTTCCAATCTCTAAGACCCTTATTAGTACTAAGAAGTTTGGCTTTTAGTTTATAGGCATGAGAGCCATGACATTGATAGACCAAGAGTTATCAATGATATCTCTACAGGTAGGATCCTCTATCCACATAGCCATGAAATGAAAGGGCCTAGGCATACAATTTTCCTCATAGTTAAAACCTATATGCAGAGGACAATGATCAGAGGAATCTTTCGAGAGATTGTTAACACAGAATTTAGGACAAAGCTCCTCATCCATTTGGTTTAGAAAACATCTATCTAGTCTTTCAAGGATTAGATCAGGACCTTGTTGCATATTAGACCAAGTGAATCTTGGGCCAGAAAAATCAGAATCATGCAAATTGTGAGTAGAGCAAAAGTTTTTTAAAAGTTCAAAATCAGAATCATTAACTTCCAGACCACCATTCTTATCTTCAGTTCCTAAGAGAGTGTTAAAGTCACCCATAACAAACACATGCTCGTCAATGGGATCAATAGTCTGCTGACATTATTGTTCCCAAAAAGAAGCTCTAAGAGAGCTATCGGGTTCACCATACACAAAATGAATGTGGCAGGTTTTAGAATGAATAATATCGGTTGAAGTCACATAGATGCCCCTTAAGATAGAAGATATAACATTCAAGCCAGCACCAGACCACCACTTCTACCAATACTAGGGACATTGAAAGTATAAGGAAAGCCTATGTTTTTAAGTTTCCTAGTAGCCATGTCTTTACCCATTTTGGTCTCAGAGAGGAAGATAATGTCAGGATTAAAATTTTTACATAGCATGCTAAGTTCTTTATTAGCAATTTTTTTTCCAAAGCCTCTAAGGTTCCAAGCTAAAAGATTTATGTTGTTGACAGGGAATTGATTCAAGATAGGGTTTGAATTATCAAGAATAGGGTGATTGGGAATAGAATTTACCTGAGGAGGTGAGCCGGAACCACTACAAAGAGTAGAATTGGAATCATCACCACTTTGAGTTGAACTTTGGGAAGAAATCAGATTAGGATTAGCAGCATTGAGAGGGGAATTATTGCAGATGTCATTGCTTACTAGGGCGGTATCAGCAGGAATAGTGAAGTTACCAAAGGAGTTGAACATGGCTTGGGTATTGAGGGAGCAATTGGATAGAGATCTATATCTGGTAATTCACCCAAATTGGTGATTGGAGAACATAGTTGAGCATAATCCGGTTCATTGGTGTTTTGGTCTTTAGGGATAGCATCAAGACTAGCAACATTAGAATTAGCTCTGGTACGCTTTCTTAGATCAGACCTTGGATTGATCTTTCTTTTGAGATTAGATATGGCATCTTTTTCAGCAGAATTAACATCTCATATAGTGACAATAGGGCTGATATTTGGTAAAGAAGTGGTTTTGAATCTTCTGGAGGAATTGGTAGTTCGAATCGGTCCACTAGGTGTCGACTCAGAACCAGTGATTGAAGCAGCCACAATAACATTTTGGGTGGTAACTTGCTTACCGATTATTGGCAATCCGTTTTTCATTTGTGTTATATGCTTTTGCACAGGACCAACCTCAAAAATCTTCAATGCAGTAGATCGATTGACAAAGGGACCCATCTGGAAGGTATTGGACAAAAAAAATTAGTGCAGTATTCTCCTGTCTTGGATCGGCCGTTACAGATTTACCTATAAAGCTTACTTCGATTGTTAAACTCATAGGAATATCTTGTATATCCTCAGGATTTTGCATGTTGATCTCAGAAGTACCAGAAGATGAAGTACCAACTTCCTAGACAGTAGATGGCATCATAAGTTTTGAAACACTTGGGAGATTATAGTTGTTACGGTTGGGATCTATTTCTTTGATTTTCTTCTGTTTAGGCCCAAGAAGGGCAGTTTTGATCCTTGTGATCAAGGATGCGATTAGAGGTACATAAGTATCTTGGAACTATGATATGTCTGCATTCAATAAGAAAATGTTCATGTTTGTACCCAAGATCACTTTTGGGCACAAAACACAAAGAATGGATAGTTTTGGTGTGTTTTTAGGGTTGGAGGCGAATTGGAGAACGAACCAAAGCGACACAGATTTTTACGTGGTTCGGCATGGTTGCCTACGTCCACGGGTGAATCCCCTTGGGGAGTACTTTTTCATTGATAATTGTATTACATTCTGTTTTCTATCCAATTCGTTACCCCCTTTCCCGGTTTCTCCTCTCCCCTATTTATACAGTTCCATATCTAAATGTAAACATAAATTACATTAACTGCTCATTTATGCTCCCATAATGAATTCTAAACGAAACTGCCCATTTATGCTCCCATAATGAATTCTAAACGAAACTGCCCATTTATGCTCCCACTATGAATTCTGCATGAAACTGTTGATTTATGTTTTCATCATCAATTCTGTGTGTAACTGTTGGGATTAATGCTGCATGTATGAAACTGCTACATTTAGTGTTGCATGGCTGAAACTGCCGGAATTAATGATGCATGCTTTCATGGTGATTTATGTATGAAACAGTACATTTATGCTTCATGATAAATTCTGCATGCTAGAAAGCTGGACTGGCGGCTGGCAGTTTGAATGGATGCTGGTTGGCAGCATAATTGGCTGGCAGGCTGGATAGAGGCTGGCTGACAGCATGGTTGAATGGCAAACTGGATGGAGGACGGCTGGCAGCATGATTAGCAGCGTTGCTGGCTGCAAGACTGAAAATTGGCTAGGGATGTGATTGTCTTTGATAGTTGACCGACGGTTGACTTTGACCATTGACTGGCCGTTGACTTTGACCATTGACCTTGACCGGGTGTTGACTTTGACCATTGACCGATTTTGACTATTGACTAATTTTGACCATTAACCGGTCTGTGCAGACTGGTGGGATGTCTTGGTTGACTGGTTAGCGGGCTTGGATGAGGACCAAAAGATGATTCAAGTATCAATTTGGCCCATTAAGTGGTATTTTTACTTATGGTACAAACATCGCCCCCTCTTAACCTCCAACTTGTTGGGGGTTAAGAAAATTCCGTTTTCCTTAGTCAATGATAGAATTCGCCCCCAAGTGTGGATTATTGATAGTGAGGTGACTGGCGAACTTCCCTTGTGTTTGCGGAAATGATAATCAAGAAGCCCCCAAGCGAGGCTATTGTGATTGGGAGATTGGCGGGAAACAATTGAGTGGAGTGGTACTGTGAAGCTGGTCTGCAGCAGCTGTAATCAGCTGGACTGTGGGAACAAAGAGCATATCTTGTATGCATCAGCTGAGATCAGCTGGAATGCAGCAACAACGAACAAAGTTCCACTGCAGCAGCTGCGTTCAGCTGGACTGCAGGAACTGCGAGCAAGGCTGGACTGCGTCAGCTGGAATGCAGCAGTTGCGTTCAGCTGCGATCGCGATCATTTGGAATCGGTCAGATTGCGTTCATCCTGGACTGCAGGAAGCTATGAGCAAGGCTAGATCGTGCATCAGCTGCGACCCATTTGGAATGCAAGAAGAACGAACAAATTTCCACGCAAAGAAATGCGTTCAGCTGGACTGCAGGAGTTGCGAGCAATGCTGGACTGCGTCAGCTGCGATCAGCTGGAATACAGCAGCGATGAACAAAGTTCCATTGCAGCAGCTGGAATGCAGCAGCGACGAACAAAGTTCCACTGCAGCAGCTGCGTTCAGCTGGACGGCAGGAATTGCGGGCAAGGCTGGACTGCATCAGCTGGAATGCAGCAGCAACGATCAAAGTTCCTCTGCAGCAGCTGGGTTCAGCTGAACTGCAGGAAATGAGAGCATAGCTGGACTGCATCAGCTGTGATCTTTGACTGCAGCAGATCAACGAATAAAGCTACACCGCAGCAACAACGATTATTTGGATCGCAGCAGCTGCTGAGGGATCGGACTCAAATAGTTTGATAAACATAGGTGTAAAAGTTATAAATAAAACTAGACAACATCGATTCGTCCAACCGAGTGTCACTGATCGCATCGATTGCGTCCAACCAAGAGTCTGAGATCATGAGGTAATCGGATCTGCATCGGTTGCGTACAACCGAGTGCAGCAGTTGCTTTTGAACTGGAGTACAATAATTCAATCAATATAACTATGGCAGTTTAACATTACTAATTGTAATAATTGCGTAAAAATATTAAGCGTAAAGATATTATGGTGTATGCTCGCCCCCTCTTAATCCTGCACTTCGTTGGAGGATTAAGAAGTTCGGGTTACCTGAAGTTCCGATTTTCGGAAACTGAACTCCGCATTGCATTTAGGTGCTATGTAACTTGCCCCAATCGTATAGAGTGTTTACGCATAGGCCTGTCAATGGAAGAATATCCGTCGGATATTAAGAATTCTGATATCCGACAGGTTAAGGATTATCGGATATCCGATATCCGATAATATCCTATAGGATATCAAAATCATATATCGATACCGATAGGTTAAGCTATCGGATATCCGATAAATATCCGATAATATCCGGTTATACCAAAAAAGCTTAAAAACCCTTGTAAAACATTTTCATAATTGACACTTATCGGATATTTATCCGACAATATCCGATATTATACTCAATATTATCGGATATCGAATCCCAAACTTATCAACCTGAACATTAAAAGAAAATCAGCCATCAATTAGTAGGGGAAATAAGGGTTTGGAAAAATTACAATTACGTCCTTAACATATCGGATATCTAAACAAACGGATATAGCTTATTCCGATTCCGATATGTTAAGGAAGAAATATCCGATAACATATTATATCCGATATCCGATACAACGGATAAAATCCTATAGGATATCGAATAATCGGAAACGGATCCCGGATATCGGAAAAATATTGACAGGCCTATTTACGCAGCCTGCCCCAAAGGAGTCGTTTCAAACCATGAGGTGTCACATATCTCGCCCCCAAGTGATAGTCAGTCACGTTGAAGTGATATGCGAATCGCCCCCAGTAGATAGTGATTGTCATGATGCTTCAATGCTCGCACAAGGGTGCACTGCCTTACTGTATTTTTGCTCGCGCATGGAATTTTGAAGATGTCTGCTATCTGGAATTAGCGCGGGGGGCCAATCCCACTATTCCTGATACGCGCAGAATTGAAATGTGTGCATCCCCTCATTGAGAAGAATGATCGCCACATTAAAGGTGTCTTATTGAACAAAAATATGCATGAATATATGAAAAGAAAAAAAAGAAAAAAATATGTAAATTGTATACTTACCATATACTTACCATGTTGAAAATGTTACTGCGACTTCGTTTACGAAGTGATTAGGATGCCCACTGGCTATGTCGATGTTTTCCGGCGACGATGATTAGTATAGTTGCCTTAGCTTCTTGTATCGAATTAGTAGTTGATTTGTCTGCGGGACTGGGATGCACCAGTCAAGTCCAGACTGGATTGAATATAGTTGCCACGGGACTGTATTTCAGCAGCTGCGATTAGCTGTACAGTAACAGTTATGCATAAAACTAGACTGAAGCAGTGGTGAGGAAAACTGTATTGAAATAGTTTTGGGAAAATCGGACTACAGCAGTTCGATCAACTGGACTGTAGGTAGGAATTTAAAAGGACTGCGGCAGTTCGGTCAACTGGCCAGCAGTTTCATGCAGAATTCAAACTGGACTGCAGCAGTTGCGATCAACTGGACTGCAGCAGTGATTTTCCAAGATGCTCGGACTGCTTTCTCACGGACATGATTTTGAAGCGTTTTCTATAAATTTTTTCAATGGAAGAGTGCGATTCCTTTTCTCGTACTCCCCTTAGTCGGCGCCAATGTTTGTACCCAAGATCACTTTTGGGCACAAAACACAAAGAATTGATAGTTTTGGTGTGTTTTTAGGGTTGGAGGCGAATTGGAGAACGAACCAAAGCGACACAGATTTTTACGTGGTTCGGCATGGTTGCCTACGTCCACGGGTGAATCCCCTTGGGGAGTACTTTTTCATTGATAATTGTATTAAATTCTGTTTTCTCTCCTATTCGCTACCCCCTTTCCTGGTTTCTCCTCTCCCCTATTTATATAGTTCCATATCTAAATGTAAACATAAATTACATTAACTGCTCATTTATGCTCCCATAATGAATTATAAACGAAACTGCCCATTTATGCTCCCATAATGAATTCTAAACGAAACTGCCCATTTATGCTCCCACCATGAATTCTGCATGAAACTGCTGATTTATGTCTTCATCATCAATTCTGTGTGTAACTGTTGGGATTAATCTTTTGCATGTATGAAACTGCTACATTTAGTGTTGCATGGCTGAAACTGCCGGAATTAATGATGCATGCTTTCATGGTGATTTATGTATGAAACAGTACACTTATGCTTCATGATAAATTATGCATGCTAGCAAGCTGGACTGGCGGCTGGCAGTTTGGATGGATGCTGGTTGGCAGCACAATTGGCTGGCAGGATGGATGGAGGCTGGCTGGCAGCATGGTTGAATGGAAAACTGGATGGAGGACAGCTGGCAGCATGATTAGCAGCGTTGCTGGATGCAAGACTGAAAATTGGCTAGGGATGTGACTGTCTTTGATAGTTGACCGACGGTTAACTTTGACCATTGACTGGCCGTTGACTTTGACCATTGACCTTGACCGGATGTTGAATTTGACCATTGACCGATTTTGACTATTGACTGATTTTGACCATTGACCGGTCTGTGCAGACTGGTGGGCTGCCTTGGTTGACTGGTTAGCGGGCTTGGATGAGGACCAAAAGATGATTCAAGTATCAATTTGGCCCATTAAGTGGTATTTTTACTTATGGTACAAACAGTTCATTTCTTCCATTAGTAAAGAGAGGGATGCATGTTGGTAGAGCTTTCTGGACTAGAATTCTGATACAGACTTTAACATTCTTCTTGTGTGGGTGCTTTCCAAATGGGTTCTGAGCTTCGATGAGTTCACCCATATCTATAGTAAGAAGCTTCAGATCCTTAAACTCTGTGCATTCATTTGGTATATTACACAGTATGAACCACATAATCTCTTCATCAAAAGTGAGTTGTTGATTTGGAGGCCATCATTCAACTGGCATTGCTTTCAGGACTGATAAATAACCACAAACAAACCAAGGTTTTTGTGAATTGATTCTGTTGAAGTCCCCCTCTGAGAGGAAGAGAATGAGTATTTTATTTCTTTGACCATTGAAAGTGGTAACAAAAGGGTTTTGGGACAAATACCAATTGTTGCAAATATAGTATCTGATTGAACTAGTTGGAATAAGGGTTTCACAGCAGATGTAACCAGCCATACACCATTTTCAGTTAGTGTCAGATTCTGCTAGAATAACTTTCTTATCAATGAAAACAGGTTTAGTGAGGGAGGCATGGAGGTTTAATTTATCAGACATTTGAGTTGAAAGAGCTTGAATATCAAGATTATAAGATTTCTCTAAAGAAGGAGGGTTTTCCATAGTGAAAGTGATGAGAATATATATTTCAGATATTTGAGTAAACTTATGATTCCCAGTAGCTATTATAAAATAAATAGATAATAAAAAAGAATTCTGCTGAATATTGTGTTAATGTATGGAGCAGGCAGTGTAAAAGATGGATGTGATGGAAAGGTTTGCCGTTTTTTGAATTTGATCCTTAAAAAAGGAATGAGAATAATGTTGACTAAAGTCTGAGCAGATATCAGGGTGATTTTTATGTAAGGTTATTGGAAAGAGGTTGTTAATTGTATTTTGAGTGAGAGGTTTAGCATATGGTAAGTCACTTTAAATAACAGACTTTTGAGTTTGTTTTTTCTTCAAGGTGTTCACGTGAGTATTATAATATGAGAGCCACAACAGAGTATGGTTAGTAATATTGTAGTGGCAACTTTGGGGAAGGTTGGAAAAGAGATGGATGATTGAGGATTGGGTTGTTGAGTATTTATTTTTTTTGTCATTTTTTGTGATGACGTTGAGGTGATGATGTGAACTTCCAAGGGTAGTAATGGTAGAAAAGGGAGGGAGATTTTTCTTTATCAAATGGCGAAAAGGTGGGAATGTTATTCTAATTGCTAGACAGTTGTTTCTGGTTGATAGACTAGAACCGGTCATGGCTAATATGCCCCAGACTGCAGTGGTGCCTCCCAACTGATGCTGCAATTTCTAATCTGCATGAAACATAAAATGTTAATTAGATCCCAAAGATAAAATTCAAAGTTTGGTAACCTACCAAATATCCTCTTAATAGCAATTCTGTAGGGTATAGAGGTTATAATGAAGTTTAGGGGTTGAAAATAGGTCTTGGAATTATAATTATGATTTGAAAGGATGAAATCAGACGCATGGATTTGAAGAGGCGTGGTAAACAAAGCGACATGATGCTTAAACAAGTGTCTTAAATGGTAATGAATAGGTATGTTGGTGGCTTTAAAAGGTGGTTTGTGAGGGTAATTAGCAAACACAAAGTAAAAAATTATTGCATTTTCACCCGAATAGGAAAATCTTGGAGAGAATTTAGCAGAATTAAGTAATGGCTGGAGAATCTTCTCAGGGTGCAGGGAATGGAAGAGTTCCAAAAGGGTCTTCGCAAACCTCCACTATAGCATCTCTAGAATCTCCAGAGTATGAATTAGCCAAATCGCTTCTGTCTTCAGTGAAATTGGAGGATTTGCAGAAATTGCAAGTTATTGTTCACTATGAGATTGAAAGACAGTTGCAGTTGTAGATCCGACAGAGAGAAGAAGAGCATGCTGCTCAGATGAGGGACTCGAGGAGAGAAGGCGTGAGAGGGTCTATGAAGCATGGCTGCCAAAATACTATGAAAGACGGGAGAGGAAAGATGGGGAATGGGAGGATAAACAGGAGGAAAGAGATGCCAGAGATGCCAAAGCACCCAAATACGGAAGCATGACAGAAGATGATACTGATGCATCCGATAGGTTTGAAACATATGGTGAAGAAGATGGTGAAATGGATGCCATAGACATGGACTCAGATGAAGATGATGAAGGAAGTGAAGGAAATGGGAACAGGGAAATTGTTTATGATGAAGAACATTTGAAGAATCAATTTGCATATGAACTTGCCAACCCAAAGATCTTATCGCGCACCATGAACGAAGGTGAGCCAATAGTGTAAGCACAAGAGCTTATTATGGTGATGAAGATCAGAAAGGTGATACAGATTCCAGTGGAACTTCACCTGCTCCATCTAATAGCGAGGATAGTGAGCAAGGAGGAGATGAAGGACAAGATGGCTTGTGGTTAGAACCACAGTCTTACCAGATGAAGGCAATTCTTTAGGATGTGTGTAAAGCCTGACGACAATTAGAAAGTGTTTTATGAAAAGGCTTCTCTGGTGAGTTCCCTGTCTACCTAACTTCTTGAATTTGTTGTTGATGATGGTAAGTTTCTTTCTGCTTTTTGAAGAAGATCGGTCAGCTTTGTTGGTAGTTTTCTTAAATTTTGCATAGGTTACAGATTTTTGAGAGTTGTTCAGGTGTTTGTTAGTATTTTGGGGACTTGTGGTATGGGTGAATTTTGGTACAATGCTCTTAGAAATTGGTTTAATATTTTGAGAATTTATAATGTTGGTATTAAGGTATGAAGTAGTAATGGTTGGAATGTAATGATAAGACAGGGGTTTAAAACTGCTTTCGTAAGAAATTATGAACTGATGGTTGTTGTTTTCAAAGATATCTGAGTAGAATTTATGTTTGGTTTTGGTAGAATTAGTACTCTTCTATTGTTCTTTTCTGGTTGTGAAATTGATTAGATAGTGCAAGAATATGTAGTTAAAGCAGCTGCAGAGGAGGATTACTAGGTGAATAGCAGATTTCTGAAACAATTCAGTAAACATTTAAACTAGTTCTAAGCCTAGACAAGGGACTAAGTTGGCCTCCGATTTGCATAGAAAAAATCCCTTGTCAGTTTCTATTAGTCCCCCTACTAGTACTCGATAACTAGTCATTGAGAGTACTGCTACTCATCCCCACTCTCATACACCATTATCATCCGCGTGGCATGAATTAAACCTTTCGATTTTTCCAAAATGCTTCAAGGGAGATAGTAGTGGTCATTTAAAGAAAAATTGAGCCAAAACTATCCCCACATTTGTCAAATTTTTTCCAAAATGCTTCAAGCGTTTAAAGAAAATGCTTCCTCTCCCCACATTTGTCCACCAAAGCAATCCCCCAATACGTGTTACATAAGTATTGGCACAATTTCTTTAAATGAACCCCCTGAAATCTCCCTTGAAACATTTTGGCAAAATCCAAAGGCTTAAATCATGCCACCTAGTGGGATGATAATGATGTATGATAGTGGGGATGAGTAGCACCGTCGATACTCATACTACTCAAAGCTAAGAGCAGTTCCTATGGAAATGAACAAAAATAAAAATTTGTTCATCCACGTTGCATTCTCCACTATGGGAAACAAGACAAAATGAACAAATCTGATATTTTAGGGTCCCACTAATCATTTTATTTATATAAACTAATAAGAGTTGGGTCCCACTAATCATTTTATTTATATAAACTAATAAGAGTTTGGTCCCACAGATTATTTAATAACTAATAAAATAAAGGGAGATTTTGCGTTTCCCCCTCATTAAAGATATCTAATTTGCATTACCCCCTAGAGATTTATAATAGGTAAACTCCCCTTTAACTTGGATGTGCCGTAACTGGGCAGTTAAGTACAACAAGTGCAGTTCACATGCGTGCCAAAAATAATAATCTAGAAATTAAAACCCAAAATTACCCTTTAAAAAATCGACGGTTTATATTATATTTGGGCTTAGATTTGGGTTTATATTCCAGGAATCATATTACCAGGAGAGAAACCATTCACTTCCATTTCACAGACGGTTCGAGAGACAGAGAGAGAAACCCTATTATCTTCCATTCCACCATTCTTTCTGCAAATCTTAGTTAGAAAAAGTCATCGAGAAGTATATCAAGGAAAGAACAATGGGTTTTGAAGAAGTATTTGGACATGTAATTCCCTAAAAGTTGTAATTTTTTTTTTTTTTGATTCTGTGTTAGGGTTTAGTCGATTCTCTGTTAGGGTTTGTTTGATTTTAGGTTTTTGTTATTTGGGTTGTTAATAATTGTTATGATTATGATATATCTCAATTTGATTTTAAAAAAAATGTAATTTTTTTCTTCCGATTATATTTTGGGGTTTTATCGATTTAGGTTAGGATTCGTTTGATTTTGGATTTTTTGTTACTTGGGTAGTTAATAATGGTTATGATATGATAGATTCGAAGTTATGTTCAATTTTGTTATTATTCTGTTTTCTGAAAAATTAGGGTTTCATTTGTTTTTACTCTGTTGATTTTGTGCTCCTATTATGATTAGTTTACTTTCGATTGATGTTTAGTTAGTTATTATACTTATAAATTTATTCTTTTTGATGTTATTGTTCTGATAATGAAACTGATTTTTTTTTATTTTGTGTTTGTGTATGTTTGTAGTGCTAGTAGGGATAATGGTTTGAAAGATCCGGTGATTCATTATGGTGGACATTGGCCACCTGACCAACCAATCGGGGGTTTGCACTACTTCGACTATATGAATGGCCATGAATTTCGTTATAAGAATTTTGATAGTGACTGTTTGAGTATGATAGATTTTATTGCTGGTATGGGAGACAGGTTAAATGGTCTGGGAGGGGTGATTATTTTTTAATATTTGGATGGTGGTTTTTTATTGGACATAGATGATGAACCAGACTTTTTGAGGTTTTGGACTGATTCAGATCAAGAATAAGGCTTCCTGAAGTACATTTGTTTGTGATTCATGCTGATCCTATTAGTCAAAATGTTGGGCTAGGTGTTCAGCCATATGTTCCACCAGTGGTGTCTGGAGTTGATGTTACTGGTCCCTCAACACAGTCTCAGAGGGAAGGACCAGTAATTGTTGATATTGATGACTATGATGATGTGGTAGTCCCTGAGTAGACAAGTCAGCAGCCATATGAGCAGACAAGTCAGCATCCACATGAGAAAATGAGTCAGCAGCCACCAGATACACCTAGAAGGAACTTGTTTGGTTTAAATAAAGTGGTTTCTAAGAACCTTATAGCACATAAAAGAGCTACCGTGGATGATAACAGTACAGTTGAACCTGCAAGTAAGAAGAAGACATCAAATAGTGATGAGTTGGATGAATTAAATGATGAAGGGTTTGATGAACAAGAGTTGGATGTACTTCCTGAGTGCACTGATCTGGATTATCATGACATTCATGATTTACCAGTTGAAGATGATTACCACAATAGTCAGTCACTTATTTCAGACAGTGAACCAGATGAAGAATCTGACTGTGAAACTGACTTGGATGAAGAAGAACAGACAGCTGAGCCATATAGATATGGAGAATATAGGAAGGTTCCAGACAAGTATGATGATATGTATGCAGATAAAAAAAGTGAAGACCATATTCCATGGACATGTGAGACAGATGAATTTGCAATTGGTATGACTTGGCCAACTATGAAAGAGTACAAGGCATTTGTGACAAGGTTTTGTATAGCCAATACCATGGAAATTATAAAGACAAAGGATGACAAGGACATATTAAGGTGCATGTGAAAAGACCCCAAATGTTCATTCAGACTTAATGGGAATCTGTAAGTGAACTTATACATGTGTTATTATCTTATATCATACATGCATTGTATTGTGATTCTAATATATGTTGTTAATGTGTGCAGCCAAAAAGATGGAAGCACAATCAAGGTCACTAAGTATATGCATACACACACTTGTGTAAACATGGACATGTCTAAGAAGAACAAATTGGCCAATTAAACTTGGATTGTTTCAGTAATAGAACATGATGTAAGAACTGATGGTTATGCTTTGAAGCCAAGGAATATAAAAGAAAAGATTATGGAGTTGCATGGAGTTCTTGTGAAGTATTGGGTGTGTTGGAAGGCTCTTGTAAAGGCCCTAAGCAATATGTATGGTTCATATGAATATGGTTATAAGTTCTCACATGAAGTGTGCAGGCAGATTGTGTCCAAGAATCCAAACAGTATTGGAGAGGTTACTGTTGATGATGATAATGACTTTAAATCATGTTGCCTTGCATTTGATTCATACCTGACATGCTTCAAAGATGGATGCAAACCTTTTGTTGGGTTTGATGGGTGCCATCTTAGAGGAAAGTGTGGTGGTGTCATGCTCTCAGCAGTTGCACTTGATGGTAATAATGGTATGTACCCCTTAGCTATTTACATTTGTGATGTAGAGAATAAGGCCAATTGGATTGAATTTCTGGAAATCATTGCATCAAGATTGATTACACATCCTATGAAATTGACTTTTATTTCATACAGACAAAAGGGTCTTATACCAGCAATACAACAAGTTTTTCCCAACCTTAGACATAGGTTTTGCTCTAGACACATCTTTGATAACTTTAAGATGACACATAAAGGAAAACACATGAAAAGACTAGCTTGTGGAGCATCAAAATCTTATAGAGCTGTTGACCACAAAAAAGCAATAGATCAAATGGAAAAGGATAACAAGAGGGCACATGAATAGTTTAACGATGTGACGACACATACTTGGACTAGGTCAATATTTGATTTGACTTCCAAATGTGAGCATGTAACAAACAACTTCACTGAAGCATTTAACAATTGGATGCTAGATGTTAGGTGTCAGCCTTTGCACAGATTGTTGGAAGGCTTCAATTTAAAGGTCATAGGATTAATGTTTGAGAGGAAGATGAAATGTTTGCAGTGGGAGAGAGGGGGCAAGATATTGGTGCCAAGGGAAGAGAGAATTATGAATAATAGAATTTCCAAAAAGAATAGATACAAATTATTTGGACAGAGTGAGTTTGAATGGTGTGTCCAAAGCCGAATGAGTGTAAGTTGGTGGGATGTTAGCTTAACTGAAAAATCATGCAGTTGTTGTGTTTGATATCACTGGCATTCCATGTGTCCATGCAGTTGCAATAGGAATACATTTGAGGGTTGATCTGAACAGGTAATATACCAATATTCTACAATTATGATTTCCTTTGTCTTTTTTATTTGTTTCATTTGTCAAAAGTACCTTATATCATACATTTCATTTTTGCAGTATGGTTGATGACTTGCAAAAGGTTTCTAGTTATAAAAAAGCTTATGATGGTAAGGTCAAGGCATGTGCAAGTGAAGAGAATTGGCTTGAGGTAATAATCTACCATCTATTTACTACTTTTAGTATGTGGAAAATGCTTGTGTTCTAAGCGTAACTTTCTATGCGGCATGAAATGAGGCCCAACAAACCTAAATATAAGATAAAGGTTGGTCGACCACAACTGAATAGGATTAGGTGTGATGTTGAAGGAAGACCAAACCCTGAAAAATGCAAGAGAAGTTGTAGCGGTTGTGGTTCAAGTGCCCATAATGTCAGAAGATGCCCTACAAATAATGTACCATCTACGAGTGATAGAGGAATGTGCAGGGGCATAGGTAGGGGCCAAGGAAGAGGAAGAGGCGATACTGAAGCTGATGGCAGGTATATTTTGCTTCTCTATTTATTATTGCATTCTTAAACACTTATTCTTAGATTATTGATGTTGTTGTGGGATCTTTAGGGGCAGTGGAGAAGTATCTTCACAAGGAATGGGAAGAGGCACGCCACCTGCTCAACAAAATGGAAGAGGTGCAGCTGCAACAAGACCTGTCCCTCCTCCTTATACAGGTATTTGTGGAGCTGGAAGAGCATCAACAACAACAAATTTCCACAACTAGAATGGATCTAGAGCATATGGAATGAGGGAAGCTTTTAAACCCCCATCACAGACCTTCAAACTAGCTTGGAGGCATTAAGTGCATATACATGTTTGTGTGTGTGCTCTTTTTTTTGATGTGCATGTAGGCAATATTTTGTACATATATTATAAATCTGATCTAGCTTAGCATTGTGCAGGGCAGTTGCCATTTTTTTTACAGATATGTTACTCTGTGAAGGCTATGTGTAGGGAAAACTATTTTAATACTCTGTTATGTGTTATGGCTATATAGGCTCAGTTAGCCACTTTACTTTCTTGTTTGGACATGATAGTTCCAGAAATGATCAAGAATTTATTGTTTGGACATGATGTTAATCTATTTATTACATTTCAGTTTTACTTGTTATATAGAATTTCTTTTCTTCTGTCCAATGTCTAACTTGACTGAGCTTTGGAACTGATCACACAATTCACCAATACTTGTATTTGTACTAATATGTTTTTGTTTCATGTTTCCTTCAAGACAATCTTTAGCCCAATGTGAGAGATTGTGACACTTTGAACACCCCTTTGCTTGATGTTGTCTAGGTGGTGGAAACCTCACTGCTTCATCCAACCATTGAAATTCACCACAGATGAAGTTTTGACACCTCAAAAACCTTCTTTGTGGATTAGATTGAGTATTTCCTTCACAAACTCTTCTAATCCCATCCCATTTTCTACATTTTGAGTATATAAATGGGCAATCTATTGCTGAATGTGTTGATTGAAAACATATTTGACAGGTGATTTCATGGGGAGCTTCATCTTCAATGCTTACCTGAAAAATCACAGTTTAAATTTGTAATACACCCTCACTGTAAATACTGTAATTTGCATTACCCCCTTTAATGGTGCAGATGCAGGAACTTACCTCACTGTCGAGATTTGAAGATCCACCTCCCATACTCGATCACTAATGTCTGCTAGTGTTCTTCCTTGCTTGTGATAAATCAGCTAACTAAATGATGTGGAGGTTTGGTGAAATCAGATAATGGATTTCAACCGAGTTAAATAGAGGGTTGAGCAGAGATAACTGGGAAGGAGATGTTCGTTGAATGGTAAAAAAAAATTTGGGGTTAAGAATGCACCACGTGTCCAGGGGTAAGTATATCTTTTGACAATTCTAGATATTTTTTTCTGACACGCATGTGAACTGCACGTGCCGTACATAACTGCCCAGTTACGGCACATCCAAGTTAAAGGGGGTTTTGCATATTATAAATCTATAGGGGGGGTAATGCAAATTAGATATCTTTAATGAGGGGGAAACGCAAAATAAATAATAAAAAATAAACCATAATTATAATAATCAGGGTTTGGAGAGAGAATATATGAGGGGCGACATCCACTCTATCTCCAGCGACATCCACTCCAACTCGGGCGTCAGCCTTGTTGTCTCCAGCGCAATTATCCATGTCGTTCGTCCTTGCATCAGACGCGCGTTTGTTGGTGTGACTCAATGTTCAAATGAATAAATCTGTTCATTTGAACATCCATTTTCTTGGTTTTTTCATCCCATGGTGGGATCAAAATGAAAAACTTCGAGTTTGTTCATCCCATAGGAATTGCTCTATGACACTTTCTTAATTTTGCTTCTCGACAAGAAAAAAATAAAAATAAAATCGATTGGAAATCACGGTATACCTTGTTTTACCTAGACAAATTAGGGTATACCCAGATTAATTGGGGTGTACCTAATGAGACAAAACCTATGTCATTTTGAAGTAAAATAGGACACCCCTTAACCATGTATTTTTTAAATGACTAATATATCCTTGTTTAATTAACACTTAAAAATTTGATTAGCTTAATTAATTGAGTTTAGATTGATTAATTGAGTAGATTAAAACTTCTCAAATTATGAATTTGAGTTATGAAATTTTGATTTTGATTGTACTTATTTGGGAAGATTTTTTATGAAAAAAAAAATTTGTCTTGAGAAAATCTTTTGCAACGGAAATGAAAGCACACTAGCCAAACACTTCTAAAAAACTGGATTATAAAGCTGTTGTATGAAATCATACTCAAAATTAGATCAGAAATCAACACTTTCAGTTCTGAAAGTATGAAAAGTCGGCAAGGTCGACGAATGAAGACCATGCCGACTAACTTTGGACGGCAAGGTTTTTCCTAAATAACAATGCCGACTTTATTTTTTTGACACACAAGAGACGACTAATACTAGTCGGCAAGGTCTACAAAAAAAACTATGTCGGCTGTTCAGAAAAATGTGGAATCATGTATTAGTTGGCAAGGTTTCCAAAAAAAAAAAACATGTCGGCTGTTGAAAATTACCCTACCGGCTGTTGAAAAAAATGTGAAATCATGTATTAGTCGGCAAGGTCTTCAAAAAATACCATGTCGGCTGTTGAGAAAATATGGAATCATGTATTAGCCGGCAAGGTCTTCAAAAAATACCCTGCCGGCTGTTGAAAAAAATTTACAGTCATCATGGCTATTATGAAAAGTCGGTAAGATATGCATGTTACAACCTTGCCGACTAAAGACACAGAAATCATAATTTTCGATTTCTAACCTAATATAACAATCAAAACACACAACACAATAATGGGTTTGAGTTTAGGCATCATTTACAGTCTTTTTTTCGCCAGTAGAGGGTTCTTTTCAACATTATCATGGATTGAATTTTTGGCTTCACGGATTTTTTTGATGGAAGAAATAGAAGAAGATGAAGGGGAAGAGCAGAGAGATTAGGAAAGATTAAGAGTTTTTTAGTTTTAAATTTCAGGGTTTAGTTTTAAGTTAATTAGTTCAAGGGAATTAAAGTAAAATCACCAACTTTGACCACCCCTTAGCAAGGGCTCTAGGTCCATTTAAATTTGGGTATACCCCAATTAATCTGGGTATAATCAAGCCAGATTATTTTAAGCGACTATGTAATATTTAGTTTTGGTGAATGCATTATGTTGGTTTACTTCCATTGGCTATGAGAAAGTTATTTTTGAATCTGATAACGAACTTTTAATAAAGTATATTCATGAACCGACGCCTAAAGTTCACCAGGTAAAAGATGAATCCTAGAGGTGTAAAACGTGCCGGCCCAGCATAGCCCAGCCCACGAAGTCACGGGCTTAGCGTGCTGCGTGCTGTGTTGTGCCAGAAATTCAGACGTGTTGTGCTGAGCTAAATGGCGTGCCGTGCTGTGTTGTGCCAGAAAAATAAACATGTTGTGTCGTGCTGTGTTGTGCTAGCACACTTATTTTATGTTTTCCAAAATAAATATTTTTGAGGTATTTTAGTTAGTACATGTATTATTACAGAAATGAATTAGCATAACGAAAATAAAATGTCAGAAATTGACCATAACAATGATTCTTTTGTGAAATATGCATTAAATATGATGTATTGTGTAGTATTTTACGCATGACGTGGCGTGCTTTCTTCGCGTGCTATGTTGTGCCGCGTGGTGATGTGTCTATTTGTCTAGCACAACACATCACATTAAACAAACGTGTTGTGCCAGTACTGGTCCGGTCACGTGTTGTGTCGTGCTGTGCTCAAATTTTAACGTGTTGTGTTGTGCCATAAATGTGCTGGTTCGTCCCAATTTACACCTCTAATGAATCCATTTACGTTAAATTTATCTTGTTAGGCCTATTTTTGTAAGTTTGTCGAGCATATAATAAATGGAGTAGTTGATTCCTTAACTAGTAAAAGCCAGAATTAATTACTCTGACTTTAAATTACATGACATATTGAATCGAGTCAATGAGAAAGTACTAGCTGTAATTGGTTAGCTATATAATGGTGTGTTGGTAACTTTCAACGAAGATAACAATTTGGAGATCCGATATATTCCCTCCGTTTCAGGAAAAGTGTTACTTTTACTTTTTTAATTTGGCTTATTTTTAGGCTGGGAACTTCTGCATGCCAAGCATGACTCAAAAGGTATGCCACAACTGTCCTCGCGACTAACTAGCGAATTTTGTAACCGATTGAGTTTATATTTAGCTCTCTGAGCAAGTCCACTGGGATTTTCAAACAAGAAATTTGCCTATTTTCTCTCACAATGGGACCATCAAACAGGCAATTAAAGTGAGTCGGCAAACTATGAAATCAAGGGGCTTACTCATCGAGTCCCAAGTTGAGCCAAACGACATGATGGAGTCAAATTGAGCCGATCATCCAGCTATCACCGAGAAAAAACAATTTTATAATCCTAAATGTTAGTTAATTTATTTATTGTTATAATTCTTATATGTATTAGCTATACAGTGGACATAAGAAAGATATTGAGAGGATAAAGTGAGATTCATTTCTTCTTAATTAGCACCATTTACATTGAACCAATAGTGGGCTATTTATAGTCTATCCGGAAACATCCCTATAATTAGCACCGTTTACATTGAACCAATAGTGGGCTATTTATAGTCTATCCGGAAACAGCCCTATTGATACAATTAAGGCCACGTGTAGAAAACTTAAGGAGATAATCCTTATCAAAATGGTGAGGTAAAACTTGTCGGCTCTAACTTATCTTGTTCGTGTTCAAACGGTGGGTCAGCCACCAGAACATTCTACACATAATACTCCTCCTTGGATGACCACCGTTTTAAATATGTTGCCTTGTCAAAACCTTGCCAGGAAAAAAATCTAGCAGGACAAAAACTGGTCGAAGGAAAAAGAGTACAACATCATTAGTTTTAAAGTGATGATGGTAGTCACACATTTTCTCCCGTTTCCGAAACCGTGTCAGGAAAACCATTTAGGGAAAACCTGAACTTGGAGTGAGATTGGTCACCGCCACATAATATTTTCTTTGACAAAATTTTCCAGGAAGACCACTTGGGACAAAAAACCTGAGCGCTATGAAATACTTCCTTCGTTAAATTTGCGTTAGGAAAACCACTTGGGATAAAACCTACATGCATGCGTCAGGAAAAACTGCTTGGGACAAAACCTGATCGCCTACTCCTGGAAAACTGCTTGGGACAAAACCAGAGCGCCTAAAGTTCATGATAATGCTGACGTCGATGCTAATGTTGCCTCATTAAAAACCTCGTCTGGAAAACCACGTGGGACAAAACAAGACCAAAAGAAAAGAGTACAACGGACATCGCCCGATAATGGTGTTGGACACGCATATGCTGCCTCGTTAAAACCACATCGCGTTGAAGTTCACCCAATGATTCTACGAGTTTACTCCCCCTGAAGCATGACATATTAAAGCGGTTGGTGGTGCAACTATTATATGGCCTTCAGAAAACTACTTTACTATTTGCAGTTTATGGAGGATTGACTGCAGGTCTTGCGCCGAGTGCACTACTAGCAATGTACACCTCGCATTTAAATCCTTCATCATTGCATACCAAATTCAGTTTTCCGCTTTAACTTCAGGCATAACAATGAAAGGCCTTTTGTAAACTCATAAATACCGTAGAATCAATTTCGGCCTCTAAAATTGTAACCTGTAAAACAAAAGTTGGAAAAACAAGATAATGCATGCATTAAATCCATGTATGGTACTTCTGGACCATAAATTCAACGTACGTAGCAGATAGATCGATAACTTCCCTCTTTTCGGGAATCACATAGTAATAGTGCTAATTTAGTAACACAACAAGTATTATGAGTATCAAAATTGGATACTCTAGTCTATACAGATAGGCTATGCTAGCATGACCTCGAACTTCAGGTCGAGCAATTGTTTCATTTTTCAATGAGATCTCATAGTTTAGTTCATGTGTGGATTTTAGCGCTACTAAGGGTTCTTTAAGAAGCCAAAAATGATATTATCAATCCATTCGGATTTTAACCTTACACATATAAGGATTGTTCACGAATTTCTCCTATGTGGTGATAATGATTTATTTCAATCCTGACATAGTTCACAAGGTCAGGTAGCTGCCTGATTCAGAAACTCGAATCCTTCAGGGATTCATTACAATCACCAACAAAATGCAATATGAGTCCTTCAGGGACTACCACGCTAAAGTGCATCAATTATAGGAGAACATTTTAGTTTTCAGATCAAATCCTGGGGTTCAGCAGGAAACCCTCAATTGCCCTTAAAGTGATAATAGTAATCTCTCTACGCTTTATCTCAAACACCAACCTGTAATATTCAGGCCTCATTATTTTACAGTGTAAGTTGGATCCGAACAATACACTTTTTCGAGAGATTTCATCCTCTATCTCAGTTATAAAGGAACAAATTATATGCCTACAAATCACAATGTCGATGTTCCTCTGCAGAGGGGGTACACAACCACTATTGTAAATAGATAATCGACAATCATATAAATCCCACATATTTCTCTAGTGCATGCATTCTTAATAAAAGTTTCACAAACTGGTACCAGTGCCATTTCCTCACCTTTAATGAGGTTCAAACTTAGAGAATGTGGATCATACTCTGATAGTATCCACGAGCACAATCTGTAGCCTCTTTTCAAGAGCACTACATATTAGAAAATTGATTGGATTCTATTTTAAGAGGCATATATGAGGCATCTATTCATGCCTCAAACGTGTCTTAACACACGACTTGGTCATTGCGAGATGCATGATTTAACCTGCTAAGACAACTTCCCGTGTTCGCATCCTTAAGCAAGTGACAAATAATATTTTCCCGGAGCTACTGCAGTTATTTGTTTTAATCATGAGTAATTTGCGACACCTCAATTACATCCAATATCTTGGTGTGAGAAAACAAGTGAGATGTTTCACGCTAATTCTAGTGGCAGCCGAACTTTGTTTGATCAGGATAAAGCTTAATCAGATAACCTATTTAAATGTCGACATTGCTTACTGAAACCATTAGGTGGTGCCTATCATTTCCATGACTTCAAGGGAAAGCCCTTAAATTTGTCGACATAATACGTGCCATCTTCATACGACGGTCTTTCTCCCCCTGATTAAGGCAAAAGAACCTTTTTTAGGTTATCAACATAATTCACACCATTCTCTTGTGGTGACTTTTCCCCCCCTGACTAAAGTGGGAGAACATTTAATCTTATCAACCTTACTCTTGCCAAAATTTTGGTGGCAGGTTATTATGCTAACTTTTGGTGGCATCTTAGTCTTCCCGATCTTGGCGTAAATATTACTATCTCATTTTTGGAAACTTCTGGTTCCATAATTACCTGATTTTAAAAGACAATTCTGCTCATGATAGTTTTTGGGTTTTAATTTAACTACACAAGAAGTACCCAAAAACAAATGCACGCTTGACAAGAGATGAGACATTTCACGCCGTTCCTTGTAACGGCTTACTTTCTCTCCCTAACGGCGGGAATACAGTCTCATCTGCAATAAGACATTACCAGTTCAAGGTTTTAAATGTCTTATGAACTGAAACCAACATATATAGTTCGGTGACGCCATGGACCAAACACGTAACTTTAAGATGTAAGGTTGCTTCTCAAATTAAATATTGATGGTAAACAGTTGGTCGAGCAATCAACCAAAGATGCTTAAATAAAAGACTCAACTAAACCGAGTTGAGTACGCACATGTGCAATTTAGTGCTCGGCATGATACCAACTGAGGCAAAGCATCATAAGCCTGTAAATTTACCACCAAAATAAATGGACTTAATTGGAAAATCCAAAACTGGATACGCAACCACAATATTTGCACAAACTGTTTGGCAAAGTCTAACATTACGTGTTGATATAATAAGAGACCATCTAGTAGATGCGTCTATCAATGCAGTAAAGTATTGAAAATTGTCCATATTACACGGTTACTAAGTCCTGCAATTGCCACCTTGAAACCTTTCTAGGAATTAATGTTGGTGATTTAGCAACATGTTACCATAATGCTAATGTTAATGTAATTTAACAACCAATTGTCTTAGGGGCTAACAACACAATTTACATCCTCATATAATAGAAGCTTCAGGTTCTGTAAAGGATGTCCATGAACATTTTAAATTTGTTTACTCATCTTGGTAGAACTTTGGTGTCCATATTTACCATGCCTAAGCATGAAAAATCGAGGTCATTAAACTTTTAGCTAATGACAACGTGGAATTCGACTGTTCGAATTATCCTATGGAACACCCCATAAAAGAGAGCCTTATACTTCTTTACAACGTGCTTCTGGCACAAAAACAAATTAAGTAACAAAATACTCCATAAAAATGCTCATTTATCATTTAAGGTGGTAACGCCAAATATTCTCAAACACTCAACAAATTCTCCAGGAATCCGGAAATATAAGGCAAATATTACACCACCAAATAAAATGATATACGGTCTTCTGCAGATGTCTATCATATTATTCGAACCCAAAATGGCATTTCACATTTCCCAAAACCTGTACAAGGTTACAAAAGTGGTTCGAAAATTTGTGTTTGTTGTTCCACTATCTTTGGGACAAATATCTCTATCATCCATATCTTTACTGGATAGATTACTTCTGGAATCCATATCCTTTGGCAAAGATAGATAATAGGTTTATTAACAAAAACATTTGGTAACCATGGGATACTTCAGGAACCCAAAATTTTGTGGCTAATTATTGGAATCCAACTATTTCGATAGACCGCTTCTGGAGTCTATTTTATGGATTACTGTTGGAACCCATAAATTTTGGATTATTATAGGAAGGCATAAAAAATATATGTTGGACTGATTTCGGAGTCGATAACATCTCTCATGGATTACTTATGAAATCCATTAGGAGTACTTATATAAATAAGTAAAGAAAATAAACAAACTTTAAAACAAAGGATGAACATCAAAATATATATGGTACTAATACAATATCAATACATCTCCAATTTCGTCACCTTCAGAGTTTTGCCGGCAAAGCTGTAACAAGTCAACGTTTCTTAGAATGGTGGTCCAATGGGGAGTATTATATGAACACGCCTTTGATAGGGTGTCCCACCATTCACTACTCTAGTGAAGCCGAGAATACTCTCGAGGAGAATTTCACCGACTCATTTTTTCTGGCTATAAATTGCCAGTTAACTATCCATTTGTGTTGTATAACATAACTTGAGAAATAGAAGTAACAAACTCCTCCTTTACATTTCTCTCTTGTAATTTCTATAAGCGAGTCTTACCAAACGATTTAAATAAATCACAACACGTTATCAACACGAAATCGCTCTTCCTAAGTTATCGAATTCGTCCAAATTTCTCCGTCTCTATTATCTTTTCACCTCCCCTCTGTAAATGAAAAAGTTCATAGTTTTTTCATCTTCTTTTTCTTTTCTTTCTCCATTGTCTCTCTACCACAGAAAATCTCCTATTAATTTTAGTACTACAAATTTTCATCACCATGGGAGAAAGGATGATGAAAATTAGCCATTGATTTCTTCCCTCTCTCCGTTTCTCTCTAGAAACTCCCTCTCCGCCTCCTGCCCATTCCAACTGCTAGACCACCACCACCTTCTTCTATTTTTTAAAATCATTTTCAGCAGAAATTGAACCATCAGTACCATTCTTAGTAGAACCATCAGTAGTATCCAAATGATGAAATGGATTGTAGAAGTTGGTGATTATATTTTAGAAATTTGCGGTTATGGCTGATAGAGGAATTGAGAAAGTATAAAGGGCAACAACACAAAGGCTCTTAAATTAATCTGTAGGAATAAAGAATTTACAGAACTATCATTTGAGAGAACGTGAAGTAAAGAACTTTTGAGGAGTGGAATAATGTTACTGAGGGCCACTCTCTTGTTAACCGGGACCAAGGCTTTACCAACCTCCATATCCAGTAGGGGTAGTGTTTGGTAAGTTCATAAAAACATATGGCAAAGGTGAGTATGTAATTGAGAATTAGTATCTTGATCGTGTATGGTTTCGTTTCCATTTTATTTATTATTTTGCGGTACTAACGGTATAAGTTAAGTGAAAAATTATCGCGTCCCTGAAGGTCCGCATAAATTTGATTTTTTTTCACTTTAATAATATCCAAAACTTTGAAATGATTCCACCAAAAGATGGAATATCGTGTAGCATAATATGGATACAAAGCGCGCACTCCGCTAGCTGGTCGGTCCCATAAGTGACCCATTACAAAGTGCTAGCCGGTTTCTATCAGCGGTCCCTGAAGTGACTTGCGACTGATATTAAGGTAATTTTGCCAAAGCGTATCCATTTTTGCACACTTGTAAATTAATATTTCGTTGACCCTGAAGGTGACGAAATTGGATATATATTGATATTGTATTAGTACCATATATATTTTGATGTTCATCCTTTGTTTTTCTAGCAACACTTTTGTGTAATACTGATGCTTTTGGTGGGTTTTCTCTTGGGAGTAAGTCATACGGGACTTCCCATCTCTGTTTTTCTGCATCTGTTATGTGAACTCTTCTACTTATAATTTTTAACCATCGTTCACCTCCAACCGAGAAATTCGTGCTGATAACGTGTTATAATTCCTATATGTATTAGCTATACAGTGGACATAAGAAAGATATTGAGAGGAGAAAGTGAGATTCATTTCTTCTTTTTTCTTCTTAATTAGCACCGTTTATATTGAACCAATAGTGGGCTATTTATAATCTATCCAGAAATAGCCCTATTGATACAATTAAGGCCACGTGTATAAAACTTAAGGAGATAATCCTTATCAAAATGGTGAGGTAAAACTTGTCGGCTCTAACTTATCTTGTTCGTGTTCAAACGGTGGGTCATCCACCAGAACATTCTACACATAATATTTATAGATTACTTCAATATATTTTATATATGACCAATCCTCCTTGACCAAAATAAATATTTGATTACATAAAAATAAACCCACCAGTTAAATTTTTTTTTTGCTTATACAATAAAGGGAGTCCCCTAGTTAAATTTGACTATTGACCACTTTGAGAAATCACATTTTCCCGTCCACATGACAAGTAAAGGCAATTACTATGGAATGGGCAATTTAAAAATTATTATTTTGCTCCCACTTTGGACTGACCAAACTCCAAAAATGAGTGGGAAAATGAACATATTAATTGGTTTGTTCTATGATGATCAACAAGAGTTGCGCGTCTCACCAAAAATATCGCGGATCAGCTAAAACTGCCAGTGGGTCAGTGTAAACTGCGCGGTTAAAAGAAATTCGTCGGCAGTTAAACTAAAACTGACAATGGCTCATCTGAATGGCTACAAACTTTGATTATCCAACGGCTTTAATTTCCCCATATAAATAATGTTAGAGCATAGATCGGTTGAACCCACCAAGCGTTGGTATGTCAAGTTTGGTTGTCATATTTTAGTATTAAAACTCATTTAGAGTCGCTTAATTAAATACTAGAGTCAACTTCGTTTAGGTTAGAATAGAAAGTCTAGGAATGTTGAGACGTACAAGTATTACTCCGAAGACCTAAGAATGCGAAGAATTAACGACTACAACGAGGATATCATCCTTCCACGTGAGGTTAGTAATATTGACTTGATCTTGTTTCCATTCTTAACGTATCTTTCAAGTCGGATTATATTGAAAACAAAAAATGCGAAGCTATATATGATACTCTAGTGGTTAGACTTGGTCATATCATTATGATCAAAGTATCAAGGTACTTATTGAATTATGAAGTATAAACGCTTATCTTTTGGAACTTCGTAAATACGACATCGACATAATTTTTGTATTTAGTTACTTGATTATGTGTAAGATATAGGTATGATTTCATCCTAGGAAACAATGCTTTATAACATTTGTTTAAAGGAAGTACATATATGAACTCGTTTCATACTCAAAAGGAAATCATGATTGGTCAGGTTCTTTATTGAATATCTTTTGAAAGACCAATACAAGATGATAGGGTAGAACCTATCTTAATTTGTTGATATTTGAGGTATAACCGGTTATAGCCTATACTATGTAGCATGTTGTAATCGGTCAAAATCTGCTTTGTGAAGTATAGTGTAGCCGGTCACAAGATACATTGGTAAGTTAGTTGTAATCGATCACAAGCTACGTGTTGGAAGCAAGGTGTAACCGATCACAAGCTAATTTGGGAAGTTAGTTGTAATCGGTCACAAGTTACTTAGGGAACCAAGGTGTAACCGATCACAATCTAACTCGGGAAGTAAGGTGTAGATGATCACAAGCTACCTCTGAGAAGCAAGGTGTAACCGGTCATAACCTAGTTTGGGAAGCATGGTATAACCAATCACAACTTACATTGTGAGTCACGGTAGAACCGATCCCAATGAGGAAAACCAAGTTTCTAATATTCACATATATCTTTATGTTTTGTGTGAATATTGGAATTAGGGTTTAATGAGATACTTCTAGATGTCGCCATTATTTGAACATGCACAGAAAGGTCCAAGAAAAGGGATGCGCGTGCTAACGCTGCCCATATGATCATATCTTTAAGTTCGATCATTGAGACAAGGTTCAAAGAAAGGGTTTGAGATTTGTTCGAGTGTAGTTGGTGGCCCTCCCTGAAAAAGAGGGGTCTAACAACCATACCCAATATTTCGTTTAGGCAGTTTGTCTGGACAAACTCCAAGAGAATCAACTAGACAGTCAGACTCAATCAATGAAAATATATCCAAGAGTTGTATCTTTGTTTCTCAATGTAATCAGCAAATCAAACAGATAGAATCTGTGAGCCTGATTATTATGAGAAATAAATTGAACGGTACCAAAGGCCAATGTTCAAGTGTCAATCAATTTATATCAACAAGCAATGGTTGGATTATCTAATTGATTGAACTACACACAACCTGTGATATTTTAATTATATAAACAAATACAATACGGAAAACAAATAACGCATACACCAGTAATTTTGTTAACGAGGAAACCGCAAATGCAGAAAAACCCCGGGACCTAGTCCATATTTGAACACTACATTGTATTAAGATGCTACAGACATTAGCCTACTGCAAGTTAACTTCGGACTGAAATGTAGTTGAGCCCTAACCAATCTCACACTGATCAAGGTACAGTCGAGTTCCTTACGCCTCTGAATCCCAGCAGGACTCTACGCACTTGATTCCCTTAGCTAATCTCACCCACAACTAAAAGTTGCTACGACCTAGAGTCGAAGATGAAAAGTCGAGGGTACCCAAATATACCTCAAGCTATTACTTTTCCTTCCTATAAGTCCTTTCCCCGAAAGTGATTATCTATGGACTGAGTCGAGACAATGCAACAAATCGGTTCACACTTCGTGTGATCGTATATGGATACGAGATCGAGACAATACAACAACGAAGTATGTTTACTTGATACAAAGGTTCGGAATTAACCAAACTCAATAGGATTCACGTATCAATTAAATAGGAATTAACGTTTGTGCAATTTACTTTAATTATAATAAAATAATTATAATGCGGAAATACAAAGTAAATGACACAATAAGATTTTGTTAACGAGGAAACTGCAAATGCAGAAAAACCCCGGGACCTAGTCCAGAATTGAATACTTTCAGGATTAAGCCGCTATACAAAATAAACCAACTTCTTATAGTTAAGACTATGCAACTAAACTTATAGTTCACCTAGTTTCTTCTGTATTCCCACGCCTCCAACCTGTAAACAAGTCACATACTTGGACCAATTCCTTTGGTTCGTATTCCAAACAGTAAAGGAACAACAAATATGTTTGGTATCAACTCTCTTCAACCAAGTGATATGAGTTGCGAAAAGGTTCCCTTGTTTATCTTAACATAAACTCCTTTGCCAGGTTCCAAGATCTATCTTATGTTCAATCACCCAAAAGGCAATCGTTAAGATTAATCCAATCAATACCTTTAATCCTAAGAAAACGTATTGATGCCGATCTTCCTCAATTAATCAATCCAATCTACCACAAGGATAAACCGATTATTAATTGGATCCTCTTTTACCAAAACAAGTATTGTGCACACCAAACATTATAAAACCAAGTCAGAAATCTTCTATCTCTTCTTTGTCTTCAAATATTCTTAGATCTTCAATAAACACCTGCACACAACTACTTGAATCTCTTGTGATCAATCACACACAGAATAGAGTCTGTTAATAATGGATTATCACAAGATCATCTTTAGATCTAACAACAATCTAAAGATCCATGTCGAAACCATGAACTAGTTTGAGTGAATCTTATAACAGAAGAGAAGATTCTCAAGCATAAACAAACTAGGTGCAATCAAAGTTCAACTACCGTTAGTCAATCAAATAAATAAGAAAACTAAAGATAAACCACAATATCTAGTTTCCCACCAACAGGTCGCGCTAGAGCTTCTCAATCCCAAAGAAGACTTTAAATTGAGCGTCCGGAAGAGATTTGACCTAATTAGATTACTCTCCTCTCCGATAGTTGGCTTCACCAGTAACAAAGACAAAAGAGGAAGTCTATTGTTACGCATGATTAGTTTGCTAGAAATGCAAACTCAAAGTATTTATAGACAAGGAAGTTTGGACACCAAGGAATTTCCAAAATCAAAAATATTCTCAAGATATATTTCATTACTACACCAAATTCGGTTTTCATAATTCCTGTGAATGCGATGTCCAAATTAATGATCGAAATCTCCTTGGAAAATCTTTAACTAGTAAATGCACATTAATAATTCTTATTTTCCATATATAATTAAAAAGATTCTTAACTTATTTAAATTCGATCTTGGGATTTACTTCCTTCTTAGCCGTTAAGGAATATCTTTAAACAATAAAGAATAAGCATTAATGCACCGTGTTTAAAGTATGTCGACATCTTACTCTTGTAAGTCCTTTTTCATACTTACTCACTTGAAACCGATTTACCACACTTCCAAACAAGTTTAGAATTGGTTCATCTGACTTTCAAGAACCATGTGATTGATCAAGTAACACTCAATCAAAAATCATGGGTTTACGGTTCTACCAAAACAAGTTTCGGTTCTACCTCCATGTGAGTATTGTGCATAGTTACACTAGCTTACCATAATTCGGCTGACTAGGTACTAGGATCGGTTCCCCACATATATTTGGTATCTAACTTGTATGCACTGCACATGTCCATAGGATCGGTTTCCCCTTTCCAAAAATGTGTTGCACATGTTCATAGGATCGGTCCCCCTTTCTTCTATAAACCTTGATGCACCTCATACAAGGATCGGTTCCCCTTGTGATGTACTGCACCTCTTACTAGGATCGTTTCCCCCTTTCCCAATATTTATCAGACACTCACAAACACGATCATACCCCAGGTGATTACTTAAGATCGGTTTCACTAATAAAAGTCATACCAATACATAAGTCAAGCCTCATGTGAATAGTTTTGCCAAGAACACAAACAAGTCGTGAGCGGTTATACTAATCACACATCTTGGTCGTTCATAAGATTTGCAATGAAGAACAACCCCAATAACGCCTGGAAATTTCCTTTTCGGTTCACAACACATATCATGAACTTACTTCCTTAAAACACATATAAAAATATTGTTTCCTAGGATGAAATCCTCACCTCATACCCATACATAATCACAGTAGAAATCATACGATTATGTCGATGTCTTATATACAAAGTTGAATGGTTAAACAAGAAACTTCATATTGTATTCCTTAATACTATGTCTATCTAGAGTGTTCATGCTTCGCAGTTTTATGTTTTCAATATGCACGACTTGAAAGATACGTTAGGGAATGAAACAGTTCAAGTCAAATATCACTAACCTCAAGTGGAAGGATGATGTTGTGGTTGTAGCTCCATTCTTCTTCACTTCTTCAAGTATTCGCAATACTTGTAATGTCTCATCCTAATACTTTCAAGCTAACCTATACGAAGTTGACTCTAGTACATTTAAATCAAGCGACTCTTAAATGAGTTTTGGTTCACTAAAATATGACAACCAAACTTGACATACCAACGCTTGGTGGGTTCAACCGAGCAATGCTCTAACAAAAGACTTGATAAACAAATCTGTCTCACACAGAAAAGTCTATTGAATAGATAAATCGGTCTCCCACAAAAATACCTATGATTTTTGTTCATTCTTTTGATAATCAAGGTGAACACGAACCAATTGATATGTCGCACTTATATTCCCGAAGAACAGCCTAGTAATATCAATCACCTCACAATAATCTTAATCGTATGGGAGCAAAACAATCTATTGTAGAATCACAAACGATGAGACGAAGATGTTTGTGACTAATTTTTATCTTGCCTATCGGAGAATAAATATCGAGCAAATCTTAAAGAAGATAGTATTCAATTCAATTCGATAAAATAAAGCAAGATCAGAACAGGCAATTACAGAGAAATAGTTGGGTCTGGCTTCACAATCCCAATGAAGTCTTTAAGTCGTTAACCTATAATGGTTTTAGGAAAAACCCAGGTTAAAGGAGAATCGACTCTAGTCGCAACTAGTATCACACATGAGGTGTGAGGATTAGGTTTCCCAGTTGCTAGAGTTCTCCCTTATATAGTCTTCCAATCAGGGTTTGCAATCAATGTTACCTTGGTAATAAAGAATTCAATACTCACCATTAGATGAAAACCTGATTAGACTCAAGCTAACATCTTTTAACCGTTGTGTTTCAACCGATCGGCCTGGATTCTAATAAGTTTTAAAATCATTGCCCTCTCTTTGGATGCTTCTCTTTCTACTTCAGAATCAGATTAGTCAGTAAGAAAGTCAGGGTAACACATGTCAATACTTATCTGTTTCCTTGGAACATAATGTTCATCTATATGTGAGATAGACAAATCTTTCTCTTTAATAGAGTTCGTAGAAACAAAATTTTTATCTCTGGTGATGTGTTTGTCAGAGATAGCACTACTGTCCATAGAGTCAGATTTCTACAAACACAGACTTATAAGGTCTTAAACGTGTTTGCCTGCTCTGATACCAATTGAAAAAGCGGGGGTCTAACAACCACACCTAATATTTTGTTTAGGAAATTTGTATAGAAAAACTCCAATATAATTACAAGAGAATCAACTAGACAGTCATACTCAATCAATGGAAATATATCCTAAAGTTGTATCTCTGTTTCTCAATGTAATCAGCAAATCAAACAGATAGAATCTGTGAGCCTGATTATTATGAGAAATAACTTGAACGGTACCAAAGACCAATGTTTAAGTGTCAATCAGTTTATATCAACAACTAAAGGTTGGATTATCTAGTTGATTGAACTACGCACAACCTGTGATATTTCAATTATATAAACAAATATAATGCGGAAAAGAAATAACACATACACCAGAAATTTTGTTAACGATGAAACCGTAAATGCAGAAAACCCCAGGACCTAGTCCATATTTGAACACCACGTTGTATTGAGCCGCTAAAGAAACTAGCCTACTACAAGTTAACTACAGACTAGAATGTAGTTGCCATAACCAATCTCACACTAATCAAGGTACAATAGAGTTCCTTACGCCTCTGAATCCCGCATGACCCTACGCATTTGATTCCCTTAGCTGATTTCACCCACAACTAAGAGTTTCTATCACCCAAAGTCGAAGACTTGATATACAAATTTGTCTCACACAGAAAAGTCTATTGAATAGGTAAATCGGTCACCCACAAAAATATCTATGATTTTTGTTTTTTCTTTTGATGAATCAAGGTGAACAGGAACCAATTGATACACCGGACTTATATTCCCGAAGAACATCCTAGTAATATCAATCACCTCACAATAATCTTAATTGTATGGTAGCGAAAAAAGATATTGTGGAATCACAAACGATGAGACGAAGATGTTTGTGACTACTTTTTATCTTGCCTATCGAAGAATAAATCTCGAGCAAATTTTGGAGAAGATAATGCTCAATACGATATCGATATAATAAAGCAAGATCAGAACACACAACTACAAAGAAAATAGTTGGGTCTGGCTGCGCAATCCCAATGAATTATTTAAGTCATTAACCTATAATGGTTTTAGTAAAAACCTAGGTTAAAGAAGAATCGACTCTAGTCACAATTAGTATCACACATGAGGTGTGGGGATTAGGTTTACCAGTTGATAGAGTTCTCGCTTATATAGTCTTCAAACCAGGGTTTGAATCAATGTTACCTTGGTAATAAAGCATTCAATATTAACCGTTATATGAAAACCTTATTAGACACAATCTAGTATCTTTCAACCGTTAGATCGAACTTAGCTTGTTACACACAAATGAAAAGTGACTTCATTTAGATATGGGTAAACGTACCTAAATGTGTACACCTTGTTGGATCAACCATAGTTAACCGACGTTATCCATATGAACACTTTCATATTAACCTTGTTTATCTTAACATAACTAGTTCCGATGACTCAAATGAAACTAGTTATTGAGTTGTTCAATTGTTTATATTCTCATAGAAGTATACAAGACACAATTGAAGCAAAATCGATTTTGATTCTCTCGAATCAATTCATGAACATTATAGCCACGGTTTGCAAAAGTTTGCAGTTCTTATTTTATAAATGTATTAGTTCATGAACAAACCGATTTTAGAACATAACCCAATCAAGTATGCAAATAGGTACGCATACCTAAGTAGTCGTATTTGTTCTTGGTTCGCCAGTATGAAAATGGGTACGCATAATGTCGTACACCACCAAACTCAGTTTAATTCTCAAACTTGAATTTACGCCGGTACACCGGACATCAACTAACAAACCAGTACGCATCCGGGTATGCATACTATGGTTCCCGGACTTGGAATAACTTGCAACAGTTAACATACAAGTACGCATACTGTGCTATATCCAATCATGGTCAATTATTCTAAACTCCCATTTCAATTATTGAAATACTCTTAGAAGACGACAATAGCTATCTCACATAAACTATTAGATTCAAATAAATTTTTAATTGATCAAATGATCAATACGAAACATTCCGAGTCTACACCAAATGACTGTCTCACACAAATCATGTAAGATGTCACCAGGCGATTTTCACATGATCATCTTTTGACTTTCGTCAAGAATATAAGATGAACTTGGTTAAAGCAAAATCTTACTAACACATATTTTGAGAAATATGTAAGAGAATGATATTTAGCTCGAAATATCAAATGTGTATAATCGAAGTCTACATATCTATACAACTTTTGTCTCAAACGGAAGATAGAGTATAAATAGACTTTTGAGTGATATATGTGTTCAAGTCTCCATATACCTTTTGTTGATGAAGTTCCACAAGCTCCCCTTAGTAGTTATTCATCTTCAATTGATGAACGTCGTGAAGTCTAAAGCTCAACTACACATTCTATCCTAATTCGAGACTTCGCTATAAGTAAACCAAAAATCATGACTTATAGTTTTGACAACTAAACTTGACAAACAAGATTGAGATAGCAACACTTACGAGTTCGACCGAGCAGTGCTCTCCCTGAGTCAGTTCCACCTCGTAACTCCCATGCTTTCCGTTTGTCAATCTTCACGTAGAATTGATTCAATTTAGAAATTACATATATAATATAAATTACATATCTAAAGGTAAAGGTCTTAGCAGAATCTTAGTAAAAAAGTGACTAAGGTATGAAAGAATAAAACCTTGAACCCTTCAAGCAAGAGGGACGAAGTCACTCGACTGAAAGGAGAGGATCTTGGTCGTGGTTGATCTCAGGTGTACCTTGCAAGATGGGTAAAAAAAGTTCAGTTAACTATTCGCGTTTACTTTGAGCGTCTTCTCTAGAGAAGCTTTGTTCTCAGATAGAGCAGATGGTCAAACTGCAGAACTTTTTCTTGGGGATTCTTTGGCGACCGTGAAGTCACCGTATAAATTGCCGAGTATATAGATTAGATCCGGACGCTGCTCTTGCTCCACGACAATACAGACTCGACCCGCTCCTACCACCCCAAGGCACCATAGCATGTCGGGAATAAGGGGGTGACATACTGGCGTAACCACTCTCTTAGAGGATGTATCTCCCTGCATTTCGATCGATACACAGTTGAGGAGGCTGATCATGAATGTTACAGGTATGTGAGCGATCCTGGTCAGGTAAGGCTAAGACGGTGCCTCGCATATGGGTATCATGAGGGAACTTATGCCTCGACGATGGGGACTTATGGGGAAGAGCCCAATAAGGACATCACACCCCCGTTAATTAGATCTCTCCTCATACTATATTAAATGAATTAAGGTATTTTCTCCTAGAACAGCTCACGCCCCAGCAGAATCACCAACTTTGACACTTTCAAGTGATGAGATCGGTCGAGTGGTCTCAGTTGGAGATGTGATTGAATAACGAAAGATGTCGACAGAGGAACATGAGTTCAAGAAGGAAATTATCTCTATTCGCTTGCTCTATTTTTTTTAATATAATTCTATAGCTAACTGAAAGCTATACATAGAAGAATTCAGGTCACAATTGGGTGTGATAGAGCAAAGGAACTAGCACTAGTCAACTTGATTATAAGTTCTCTCGATTGAATAATGGCTCGCGGTTCATTTAATTAAAGAAGTTGATCTAGTATAGGCATATCTCACAATTGGTTTAATGGAATATGTCTCTCAAGGAGATGGGTAAAGTGTTAAAGAAGACTCAAAGTGGAGACTGAGTTACTTACGATCTTTACCAAGCATAAAGCGGAATGAATTTTTTAGAATGCAATCAAGTAGCTATGCTACCAGCAGCGCTCGAGCTTTATTTTTCGCACTAGTATACCAAGGTATTGGGTTTTCGCTACCTACTAGTAGCAGTTGCTCCAGTTGTAGAGAAAATTCATCCATTCTTGCACTTCCACATCCTTCTCGATTAATCATAAATTCTCTATTTTCCAAGACTGGAAGGTCCTGGAAAATCGACAAGGCAGAGATCGTTATGTTCGCGACTAATGCTTTCAAGCTCAGTCTTTGACGCTTTTACAGTGGTACTGGGTAGACGGTCTATCCTCCCTTAAGTGGTATTACCAGTCATTCTGGAGGAGCGGTTGATTCAGAAATTTCTAGTCTTCATCTAAAACTCTTATTATTAATTGTTCAAATATATTCCTTGATACTCAAGGTGATCCCATACCGAAAAATTGAAAAGCATTTAATTATGATTTTCATAATATATGTTTTAATTACCAGCAATCAAAGCATATCCTCTGGAAAATATTATTAGTTTATATGCTAAACTAATAATAAATGTTTTTTAAGGAAGTTTTCAGAAATATGGTTTGGTAATTGATTGGAAATAGGAAAACTGAAATTAGGTACTTTAATGAATATCTTGAGAATATTTTCGGTTTTGGAATTTCATTGTTGTCCAAACAACCTTGGTCTATAAATGATTGATTTTGAACTTATTGCAAACTATAGCCTAAGAGCCATGCAAACTTCATTTGCTGGTGGAGCCATCAATTTGGAGAGGAAAGTACCCTAATTAGGCTAAATCTCTTACGACAACTCGTTTAAAGACTTTTGTGGGATCAAGAAGCTCTACGAGTACCTTTGGTGGGAAACTAGATAATTTCATTGTTATTTTAGCTTTCGATTATTGATATTGATCTTATATTATTTCGGTTTTATACCATATTTATTATCAAGTGAACACTTTGTTGTTGTATTGTATCGATCTCGTATCCATAGACGATCACACAAAGTGTAGACCATAGTTGTTGTATTGTCACTACTTTGTACATAAACGATCGTACTTGGTATCAAACTTATAGGTTGATATTTAAAAGATTGTGGTGTATTTGGGTACCCTCGTCTTTTCAAATACTCCTTATTTCAACTCCAAATTCACACATTTTACACCTCTAAATCTCTTCACTCAATATAATTTGTCGAAAGGTCTCGACCCTTGTTAGTTCGTGGATCTCCATATACCATAGAAGATGGTTTATTTGTTTGCATAAATGTCGTGTTGTTACAAACTCATCTTATTGAAGCACAATTTCCCGGAGTGAATTTTTAGATGGTTGTTTATAAGAAGTTTTGCAGTGATACTCGTAACCCGATTCGTCATGCTATTAGCGTTATACAAAATAGTTATGCGATAATTAATAAAGAAGTAAGTAAATTTGTAGCTTTAACCATGCAAGTCAATCGATTTAGATTGCAGGGTGAAACTGATGCCAAATTGCTAACAAGATTCAAAGAGGAATGGCGAAGATGGAAAAATATGGTTTTCCAATTGGAAGAATGTTTCGATATCCTTAAGGTGTTGAATAATTTCAACCCCTTCTTATTAGTTGTTATTCCACTGAGTACATCTCAGCGAAGAAAAGTAAAAGTAATGCAAACTTTTAAACATATATATGTAATTCGATTTCAACGGAAAATAGTAGTTTTCATTAATTAAAATTATAATTACAAATGTAGCAGAAATAAAAGTTACAATTTCTCTAATATCATCCATTATTGTCTCTTTCCATTGATTCCATTCTCCAACATCTGCAATATTCGCACTTGCCAACAAACTTGAGAAATATTGAAAAGCGGAAGAAGATTATAGAAAACCAAAAGGAGATTGTTGGAAAACAGAAGTAGTCGCCGCTACAAACGTACAAGAGATTGGTTGTGGTGGTGTAACAATGTAATAACCTTAATTTTGGTTGTAGGGAAAGAATGATGTTGAAATGCGTCTCAGATCTGGTTGAAATACTTGAGTTAGGAAATAAGCACAGTTTATGGTGAAGTATCCGACAATTATGTTTCTCCCACTACTATGTCTCCAGGATTCTCGCGCCATGATGCATTTCTCATAGAATAACTGCAATAATATAAACTTCCATCAGGATTTACAGATAAGACTCAATCCAAACATGGTATGCGTCTTCCATCTCCGAAAAAAACTCAAGTGCATATACCCCATTTTCTGAGTCAGTCAATACATATTGTTCAGATGTCTCTTCAATTCATCAACACTGGCATCCACACTTTAATAAGGATACATACGTTCCATAGCGGATGAAACTATCGGGATCGTGGTTGGCTCACCTTGTGAAGTTATACTTAGCATTCCCCAACATATTATAGGTAAATTTAATGAAGATGATAAAAAAAATTCCATCTGTAATAAGGTAATTCATAAAGCATGGTTCTTCTGGAGGAGGCCGGGTAGGAATGATGTTTAAATCACAACCCATACATGTTAACGCCGGAAAATCAAACCCATATATGTGCATGTCGTGAACACCAATTATCAGATTCACAATCGTCTAATACCAGCTCAGATACTATTCTTCATTAATATTCACTTGAGTGTGTAATTCACGCCTCACCCATGACATCTATCGTAATCGATCGAAATCAGATGCAGACACTTGCATCTGTCTTGGCGGATTAATCGTAATTGCAAAAATATTCTGTAACTGGAACATTAGTCTTTCTCCCAGGTACCAAACACTTTGTCCATTTCCGAGGTGTACAAAACAACTCTTCAAAGAGAATAATCAAGAATAGCTCGTATCTCGGGATTTTCGAACTCGGGAAAATTAATGTAAGGGTGAAAAACAACATTCTTGTAGCTCCGTGTCCATATTTTGAAACCTCTAAACAAAACCGAAAATCGATCCTTCGCTAATAGTGCCCTCGTCCAGTTACTTGTGTGGTAGATATCCATAATTGTAAGTCTACATGTATTGTCTTTCAGAATTGTTTTACTAATACGGAAGTAGGTATACCACCAATACTACAAATTACTCCACAATTTAGTATTTTGACCATGTTTATTTTGTTCATAAAAAATACTCAATTTAAAAAATTATAATTTAGATATTTACCTCTAGAATGCCCCAAAAACCAGTGAAGTTGGGTATACCTATGGACGATTGATCGGTGTAATACATTTTTGCTAAAATTGTAGACTCCAAATCATAATTTGGTGCACTATGAAGATCTTGTAACACTTCAAGCCAATCAACATGAGAAATAATGGTTGAGTTAGGAAAGAACGGCTGACACAATAACCATAAGACAAATACTCTTTCGAGTTCATAATGTTTAGCCTCATTTTTTGAGCTGCATTGTCCGTTAGGAAACACTTCAATACTGAACAATGTATTCCACCACCTTTCAACTCTTTATGATCTTCTCGTACATCTGATTCTAAAAACAAGGGGAAAGCGTCTAACATCTATTATTTGACACCCATTCATTTTGGTTGAATGGTAATGGGGATCCCGCACCACTTATAATTCTACAAAATGAAATACAAATCAAAGGAAGTAATTCCTATGACAAGAATGATATCATCTAATTAATTGTTTTGCAATAGTCAATAATTACGTACAAAATAAATTTTAATTTTAGTTAAACAAACTTATCAATTTCAAAGTATATGAAATGGAATGTATGCGTCGTTGGACACCACCTTTCTACAAATATTCTTGTAATTGTGTTGTTGTGTTTCCGTTATTTACATAATAAAATGCATGGAATGGTTATCTATCTAGTCTTTCTCGGACTACGGGGGGTAGACCTCTATATAGACAACCTTTAAGTATTTGAATCTACTTCTCATTTTATAATAACTAGACCGCTCTTAATACCCGAGACATGACCAAATATTAATTCTTGAGCAACAACTATTCTCGGAGAAGCAAATACTGCACTATGATTTTGAATATAATCTACATTTGTAGCAGGCCTCGGTATTTTTTCATGTTTTCTATCTCTTTTATGCCTCCAACTGTTTATTACAGCCTTTATATTACTTTACTTATACTGAGAACAAGTAACAAAAAAATGTTTAGAGAAATTAGGAAGATGAGAGTAGCGTGGTATGAGTGAAAACCTAAGAAAATTGAGGTATATATAACATTTGAAAGTCAGACCCGTTGAGAAAAAAGTCGCTGGATTTTTACCGTTGAGGGTTTTTCATCGTCCGTCTGCAGTTTTTTTTACGTTCGTCAACATATTGTGTTGGTCCGCCACGGATCTTCTCTATCCACGCGCTTCTTTGTCCCCCGCCCATTACTTTTACCATAGCGCAAATTCGTTGTTGCCCATCCACCTGACTTGAAAGAAGTTGGTTTGTTATTCCCATAATAACTGCCATAAATGAGAAAAATAAACCGGTCCATCAGAGTTTCTCTCACATTTAAATTTTGGTTTGCTGACTCATTACAAAATATCCTTTGTTTAAGGTCATTTTGAATTGTTAAACAAAATAATTAAATTTTGTTTCAAATAAAGATTGTCTTATAACTATTTTTTTGCTTAACTAAGATCTCTTTATAAGGGTACCAATATTGGTGGATATTAATCAAATAGAATAAGCAACTAGGCTTAGACTTCTGATTTAAAAATAATAATACTAATTAATTAACCTAGTAAACTATACTATTAACATTTGGTGCAACCTTAATAAATACGCATTTGAATAAACTCGTAGGATTAGAAGATAGAAAGCTGCGGCTTTTTTTCCTCATAAGGTTATTACTAACACAACTTACATGGATTTAAAGTCACAAAAGATGGACCTAGTATCAATCACTTGCTCTTTCAGATGATTGTTTAGTTTTCGCTAAAGCTTCTCATACTGAAGCTGAGAACTTAATGGGTTTAATCAAGGACTGTAGTCTAGTGTCTGGTCAGGTCATAAACTTAGAGAAATCAAGTTGTTTTTTATGTCATAATGTTGATCTAAGCCTTGCTGTCTCTCTTATTATGACTCTTAATGTTAAGAAGATTGCTTTAAATGAGAAATACTTGGGCATTCCTCTTTTCATTACTAGGCCCAAAATTGATTCTTTTATTCACCTCACTAGTCACTTTGATAAGAGAGTAGCAAAATGGTATGGTAAAAACATCAACCAAGCAGGAAGGTCTATTCTTGTTAACCATGTTCTCAAGGATTCTCCAGTCTATCACATGAACACTTTCTCCATCCCTGACAAAGTCATTCACCAGATGGAGAAATCCCAAAGGGATTTTTGGTGGGGGAAAAACAGACCTGGCGGCTTATACTTCAAATATTGGGGCGATATTTGTACCCAAAATTTTTAAAGGGACCTAGGCTTTAAAAATCTTAGACATGTTAATGTTGCTTTATTAGCTAAAACTGCTTGGAATCTTATCCATTCTCAATATGATATTTGTTTTAATATTTTGAATTAAAGTATTTTAAAGATTTTTCTCCTCTCTAATATCCAGTGTCTAAAGACAACTCTTGGGTATGGAGAAGCATTTGCAAGGGTTTAGATTTTATTCGTCACAATGTTGTTTTGGGATCTAAGAGATATCAATAGTATTTCGGCCTTCGATGACAATTGGATCCCTAATAGTATTCAGCCTCTTTGTTATGCATACCCAAACCCTAACTTCTTAGTGTCTGACTTGATAGACATGAATACTAATAGTTGGAATCTTGATCTAGTTAATGCTTAATACGCTCCTCAGAATGCTGAACTCATTTGGAGTACTAGAATTCCTCTTTCAGATCATGACAGATTAATCTGGTCATTCACTAAGTACGGTCAATTCTCTGTCAAATCACCCACATTCAGAATCCCCAGAATGTAGATCCTGTCTATAAGTCTCTTTGGAAGATCTAAATGCTCCCAAAAGTTCAGATTTTTACTTGGAAGTGCTATGAGAATATTTTACCTATGAAATCCATTATCTGTAGATTTAATTACTCTCCTGATAAGATTTGCGATTTGTGTGGAAGTGTGGTGCCTGAAACTGCTGAGCAACTTATTTTGCATTGCCCTTTTGCTCAAGCAGTTTGGTCTTTAACTCCTTACTATAGTCTAGTTTCACAAGTTAGGGATTCAACTTAGAATTTAAGAGAATGGGTCAGACAAAGTTATCTTCTGACACTTTGAGTGATAAAATTGTTGTAGTTTTCTCTATTTCTTGGAGCATATGGAAGGACAGGTGTTCTTTCATTTTTCAGGGCAATAATTTAAACTTTTCCACTACTGCGAGATTAGGTCTTAAGCTTGTGAATGATACTGATATATTTCTAAGATCTGAAATTGTGGAAACTTTGCATGTTATCAATACTAATGTTGGAAATGATTTGAATTCTATAGTATATTCATTGCCAGAAGATTACATTATTATTTATAGTGACGCATATTTTGACATTAATATTAATCTCTCGGGAACGGGTTTGATTAATGAATGATGCATCAGGAAACTATATTGGATGCAAGGTCACTCCAGAATTAGCGAGGAATGCTGAAGAGGCTGAATGCTTGGCCCTATTGGAAGCAAGTACTTGGGAGAAAGAAAGGAGCTATAGTAAAGTGTGTTTCATTAGTGATGCTCAATTAGTAGTAGGTTGTTTCAATTCTAATAATAACCAGTTGTTATGGTACAACAAAACAATAGTAGATGATTATTGCAAGTTGATTCACAACTATTTTTCATTTTCTAGAGTACAATTTCTTATAAGAAATTTCAACAATCTTGCTGACATTGCAGCTAAGCATTGTAACAACTATCGAGTGCACGGAATGGTTGGGTACAATCCCGACTTTCCTATCACAACATATGTAATTTCTTCGTTTTAATGGTATTTTTTTATTTCTTAGCGAAAAAAAAACAACTCAAGTTACGTGTTCATGTGAGGTGGGTGTTTAGTCATAATTTAAAAGAATGTTTACGGAGTTGGAGAATGAACATGGTTTCAAAGAGGATGAAGTTGGTTTGGTACCTAACTCCATTTGCCATATGCTGGAAACTGTGACTAGAAAGGAATAGCAGAGTGCATGGGGGAAGACATAAAACAAAAGATGATCTGTTGTGCGCTATAAAGTTAGATATTTGCTTGTGGAGCTCAAACAATGACATCTTCAGCGGGTATTCTATGAACCAAATTATGTTTCAATGGAAAGACATTAGGATATGAGTTAGGTTTTTTTTTGGATTCTTTCTTGTAAATCTTGTACATATCTTTGTTTTTAATATATCTTTTTTTTCCCTTAAAAAAAAAAAGCACAAAAGTTACATGCCAATGAATAAATTTTGTGTGAAACGGAAACCTCATAATAGTTGTTGCGTGTCTTTTTACCTATAAATTGATCCATTTTTAGGTTGATCGTCACTATTATCGGCATCGGCAAATAGTTTACTCTAGGTTTACATATTGTAATATGGTAAGAAATTTGTGCCCAAAGAATTTAGAATTGAGGTGATGGAGGAAATTGAATAAATTATTTTTCTATGGAAACACACTCTCAAACTCATTTTTCTCTAACAGAAAAGCTGAGCATAAATGACTGAAAAATTGCCGTATACTTTTTATTAAGTTTGCAGCCAGCTCACTAGAGACATGATATACGAACTTCCACATAAAGAAAATAATGGAAGGGGTTTTGATTCTCTGTGGTAGGTAGCTAGTAAATAAAAGCATTAGTATGGTGATTCATTATTAAATTTTGGTAGGCGATTTCAAATGTATGGTTTGTTCTTTTTATGTTTCCAAGATAAAATTAACAAGAAAAATTTATTTTAAAGCTAATTATCTTTGATGAATATGTTTTATTAATTGCATTCATAACATGTTTGGATATCATTTAAGAAATTTTTCGACTGCCGGAACAAAAAAATTAGAAATCAGTTTGGATACGCAGTTTTAGAATGACCTCTAGAATAAAAAAAAGCTTAACCATTTGTGAGGCAATTTCGTTTTTGTTTTTAAGCGTTAGGATTGACTTACGCATCAGGTATCCAAACACAATGTTGATGATACCCGGATCAGGCGTCCGCATGGCCCCTTTTCCATAAACATACAGGTGTAAAATAGGTGAATACGTGGATGGCTTATTGACCTTGCAATGAAATCACCGTATACTGCTAGGATTTTATCATTTAGGTGATCTGGTCTAGCTAGTACTAAATTCCATACCCTATCCAATCCATATCATGACGCGTATTAAATTGCCAAACCAGACTGGATGTAAAGGAAACGCTGGCACAACAAGACGCATTAATTGTGCTCTTTTTTCCCATACATGATTTCTAAGATCATTCTGCTAAAATATAGAATCATCTTCTTTCTTCAATCCAATAAGTTTGTTCCATATCTCTTCCTTTTTGTTCACATAGATTATTCATAATATACCATCAATGAGGTAACAAATTTATCTCCTCTCTTTGGTTTTGGTGCTTAAATTTCTTAACTGATGGTGTGTGTTCTCTAAATATAGGTTGAAGGATAAAGTGGCCATAATCACCGGTGCAGCAAGTGGTATCGGTGAAGCAGCGGCAAGGTTATTTGTAGAAAATGGTGCATTTGTCGTGATTGCCGACATCCAAGATGAATTGGGTGATCAAGTTGTTTCTTCGATTGGGCCAGATAAAGCTAGTTATATCCATTGCGATGTTACGGACGAAAAGCAAGTCGAGGAGGCAGTAGCATATGCTTTAGACAAGTATGGAACACTGGATATTGTTTACAGCAATGCAGGAATCATTGGATCAATGCGTCCAATTCTTGATATAGACATGAATGAGTTTGAGAATATGATAGCTATTAACGTCTGCGGTGGTGCAGCCATGATAAAGCACGCAGGTCGTGCAATGGTGGCGCGAAAAATTCGTGGATCAATCATATGCACGGCTAGTGCAACAGCAATTCGAGGTGGGATAGGACCAATTGATTACACAACATCAAAGCATGCAATATTGGGTCTGGTTCATTCTGCTTCTTATGAGTTGGGAACTTATGGAATCAGAGTTAATTGTGTCTCTCCAATAACAGTGGCGACACCATTGACATGTAAGTTGCCTGTGTTCAAAAATTTTAGTTTGGATCCAGAGCTTATCGAAGCTTTTGCTTCTGTTACCTTGAATCTAAAGGGAATGGTTTTGAAAGCAAAAGATGTAGCAGAGGCAGCTTTGTTTCTGGCTTCCGAGGAATCAAGTTGCATCAATGGGCACAATATAGTCATCGATGGAGGATTAACATCTTCTAGTAACATATACCCGATTGATTATGCGACACTTGTCTTTCCATTTTTGCGATGGTCAGTCCATAGATGCGTATCAAAATGTTCTTCCATTATTGCAGTTTGTAAGAGTTACCTGTTCAATTAGCTAAAGATCTTGCAAGTTATTCAAATTGAAATTGGGAATGAAATTTGATAGATTGGGTATTTTGATTTCTAACAATAAGTATTACTTGTGAGTCTGACAAATTCAGATACATGGTCGTCTGAATGATCTGTAAATAGTCTAGTCTCAAAGGAAAGATCTAATTTAGCTCCATAATGCGTCTGACAGATTCAGATACGTTTGTGATTCTGAATCGACCTCAAGCCACAATCCACAATCCACATACTGTATGTGACTAAAACCCAGAGTGGGCCTTAAGCCACGTCTGGTAACCAGATGTTTCAGCAATAACTGCTTGGGTGAGATCCAGACAAAATCCACATATCTCAAAGAGGAACCAAACAGAATAATTGAAATGCAGACAACTTTCAAGGACGCACAACCGGATAATAAAATAGCAATTACTACCTTAAGGAAGCAAAGATGGAATGGAGTCTCTAACAACAAATGGAAGTCCTCCCAAGTCCAGATCTGCTTGGGTGGGATCCAGATTCCAGACAGATATTTTATATAGTTATATCCTAAAATGAAACAAATCTGAGGAAATTAATTCAGAAGGAATAACGTGCTGAATTATTCAGATACCAACAACTGCAGTAAAGGTCAACGTACTGAATTATTCAGATGCCAAGGAGGGTGGTATTCCCCTGATTGGTTGCTGGAAATGATGCAGAACCAGATGCAACCATTCTAACAAAGCAAAATATTCTAAGTGCTTTTGCCTCGACAGAAACAGTCAAAGGGAAACTGAAAGTGGACAGAGAGATGCTCAAGTTGTACCACAATATTCAGAACTCAATCTATAATGTTAGATGGATGCAAGTCTTAACTTAAGCACTAAGTTTGTAACCATATATCAGTACGACTAGTAACAGAATTCTACTGTGATAACAATATTAAGTACCTAAATAGAGCGTCCACAGAAACATAGTTTGGTAATGGCAGGCATGAAGTGGGTGTATCAACTATTTACACGTGCACTCATCCTCTTAGACAAAGATGCTGAAATCCTTACTGCCAATGGAAACATTATTTGTTCCGATTCCTAGTAGCATGTTGCAAGAAGCCTACCTATAACAGAGCCTTGTTGAACGTAGCCGTATTAGAAACAGACAACTAGCATAATTGAAGATAAAGCAGTGTAGAAACATAAATCATGTTGGCTGTTACAGAGAACGAGACGATTTAACTTGTATATCTATATCTTTAAATTCAAGTAAAATGGAGATGTGCAATCCAGCCATCTTGGGTGAGTTGTGTCATATAATGCATATTACTACCTGGCTACAACATATAAAGCATATTGCTCGTGAATAAGGCGAAGAACTGACGATGGTATTGTATGCCTCTAAGTTGTACCCTTACTCCACTTTAAAACTCCATCACCAAATATAAAAGTAGCTACAAAATGCACAAGGTATTTAAATATAATACTAGTAGACAGTGATATAAAGGGAAGCACAACTAGCCAAGCATGATAGCTAAACTTCGATTCGGAAACTCAAAAATTAAGTTGTGATACATGACATAGCAGTTATATAAGACCCAACATTCAGTACGACAATTACCAGATTAAATGTAGGTCCGTGCAGATATTTTCCTTCCTACTGCTGGATACACATTTGATGGAATCTTTCAGCACTCCGATTATACTCGGTCGAGTATTGTTCCACTACATCTCTTGGCACGTCAATCGATTCCATTGTTATCGTATTTTCTTCTCCTAATGCTTTCAATGAAACCAAGGTGTTCATATGCGGGATTGCTTGAAATATAGCTTTATCCTTGCCGAAATCCACAAGTACTTTTGAAGATGAAGTATTTAGGTCATGAATTAGGACCTTTGTCTTTGAGTGACATAGAACTGTACTCCTACATGTAAGGGCAAGCGAATCTTCAATTTCCTGTGCATCCGTGTTGCTTAGACTGAACTCTTTAATCCAACCCAAGGACCCATCTTCTTTCTCCTTCAGTAACAATATATCAGTAGTTTTCGAATCTTGATCATAGTGGTCAGCCGATAAATAACCCCCGAAAACCCCAAGTGTAAAATACCAACCAAAGGGAAAAGATCTAGGTAATTCGACAAAACTTTCAGTCACCAAATCAAAAGCCACAATGATGCCATCTACAAGCACCCAATACAAAGCTCCATTCACAAACACACCATTTCTAGAATCAAACAAACCCGGACTTCTGTCAAATTTCTTCACTATGTTCCTCCATCCTTCACCACTACCAAGTGTGTACACCTCAACATGCAAGAAATTGGGTTCCTTCAACAATTCACACATTCTAACGACCTTGTACTCATTCGTCTCAGAAACATAACCAAATCCAGTCAACAATCGTCCAGCACGATCATCTGTTCTCTCAATACCCGGTAGATACACACACTCTCTGGTGATGGGATTACAGATATAAACTGGTTCATAAATGACCCACTCATTATCATGGCCTCCGTTTAAACAAACTAAACCATTACAGGAACCAGTAAAATTGTAATACCTAAACGGATCAGGGTTTAATCTCATTCTCGTAACTCTATGGCTGTGTTTCTCTGAAGAAGAATTCTCATCATCATAAAATTCTAAATAATGAAACTGTCTGTATGCATAAACTGGGTTGTTATTCACTAACAGGAAAGTATGCTTACCAGCAGAATCGAGATTGTTAAGGAAGCGATTGAAGTGAGATTCAGAAAACGATTGATAATTGATCACACGATTCCATGATTTCGACACTAGCTTGCAGTCTGAAACTAATTCAGCTGGTAAACGTGATAAGATGTTAAAGATGATATCTACTGGCAGCATATTGAAGTTCCCCATTTCAAACCCTAGTGTAGGAGAAATGATCTACAGAGTTTTAGTGGCAGAAGTAGAAGAAGGGATGCCGATTATTATTTTAGGGTTTTCGAGAAGAAATGGGTTTCGTTGTGGAGAAGTAGAGGGAGTGAGTGACCCGACCGACTTCGAGAAACTTTGACAGAGCCCCCGACAGTCACTCAAAATGTGGTGTGAGAATGTTTATTTTTCACCGGAAAAAGGTAATAACACTTCAAATCACAACAGTAATTTTAGTTTTACCGGATAGGATAAATTTTAATTCTGTAACACGTGTAATTATAACATTAAATTACTGGGAAAAGGTAATTTGAATTTGAATTGCGCATTACAACTGTAAATCTAGCACTTCAAACCAAAATCTGCTTGTGCCTTGATCTGGGTCATTACTTCAAATATTGGTGCGTCACTGAAGGAATATTTTGCGTTTCCTCTCCAATAAACATTGGTGATTTGCGTTTCCTCATCAAGTATATTTAAATTAGTGTTTTCTCTTATGGTCAAGTATTCCATCCAATTCGTAGTTTTATATTTCTCCAATAATCAATTCGAAACATTCCTGAATAACATCAATGACACATATCACTGTTCCAGACTATTCTCAAATGATTAATCTTGAATCATAATTTAAGTCATGAACAAAAAAATGTTCGTAACCAAATTCATCAAGTATGAACAAATGTTCTTAAGCATAGATAATCATATTTCGAGAATAATATTTAAGATAAAGTTGACTCAAATTTTTTGTTATGCATGTGCTGTCTAATTTAGTCATGCGACAATGTCTCATAGATCAATAGTTGAAAACTTTGAGAAATAGGTGGCTCAGTCTTCACTTACCTTTTGATGTTGAAGTTCTCCAAAGCTCTAGTTGATCTTCGCCTTCAAACGGTAGAATGCAGTGATATTTGATTCTCAACTACACACAATTATCATAATCCTAGACTGGCTAAATGTTGACTAGAAACCAAGATACAGTTTTGACAACTAAATTTGACAGTATAAATACCCAAAAATTAAGTGAAGGATAAAATAGGAATTTACCCCAAAATGATGAGAGATAGCTGGTAAGAGTATGATAAGTACATGACCATGACAGAGACATTAAGGCACGATCAGGTATGTGTCGAGCTGATAAGACAAACAATAAGTCAAGTAAGAACCAGTGAAAGGAGCAGATCGTGCGTCCATCAGCAGCAGACCTTGTGTCAACGGAGAGAGGTATGGATGAGCATACCATGCGCTAATAAAAAGGAAACCAAGGCGTGCGTCCATCACGAAGGAGCAAGGCATGCGTCGATGAAAGGAGAGGAGCGTGTGTGCGTCCCATCAAACCAAACATGAAGACTGTGGCGGAGCAAGCCATGCTTCTCTAGGAAAGAGTAAGTCGTGCGTCTAGGGAGGAGCAAGCCATGCGTCCCATTGGAGGAGCAAGCCATGTTGGGATATATATCAACAATTCGAGCTTGGCCCAGTGGTTAAGCATTTTGGGCTTGGAGGGTTAGGTCTCAGGATCGAATCCCCCTACTGATTGTGTATATATATTACTCCCTCCGTTCCTAATTAGATGAGCTATTTGGTTTTTAGTTTTGTCCACAAATAAATGAGCTATTTCACTAATCAAGGGGATATTTCTAAAACTACCCTTTTAATTGATTATTTTTTCTATAAGAAATATGTATAATTTGATAGTCATATTTATATTCCTTACGTAGCTGTTTTAAAATGCTTTTCAACGGTATAAAGTTTATAAAAAAACCGTGGTATAGTTTAAGAGATAAATCGTTTTTAAATTTTACTAATTATTGCTCTTAAGGGTATAATTGTAAAAAATACTTAAATATACTCCACTTTCCTCCTTGCCTTAAAATTTGTGCAAACTACAAGTAGCTCATCTAATTAGGGACGGAGGGAGTATAACATTAGTCCGGGAGCGGGGCCTTGGGAGGTCTCTTGAATTTGGAAAGTATTTTTTTGCTGATTTTTGAAAATATTTTTCAAAACGTTTTCTACATTAATTACGTTTTTAATTCTGATAATAATGGCATAATTTATTTGCCCGTTTTCTCGATCGTTTGAATGGAATTTTTATGGCAGCAATAAATTTAATTTATTCTCTATTAATTTCGTGTTTAATGTTTTGGGCTATATAAGGCAGTTTTTGAGAACAGAAAAATACAAGTTTTTACTATTGTTTTTTCTGAGAGTCAAGAGACCAGTTTTCTGAGCAAGATTAGAAAGAGTGAAAGTGATCAATCTCTTATTGTGTGCGTGAGGGATTGAAGAGAGTTTTTTTATCTCGGCGGTTTTATCTTGGGGGCGTTGTGACGAAGAAAGACTGTTTGCACAAAATTCAAGGCTGAGCCATGAAACGTCTTAAAGAGACCGACCTGGTCGTGACTCATCCTGTAACTTGTTTTTGTGTTTAATCCTTATTTTGCAGGTGCGAAATTGGCGACTGTTCCAACAAGCCATATGTCTTTGGAGAAGCAATACATGTATCTAGGGACGAGCGTGTGAGTAAAGGAAAGAGAGGAATGAGCGTGCGTCTAAGTGTGGGTGAATTTGATAGGTGTCCAAAACACCTAATTTTATATCGAGTATTTATGCTTTCTTTGCTATTATCTTTATGAATTGTATCTTATGTTTGCTTTTGAGTTTTATAGGTGTTTTGGAGTCATTGGAGCAAAAAGAGGCGAAACTCGCCTAAATCTTCTCATCACATTGAAGTGAACGAAAGGACGAAGCCAACGGCGAAAGAATGAAGTCACTCCAACATCGTACGAGAACGTTATGAGAAAATCAATAATTTAGTCTGCCAGTTCCCTATAACTGACATTACAAGAAGAAATGCTATCACCTTTGGTGGCCTTTATGCAATAGTGGGGTGCCAATATAAATTCTTATTATTACCTTGAGCCTAAAATTTGGAGGAATCATTT